>VWZG01013386.1:150744-171902 GCA_013396735.1 Grallaria varia | reverse complement strand
CCCGCGCGGGGTGGGTGGTGGGGGGGGGGGGGGGGGGGGGGGGGGGGGGGGGGGGAACCTCCTCTCTCTCTTTGAATTTATCACCCCAAGAAATGCCAACAGAATGAAACTCCTCCTATACAGTGGGCCTGCACCTCTCACACGACTCACTCCTACCTTTCTAGCTTTTCTCTACCTTGACATGACTTAATGAATTAAGTCACACCTGAGAGCAAATTAATCCATTTTGAAAGAGTGGTGTGGGACTCATGCAGGTGGCAGCACTGCCCACATGGAGATATTTTCACTCTCCTAGTCAATCTTCCACCAAGGCAGTGTAGCATAGTACGAGTTAAGTGTCTCAGAGCTCAAAGCTCAAAGTGACAAGAATGACAGTGGATAAGACATTTGTTAGCTTTTCAGGGCTTTGGAGCAATCTCACAGTCAAAACTGATGTCTTCTCATTGATGCCATGTTGTCACCATGAAGCCTAGAGGAACTAGAAACATCAATGCACATAGTGTGAAGTAACTGCAAAGTCATGGAATAAAGAAGTCTCACCAATGTGCTCATCATTATTACTGTTGCTGTTGCTGTTGTTGTTGTTACAATATTAAAAAAAACTAAACCTACATAGGGCTAGGCTTCATCTTCCTCAGTTTTGTTTATATCAAAATCAAGGTGTTCCTTTGACTGAATATGTGCATCTTCAGGGTATACATCTCTGTACCTGAGCAAATCTCTCTTGGCTGCCTCTACAGCCAACAGTGAGTTAGGCAATATGGACAATGGAGTTTGACCAAGGTTCATTTCAGATTAAAGTAAGTTCCATCTTTTGGTCACAAGAACTGTATCCTAAATAATACTCACTGTATTGATGAAATCTCCATTTCTATGAGGAATCTGAACACTATTTGGACAACGCCTCAAATATTCACACCTACACTATAAAACCAGATGTTAGTTGGGGTCCATGTCATGGTTGTTCCAGGTCTGATGCATCTAATTTTAAGCACACTCAGAGTTATTTAAAACTACAGGGAAAGCAAGTCAGGGATTGTGGGATCCCTTTGTTTCTGCAGCACTCTACTCTGGGAAATTTGTACTTTCTTCCAGTTTCCAGACAACTTCCTAGTTTCCATCGACAATAGAATGACACCATCTCAGGTTGTGTACAGAGGAGCTTTGCTGAAAAAGTAGTCAAAATAAAATGTACAGAGGAGTAAGTGTTATTCAGTAAAAAAAGAGAAAAGATTTGTAGACAGAAGGAAAAAACAGAGTAGTTCCCTTGCCAAAGGACAACATGTTTATTAATTCAAAATGTAAGCATTACAGGACAAAAATCTCATTTAAAAAAAAAAAAAAAGAAGCCAAAAAACACTCTATCCATCTATTTATCTAGCTTGTTTTCTCTCTCTATGTCTCTCTGTCTCTCTCTCTCTCTGTCTATCTATGTACCAGAAAACTTGGGAATAAATAGAGACATTCAGAAAGATTACTTTTATCAGTACACCCACACCAAAAAACTTATTTTATCCTCCAAATTATTACTAGTCAAGCTCTTTGGTGGTCTTTTTCCTCCTGCACCTCCATTTCTGATCACAAATGCATTGCTTGTACTCCCTGTTGGTTACACTCCACGTTTGGTGTGTGTCCACCAGCCCTTAAGTGGAAGTGGAGAAGTATAATCCACCAATGTGTGTCAGTGAAGCTGTATTTGGGAAACAATTGTTCACTGGGTTTATTTATTACAGTCAGTCTCACAGGATCTGCATCACAGTATGGTCACGGTATGTCTCTGGAAATAAAGCAAAATGAATCGTATAAATAAATTGGGTATATTAACTCAACATGAGCTTTGCAGGAGCAATATAGTCAATAGAAAATACTAGTAAAAGTGACAGGGCATTATATATTCAGTGACACATGCTAACAAAGGCAACAGGTAGCGTTTATTCCACAGAGCATACAAATATCATGTAGAGACAGAGGAAGTCTGAGTCACATCCAATTAAAGTGGCTTGTTTCTGGCAGGTCAACTGCACTTGACAGATGTCCTCATATACAGCAGCACCTTGCAATGATCTTTGTACCCAGCCCAACTCATCTCTCATCAGCAAGACATTTCATTACCAGTCTGTGGGACCATCCTCTCAGCATTGCTGATTTTTGTCTGCCCAGCAGAAATGCTGTCTAAGCCAAGAGCTTCCTGTAGGTGACTGTCTAGCCAGAGAGGGAACTTGGCACTCAGTAAAACCCACCTATTTGGGAGGCACCTGAGGCCCTTGCAGTTACATTTCCTGAATATTACTCACTGCTCTCTTTTATGAGAAGGTAGTTCTACAACCTGTAAGAGAATTATTTTTTTAACCTATTTTTCATTTTCTCTCTTTCCCCTAGTCTCTCCCTCAGGGAAACCTCCTAGAAGGACTCTGATACCTATCTGTCCTTGTGGAGAATATCACCTGACAGTCAGATTTTCTATGCTGACTGGAGAGCATGGGAATAGGGAGAGGAAACAATCCTTCTTCTTTACATAACTCTGTCCAGTTATGTAAATAGTTACCACAAGAGAAAAAAGGGAACTTCTCAAGTGTTTGTCTGCCAGGTAGAAATGCATGTCACCTCTGCAATGACTTATCACTGTGTTCAAAAATGCAGGCATGCTGAGGTGGTTTTTTGCATCTACAGGACTTACTCAAAGAATTTAGTTCTGGGAGAGCTGCCAGTGACCACAGTACCACCCCCACATTCACCAGCAAATTAAATAAGAAAAGAGCCGATTTGTGCAATGGTTTTGCCAGAATGCTGGAGGGTCCGTGTAGTTTAGCTAGCAGACCGTAAAAAGTACTTAGCAATTCTTTCATTCTCTTTCTTCATACTCAGCTTGATTCTCTCAGCCACAGGTTTTAATTAGACAAAAACTTTGTTTTGACTGTTTTCAGGCCATGAAAATTTTGTGGAAGTAGAACAGAAGTGATTATGGACTCAGTGAAGGAATGGGTGGTAATGGAAGTTTGTGTGTGTGCGCGTGCATGTACTAATGTAGCTGACATAACTCAGATGGAAATAAAAGCATCAAAAACATCCTGCTGCAGCTCCAACCTACCAGGAAAAAGCATAATCTTATGTTATTTAGAAACCATACAAATTACATATTGTACAGTTTGATCTCACTACTTCCCATTCCTTCCCTTTTCTCATACCTATTATTACTTTTAAGAAGTGGTTAACATTTGATCCACAGACTAATGAGCGAAGGCGTGATTTCAGGGATTACATTCCCATTGTTACTTAATGTGTACCGTACTATTAAACCCAGGGAAATCTTTATCCAATAAATTAATGAATGGCTTTGTGAGGCCCTTTTTAGGAAGATGTTCATGGCTGATGTTCCCTATTTGACGTCCCTGTTACCTCCAACACTCTTCCCTCAAACACCTCACACACTTGCTCTTCACCACACCATTAAGGGGGAAAGTTGATTCTTGTTTCTGTGTCCTCTGAACCAAAAGATACCAACACCACCACACAACCCGTTAACTAATGAAAATCTTCCCAGAGCCACTGCTGTGGGTGAAATTGACCTGTGATTTATGTTCATTAACACCATGACTATGAAATTTTTCACCCTGGCAGTGTCTTTTTCAAGCAATAAAAAGTGAATGACTTCCACCAAAAACTCTTTTGTCACAGCAACAGGAAAGCCATTTTCTAAAAATGTGGTTACTCTGACTCAGCTTGGAGCAGAAGTCAATGGATGCAGCTCTCTAGATTTATAAACATTTCTTAGAATTAATTTATCTGTGAAGTATAATATCTTCAATGTAGTTGTAACTGTCAGATACAAATGATTCAGCTATGCAAGATGAAATCCCAATATGTCAATATGTTCCACTGTAGGAATAGGTTATTTTTCTTTCCCCTTTTTCCAATATTAGATAACTAAGTCTTCATCCGGATATAAAGAAACAAAAGAAACCACACAATATACCAAATAACATTCAAATGCAGTATCTAATAGTATCCTAGCCAGTGGGATGAGAAATTCTTATGAGAGCAATGTTGTTTTTCAGCATCTCAGCTCTGCATGCTTTTGCAGACATCCATAAATGTCTTTGTTGTCCTGGTGAAGTTTGTATCTCCCTGGTCCAAACAGAGTTAGGTCCATCCTGTGGTTCTGTTCCTTTGTCACACTTTTTCCTTGGGTTTTACTTTGGTGGGTGTTTTGTTGTTGGTTTTTATTATATTTTGCACAGTACAGCTGTGGTAACTGGAGGACTCTAGCAGATATCGTTAGATTTTACAGGGCTTTTTTATTAATTTACAGCAGCGAAGTTAAGATCTCATATTCTGATTTGTAAGAGGTAATCTTCAGAAATGAAATTTGCTGAATGTTGATTTTGTATCCCTCAAGTCAGATGCAAGAAGGAGATGGAGCACCTTATACACACATCTGTAAGGGTCTAAGATTAGATGGGAAAGATTCCACTCATATTTCCATTTCGCTCCAGCCTTGGGGTCAGTTTGTCTTCTATCATTCCACAGACACATAAGTAGTAAATCATGAAGCAATAAGATGGTTTTGGAAAAGTTACCCCCAGATTTTAGCATCTTCACAGTAAATATGTGGCATATGCAGAACAAAGGTTCAGCTATGTGTAGCTGTGATATTACTCATTGCATAGGTTCTCCTCTTCTGAGGGCCAAAATAGAAGAAATGTAACTGAACACAGGAGTCAGAGAAAGGCCCAGGAAAAGTTTTCAAGGACAGGTACTTACCACTTCAAGCAGTGAAGTCATGATAACTCTGTATGAATGGGAGGGGGCAAATTGAAGACGTGGCATTCTTACTAGTGCCAAATAAATTGCAATTAAGAGAAGACTGAAAATGAAGGAAACCTCAGAGTGAGTAAGGCAATTACGAGATTTTCTTTTGATGGTGGAGGAATGTTCCATCTGGTGAAGTGGAAGAGGCTTTCCTGATTATCTTGTCTAATTTGAAATTGGATTGGACAAAGTAGCTAATTTCCAGTAACAACAAGCTATGCTGAAACTTAGGTGAGTTAAATTATTCTAATGGGCTTTGGGAACTGAAAGAGGGAAGAGTCTACTGTAATGATCAAAGAGTTCTAGTTTGGGCATCACTCTGCAACAAATTGCTCATTAAAACAGTAATTAATTCTGTCCAATCATTATACTTAAACATTTCTGAGCACCAAAAAAGTCCTATTGGCAGCATTAGGCTACCTCTGTCCTTTGCATTTTTCACCCCAATCAGCTGCAATGGAAAGTGAACTCTGAACTCAATAGCTACACTGTCCATCTGAAAATAGCCCTTCTTGCTTAATCTCAGCCTTTACACAATCATATCCTGTCTGAGCAAAGTCTTGTGCCACTACCAGCTCATCACATATAGTGTAAATAATGAGGAAAATGAAGGAAAAACACAAGGTTAGTGGAGCTGAAGACATAATAATAATAATAAATTACTTCCCTTAAAGATTATGATTTTAAGATCAAAAAGTACATTATAAACATTCAACTATTAAAGTGGCACAGGCTTTGATAATATGTGTTCTCAGGATTTGCATTCTGTACTGCTTATTACTAACACTATTAATAATACTGTTTTGCATTAGAGCAGCAAATAGAGATCTTAATCAGAGCCTGGAGGCCCCTTTCACTAGATCTCACAGACACGTATCATTAAAACAACTACTAGTTTCAGACCTACAGCTTTAAAGGGTTTGGGTGGGATTTGTCTCACCTTTCACTGTCTGAAAGCAAGGATCACAAAGTTGCAAAATGAACATGACTGCCCTAGTTAGCAGCAGACAAGCCTCAACTTACTGGGCTTCTGCAAGGAAATAATCTTGTGGTTTAGTGTATCCAGGGACAGAGACAATACGCTGTTACGGGTCTAAGGACTTTAAATGTTGTAAATCCTTGAAATGCAGCAGTATGATTTGTGTGTGTGTGTGTACTTGAAGAGGTTTATGTGTCCATCTGCACACAGAGAGAAATACATATACAGATAGATGGATATTTTTATATGACTCATTCCTATATTGCCATTCCTTAATGGATGCTATTTGCTTCTTTTGAAACCATCCCTGACTAGCGTATCAATCCATATTATGTAGACATCATTGAAAGAGGCATAACAAGAAGCAATGGCTTGAATCCTAAAAAGGAAACATTTAGCTTAGACATTAGTTAAAAAAAAAAATATTAATGATAAAGCCAAATAGGCATCAGAATGAGACACTGGAGGTGTTTTCAGAGAAGGTTAAAAAAGGGACTTACATTAGGGGTAAAGAAGAAAATTACGCTTGCAATAGAAGTGTTACAGGGGGGATAGATAGATAGATAGATAGATAGATAGATAGATAGATAGATAGATAGATAGATAGATAGATAGATAGATAGATAGATAGATAGATAGATAGATAGATTAGATAGATAGACAGACAGATGTTTCTGTGTGCGCACACGTACATATATATCTGTAACATGCATAAATATCATTGCCTACTTTGTGTATGTGTTTATATATATATTACACAGATGTGTACAAAAAATAGGCCCTACATGAATTGGCCCACTAAATATTTATAAAATGGAAGTAAAGCAGAAGCTTTCATTTGCCTGCCAGTCTGACTGTTCTGGAGCTTTTTTTACTCTTGATAAAAAGTAGAGTTTATGGAGTTTGAACAAAGCACGGTGAAGCAGCACCTGTAGTTCCTGGCTGCCAAGCAATGATTTTTCAGCAGTTAATGTTGTCTGGAAGGGCACTCTTGATCCATATCTACTAAGCAGTATTGTTAGAAATCTCTTTGTTTGACCTTCAGTATTTGTCCACCTCAGTGCTGTAAGCTCTGCTTGGTTGTCATCTCTGAGATAGCCCTCTGTTATCTGGCTTATACCCCAGTTCTTCTCTATCTTTGCCCTCTTCTCTCCCCTCTTTCTTCTGTCTGGAATAGAGGCAAGTATAGACAGGGAAATATTTTCTCTGCAATTTAGTAGTTGTTATTGGATGAGGAGCTAAGGAAGCGTGATGACACACACCACACCACCTGACCATACAGTATAAAGCAGCTTTCATATAGATTTTGTGTGTCTGTGAAGACAACCCCTCTTTGGCCCCAAGTTTCATTGGGGTCTTTATGAAACAATTTTATAATCTTGGCATGTTTAGTGATACCAAGATGGGTCAAAAAGGTGTTACAAGATGTGAAGGAAGTGCTTCTATGTACCTGCTTCAGCATAAGTTCCATCTGAAAGTACCCAGAAAGGACCTACTCTGATTCCATTGACTCCCAGTTCAGCTTCAAGGCATGGGATGTTGAGTAAATCTTCCCTGGCCTAGCCAAGCAGGTATACATATGCTGCACTTCAGGGCTAGAGAAAATCCTGCTGGTTTCCCAGGAAAAGTGAGCAAAGCTGGTTACAAACAAAGCAAAGAAGTGGCATACCCCAGGCCACAGAAATTTGTGTCAGAACCAGAGTTAATTCCAAACCTCTCAAATTCCAAATGTTGCCATAACTACTGGAAAGCACATGCTATGCTACAGGAAAGGGTCATGTTCTTTGACTGTGATCAGCACTGAGTATGTCTGAAAGTCCAAGTCTGTGATAGCACAGTGGGAAGGTGGAATAAGAAATTTCTGCTCACTCTACATCAATCCTTTTCCTTTTAAATGAGATGGGCTATGTAGATGCTCATAGCATTCCTAGACATCTTTCCCAAATAGACAGCCCTTCTGTGTCAACACTGATGCCCAACATTGATTCACTCTGGTTTTCTTGGAAAAGAATAGCCAAAAAAAACATCTCTGGATGACATCCTCTGGCACTCAGCTCTTCATATTTCCCTCACTTACTCTTCCCATCTCTCTTCTCATCTTTTTATTTCTCTTGGACTGTAAGTTTCTTTCCAGCTGGAAAGGACCAAAATACAACTGTTGAATATGCACAGAACAGTCACCATTGTGAAGGGGAAAAAATCCACAGAAATAAAGACACACATTTGGGCTCTGCCAAACTAAACACTGGGGTTGTTTGTGTGCGCATATGCATATAGAACATGTATACACAAGTGCATGTGTCCACAGGTGCCATTTAATTTTTCAAAGCAGAAATGGACAGGTACCAAATTTCCCCTCCCTGCCATGGGGAATAGCCAGGCTGGGAACACCCAGCCCCTGCACACTGGTGTCCCCCAGCAACATATTCAGTGAGTGGTAACAGAGTGTTTCCTCCACACAGTTTCCCACCAGTGTCCCTTGGTGATTCAGAACAATATGATGAGACGTGGAAAAAGCCAAGTTATAGCTCTTGGCCTCCTTGCTGGGATTGGCAAAAAGGATGCTAATATGCTGAAGTAGTTTTAAGAATACTCCTCCTCTGAAACTTAAATAGAGTGATAGGATGCAAGCCCAGTGTCATTTTTGGATCAAGACAAGTTCTCCATTAAGACAGGGCTTTATGCCACCTAATCCAGACAGTGATTCCTCTAACAGAGAACAGAGATGTACTGTCTTGTTCCCTGAGCTTCCCTGCACTGAGGCAGCCTAAGAACCTGGGAGATCCTTATACCCATAAGAGTTACCACGTTTATCTCATTAACCAGACAGTGTGATGGAAAATATGTTTTTAGAGACCATAAAAGTGCCTGTGAAAGATACATTCTTCCTTGAACAGTTTGTTTAGGTTTCTGTAGATTCAGCCCAACTATACTGAAATCAGTGGTGGTGTTCAGATTTACAGCTCAGCAGCACATGGTCCTGTCATGGAAGATGAAGTTCAGGATGGGCTTCAAAGAGTGAATGGGTAGCATAGGAAGCCTTAGAAAGGATGGGATTGGTCAGATTGACAGTTTTGCCTATGACTCCTTACCTGCAATACCTAGACAACAAATATATTTCAGCAGGAAACTGTGGGATTAATTTCATCACAATATTTTCTGTAATTCCCTGTCAGGTGCTGGACAGTTCTATGTATTTATGGGTAAAGGTGGTGGAGACAGGTGACCTTGGGGCATCATAAAAGATGGGAGTGCAGTTCTGATACAGCTTTGCATGGTGACACCATTGCATGGTTTCCTCCTGCAAACAACTCTTCAGCTTGCAAGGGATGGCCTCTGCTTCAGTAGTGCTCTAACCCACAGGAGGCCAGCTTCAGCAAGATACTCCTGTTTTTCCTTCTTCCAAAATCACATCCTGAAAAACCCATGAGAAACCACAGTGAAAGCTGCAAAGTTACCCCATGATTCACTGTGCAGGCAGTGGCTCACCTTAGAGTGTTTCTTTTCAGTGCAAAGTCAGACTTCTTAGTCACCTAAATCTGAAACAGACTAAGAAAATATTTCTTCCTCTCCCTGCCCATTTGGGTTTCTGTACACCCAAAAGTGGAGCACTTGTCTCTGACGGAGAACTAATTACACCCTACTGCCCAACACTGTGATCCTTCTGGTGCAGATCTGTTTTCCATAAGGAAGATTAATAGGCAAACCCTGCCTCTCTTGGGCTCTTTGGCTTCCTTTCCTTCTGTCTTTAATGCTATTTTCTGTAATAGATGTTTTAAATTATTTGGGAACTTGGTAAATTAGATTCATTTATCGTGTCATTTAAAATAACTAAATAAATGTGCCAAACACTGCTTAAGAAAGATATAGACCATGTCTTCCCAAACTCTGACAGGGCTAAGATCTGTGAAACTCAGATGAGTTGATGTTTTATTTCATGGTAGAGTTGAGGTTTCTAGATACAGATTTTTTCAAATAATGATTATGGTAGCCTATATTTGCCTAGTCCATTCCACTCCAGCATTCCCCATAGCATATCCCAAATGTCTCATCAACCCCCAAAGCACAGATTCTTTATTCCTGTTCAGCTAAATCTTTCTTCTCTGCCATGGGCTTTTGCTTGAGTTAAGACTTCAAACCATGCTCCTATGTACACTCTGGTTTTGCTTTATAAGGTACTCGAGGCAATTTCCTCTGGGATGTAATACATCAGCTGTTTCAGCGAGGACAGCCACATATCTGCAGAGGGGTCTGCTCTCCAGCTGCTATAAGTCAGTGGAGATGCTGCACTGGGCAGAAGAGGAATCCCTTAAACATGACGTGAAGAACAAAGCAGGGAAGCCTTTGCAGCCTGCATAGTAAGGGGGTTTTTGTGTTAATTTTCCTCTTGCCCAACAAGCCACCTGCCTAGAAGACCTGCCAAAAGGCCTAAGGGGATTTAGATAATTCAATTTGGACAGTATCTTCTACCTTGGCTTGAGCTGGTAGGAAAACTTTCATATTTTTGATTAATTTTTTCCTCTCTCAAAAGCTTGTCTTCCAATTAGACACAGCAGGAATATTCTTGCAGAAGTTCTGCAATTGTAAACTTGCCTTGTTTTTTAAATCAACCTCCTCTCAGCCTGAGAAACAGTGTCAGTATTTCCCTCTACCTCAGTCATTTTAAGACCCTTTGTTTAAGGGCAGGTGTCCTCCAAGGAGATAATGCAAAGCCCAGGAACTCCAACGAGCAGCTTTTGGCCTTTTGCAGAGCAGCATCAGGCATCAACAGGCTCTGAAAGGGGGAACAGGCAAGAGCAGTACCAAAAGAAACCTGTTTGTTATCTGTCCCCAGTGCCTCACACCTCTCCCTCCTGCTTTCACCCACCTCACTCACTCAGTAAAACCTCTTTTTTAACACAAATTAATTGCTACTGCAAAAAGCACCGATGGAGATGGTTGACCCCAGTGTGTGGATCAGCTTCACTGGGATGGAAAGGGAATAAAAAATATAAGCCTCACAAGGGTGATCTCACATGGTGCCTTCCATCAAGTCCCCAGGACAGCTGCCTTTGGTACATCCCTGTCTTGCCCAGGGCCTGCACCAACTCGGAAAGGGCAGGCTATGCTTTATCCACATCTGCACAATGATCTGGAAAGAATGAGACACTGTGGGTGGAAGAACCAAATAAAATTCAGTTTCTTGTTTTCCTCTCGATGTCCTCACTCTCGCGGAAAAGGAAACCCTGTGACAGGTGAAACAATAAAGCTTTCCCATGTCTTTTTCAGATGTTAGGATAGGCATACTCTTCTGGAAATATGCCCCCGAATGGGTCTGTCCATCGGCCAAATAAAAGATGTCACGTTGCCTGTCCTGTCCCTGGTTTCCTAAGGGCCAGTACAGCTACAAACACTTCCTGCTGTCATGTCACTTCGAATTGTCACCCTTCTCGTCTCAGAAATGCAAATCACTGCAAACCCAAGTGCTGACCTGTCATTTCCCTGATATACCGGAGAGCAAATGATATGGACATCTGCATTCTTGTCTGCTGCCACCTCTGCCACAGTTTGCTGCAGAAGGGGGAAAAAAATACAGATATTTTGTTTGTAGCCCTGCTTATAAGCCTCTTTTCATCTTGCAACTTGGGTGAATCTGGAGCCTCTCAGATGCTCTCTAGTTACTAAGTGAAGCAAATAAACATCAGAGGGAATAAAAATGGTGGTGCAGGATTTCATGAGTCTTCTCCACATCTTTACTGAACAAAAGCTCATCCCTCCCACCATACTTTGGATCGTAGGTTTGATGCAGCTTTACAGAGGCAGCCAAGCAATTTAGTCTCAGATTCAAAGTTTCAGGCATTTTTTTTATGCTATAAGAAACCAGTAGAGGAACTTAAACACACAGAGACATAGACCCCTGTGTGACTGAAACTAGCTTACAGCTAATGAAATAATACCTCTGAATGCCTGTGCTTCCCTTAGGTTTCCTTCGTGCTGCTGGGAATATGCAGCATATTAGTTATGTTCTCATTAGTGTAGCTCGGGGATGTGTTTGTGTTCTCCATTTAGCTCTATCTTTTTTATCTGGTTCTCTGTAGCTCCACACTCACACTGAGCAAGTTCAAACACTTCATTGTTGGGTAGGAGTGTGGGAGAGGAATTACAACAGCCTTTTGGAGGAGCATGGCTGTCTCATAAGGAATCCCCATGCTGGGGAAATGAATGAAAGGACTGTACATGCTCCATTTGTATGTCTTTGCCCTCATTTGCTCTTTCCCATGTGCTGATGGGGAACTATCTCAATGGGCTTTGGGAACTGGAGTTAGGGGACAAACGATACGAGCAGCTGCCCAGTATGCTGAAAGCTAAGGAATGCATTTTTTCAATATTATTTTCTTACTCTTNTCCAGCAATGCTTGTTTCTCATTCAGGGCCCAACAGAAGCACCGTAGTCTAGTTTCTCCAAGACATAGCTTTACACTTCTGATCTGCTTACATCTCATCAGCAAGGCAGTGTTAAATCTGGCCGAGGCAGATCAGGGAGTGCTCCAGGGGGAGAAACATTGGTGCTGTACTAATCAGAGTTGGTCCATGACTGACCACCCTTTCCCCGCGCACTTCTCCAGACCAGTACTGGAAACACTTCTGGGGTGTAAAACACAAGTCCTGGGCAGTGCTACAGAGGATTATCTTTTAATGTGCTTTATTGTCTGAGCTATGCTCCAGCTTGGGCTGTTGTGTTTTGCCAATTGTATGCGCAATGATATTGAATATTTTTCTTTATTTTCCTGCAAAAACATATAAAACTATAATACTTTTTAGTGTATCCCCTAATGACCTGCCATAGAAACATCCATGTTTTTCTGGAGGTGCTCCTCTGAGTAAGGAAGGTTCAAGGACTACTTCAACCCAAGTAATTTGAGTATGCAGCCAGGAGGAACTCTTGCACCTTAGGAACCTTTCAGACCTGATCCATGTAAGGAATGTGTGCATCTGTCTTCACTAAAAAGCATCTTGAGGTTTCAGAGTTTATTTCTACTCCAGAAGTACTCATTAACAGCTCGATGCAGGCAGCCAGCATGCTGCCTAGGACACAGCGTAGTGCTAAAAACACAGGGAAAGAGAAAAGCCAACACAAGAGGTCTGCAGGACAAAGTGGCCCATTTCCTTCCCTTTTCCAAACACTTGGCATTCTCATGTATGCCATCTTAAGTGTGTTGTTATCTTGAGACCAGTCTCTGTGGGTATTCCAGCTTTAAGTAGCAAAAAAAAAAAACCAAAACCAAACAAAAAACACAGCTGGAAATCATAANAAAAAAAAAAAAAAAAACACTATGAAGTCTAAGCTTCTTTCTTCCCAACATCAAGGTGGCAAACGCAAGGTCTAAGCATTTATTTATCAAAATCACTGTAGATATTTTCTTCACTGGGAGGCTCAGTACTTTAGGCTGAAATCATCCATCACAACTAGGGAAAGGAAAAAAAAGGCTTTTCACCTTCATGGATTTCCCCCCTCCCTTCATCTCACCTTATTCATGTTTAAATGGGTAGAAATTCATCTTTTTCTCCAAGATCCAGCTGGCTGCAACATGCTCTGTGCTTAAACAAGCTGCCTGCATTGGAAGCATTTTTCAGGCTCTCTGTCTCTCTCTGTTTCCCCCTCCCCATCCCCTTGGGCCCTGATTGACGTCTCATCTCATTTTTAGGTTTGACACCTCAAAAAAACAGCTTAAAAGAATAGCCCCTATTTGTAAAAGAAAAGCAACTTTTCTCAAAGACAAAACAGGTTTCTCACTAGGAGGTGTTCACATTCCTCAGCAAATGCTCTCTGCTACCAGCTTTGGCAAGGTGGACTGTGTTCCTGTATGTGTGTGCAGCTATCCCTGCATTCAACCTGTGTATGTTTGAGCACATCCCCATGTTTGCATCTTGTGTAATATTTAATTCTGCTTTTCCTTAAAGCTGATATGGGAAAGCAAACTCACGGCAAGTCGCATGACTGACTACCCTGCAGCTTGGAGAGTGGGTTGATTCTTTTATGGTAACAGCTTTGATAAAGCTGCCAGCAGCTTTTCCTGCAGTATCCATTAATGTACCTCCATCCTTAGAGCACAAGTTTTTGGGACAGGTAGCCCCAGTTATGCTCAGGTTGTGTGGCAAGCCCTCTCTGAGCTGGGAAACATGAGTTTTTCTCAGTTCACGTCAACTACAGAGTGAGCAGAAAACGCTGAGGGATGTGGGTTTATGCTGACAAGCCTGATGGTGCAATGGGACCACCGAGGCCTCAGATGTCTCTGTGGGGAGAGCAGGGCACAACAAAGCTGCTGTTTTTACTTCAGCAGTCATGAAATGGAGCCTGTAGACTTGATCAGTTATGAAAGGTGATTGTATCCACATTTATTTCACTAGGAGGGAAATCATCTCTCAGCAAGGGAAAAACTGGGGAAAAAAAGGATTGACATCCTTCTCCTAGGGAACATGGGAAGTGCATTCAGAAATCAGGCCATTTCAAAGCACCTCTATTCCCACCTTTACCCATGCCTCCTTCTGTTTTGAAGGGTTACTCAACGTTTTCACCTGTGAAGTGAGATTGCCTTCCTTATGTTTGTGTAGGTCCTGGAGGAAGAAGTCCTGAGAGCCTTACGGCTTCTCACAACATTTTCTTTCTTATAGATCTGGGAGTAGTTGCGTTTTTAAAGGTCTGGATAGAGCAGGGAAGCTTTGATTCCCTTAGATCCATCTAAACAAGGGTTCTACATCTTCTTCAATTCCCAGCCCACTACCTGTAAAAGAGGTACTGGGATTGGAATATCAGACATGCTGGGCTTCCTCATGCTGACAGAAGTTCCCTGTGTCACACTTTCATTCAGTTACACAATGTGGTTTTAGGTCTGATGAGCTATTAACTTGTCGGCAGAGACAGACAAATCAGACTGCCTGAATCCAATGCCAGGACTCTCCAAGACACGAAGAAGCAACAACAAATGTATCTTCTCCATCTTTGGTCTCAGGTGATTACAAACAATGAAGCTTCCAACTTTGCAGAAAGCAGTTTTCATAGCTCCAGTGAAACAGCTCAGTGCCTAATTCCTTGGCACAGCCTACAGACTATAACCATAAACATGTGGCCATTACAGACACGGCACTTTTGGGAAAGCTGCAACAGTTTACGCTTTTTCCAGAGCCAAATTCCAATTTGAAAGGTCCATTATGCCTATCTACACACCCGTTCAGCATCACACGACCGCAGCAACTGGCTACGAAATCCCACTTTGCTTCCTTCCCTAAACACTTAGTTGTGGTGGTGCAAAGTAATGCCACAACTAGCACAGAAGGTATGAGTGATTAATCCTGAAAGAACAGAGCTCTGTAGAGATAGAAAGTGACCTACAGCTTTTCATGATATAGTCATCTCCTCTGCTTTCCTCCAGTGCAATTCTGCACAAATTCATGTGATCCCAGAAGCCTGAATGGGGAATATCACATTAGATGGAGCTGACATTCCTAACAAGGAGAAGAGGTGGAACCTCAGACATCCATTACTAATCGTTATCAAATGTATACTTTTAATGGGGCATTTCAGGGGATTTTACACTTTTCTTTGAGGCATTGATCTCTGCTGGATACATAATAAGGCTGGATCAGAAAGCCCAAAAGTCTTTGTGGTTTACATCTCTCTGCTTATTTCTGCTAAAATGATATGNTTTTTTTTTTTACTTTTGGGTCAACCCAAAATGTGCTTTTTACATGAAATATACGTTTGTGGTTAATGTGATGGTTATCTAAGCTATTTGTGCTCTTTTAGAATTCAGGTCAAATTTTAGATAAAAATTTAAATATTACTTTGAGACAAAAAGTCACCAACAGTTGTGCTTTGATGCAGGATCAAATATTTGCTCCGAGAAGGGTAATATTTTCAGTTAAGAATTGTAAGTGTTCCTTGATCCAAAAATCACACATGATTTAAATTTTGACACAAAGTTCTCCTCTCCATTGAATGTAGCAATGGGCAAAAAAACTCCCACAAGTTCTCAGCCAGCCAAGTGCCATATGTCCTTGGGTTTGCCTATCTTACTCGTTTGCATATCTTACATATCTTACTGTACCTTGACTACTGAGAGAAAATCGGGTGTAACTTCACAATGTTCTCAGAACTACTTTCTCCCACGTATGAACATTCTGGTAAACCATGTCCACTGAGGTGTGCTGGCTATTGTGCATGCTCATCTGAGGATATACGCAGCAATAATGGCGAGTTCTTCATAACAATTCTGTTTAACCGCCTAATATTAGGGCAATTTTCTGTTGGTGTAATTCTTCGCATAACCTTTAAGTGTGCAAAATTTCCACCTATTCAAAACAGCTGAAGATCTTGACCCTGAATCTGGTTTAACGGCTTGGTCATTAAATTAGGAGCTTTCCAACCGGGATGTGATTGTATATGCAGTGCTAATGCCTATTCACTCATATAGGCCACCCGAGATCTCTGACTTCAAAAGGCTCCTCATGCAAACAGCACTGTGAAATGCCCAAATTGAACTCTGTAAATTCTGTAAAGTGAGAGTAAGTGTCTTTGTTACGTCCACGAGGAAGTGCACGAAAATCCTATTTGCTGACGTGCAAAGGCTTTGTAAGGCAGAGCCCCCAGCCTGAAATCGCTTGATTTGTGGATCCTCGCGATTAAGTTGAACTGAATGACATGCAAATCTGGCAATTGAGATAAAGAATCACTCCAGGCTAAGGAAGGGAGGCAGCTAAGATCTGAAAACAAAGGATGTTAATCTCACGCTCATCATCTTTAAACAGGACACGTTAAAGAAGCAGGTAAGGCTCAGCCGATGCCTTCAGATTACTGGACTGGATGTTGTCTTTTTTCTTGGCGAAACTCATTTTGATCCAGATGCTGACAATTCTCCCCCTCCTTTCCTCCCCCACTTCCATCCCCTCAGGCGGAACATTTCATCCCAGCGGAGCCTCTGCCTCGGCTCCGCTCCTTGGCTCACAGGATGGAGAGAAATCCTATCCACATCACGGGAAGTTTTCTCACAGTTCCCAGCCTCTCCCAGGAGTGCGCCTTCTTTGTCCCTCTGCCCCTTTGCCTGCCTGGGCTCAGGGGGTCCTGCCCAGACAGCATTTTGCAGACAAACATGGCACCTTGCTGTCTGTCTGTCTGTCTAAACCCGGAGACAGCCGCATGAAAACAAAGACATTTGTCCGAAGTAGATGTGCGCAGGCTGGAGGCGAATTCCATCCCCGGACTTAGGTGAGACTCATTTCTCAGCGTCACAGACCTGAAATTGTGCTGCAGGCTTGTACCTCAGCATCCTTATCCAATACCCGGGATCTCAGGGTCCAGCACTCGGCGTAGCTTGTCACAGCTGGTCCCAGAAGTCTGTGGAAAACAAGTATTATCCTTGTGAAAATTCACTCCATGGTAGGCTCTGGCAGCATCCAGCCACAGCAGGGTAATCGGCAAAGGGAGATGCATTTAAACAGTATTGGAAACATTAGAAACATTCCAGCACTGCAGGTTAAAAACTGCTCCAAGATTGCAAGTTCGGCATTTTAGGGATCAGTGGGAGATTTCTCTGGAGATTAAGAGCAATTGAAAAGATCGACTTCCTCTCTACAGAGAAGTTTTAATAAGGCTGAAAATAAAATGCTGTCTCCCTCAGCCTTCCTGGCAGAGTAGATCCAACGTGCCCCCCTGTTGTTTCAATAATTCAAACTTCAGCTTTAGCCAGCCAAATAGGCCTGAAATTCACCTGTGAAAGTTCACGAGGCTAAGTGGGTTTTGGAACAAACTCCTCTTGTTTCCAAACTCATGTATAATGCAGTGAGGAACTTCGCTCAAAGCTAAGCTCTGACTTGCTGTTATATTTAAGATGCTCCAAAAGAAAGAGCAGGAGGCAAAGGGATAACACCACATCGGAGGCAGTGGAGTGGGAAGGGAAGGAAAGAGCACAGCCACCAACTTATGATAAGCTGACGTTCATCTGTAGCTGGGCAGCACCTAAATCAGCCTCTTCTCCCTCCTCAAATTAAGATTGTTGCATTGCCTATAAGCAGAGAAGAGGCCTGAGTCCAGCAGCAGAGAACGAGATAAATAGACAAGACAAGACAAAGGAAGGAAGAAGGAAGGCAATGAGGATTGTTTCAGTAGCCAGTTGTAAGAGTAAACTGAAGCTGAACATGAGCATTACAAGCCTTTAATTTTTGGTTACACAGACAGACACAAAGGTGTGTTTAAGTCGAGCTCTCCACCCATCAGTGCCATCGGTGTGCTGGAGAGTCCAGGGCTGGCTCTGGGGTGACCCAGTGACCTCTGGCAGAAGGCATTTGCCAAGTGTGCCCATAGAGCACCATGGCCAGGTGATGTTGGGCCTGCACTGACACTGGATGCCCTGACAAGGTGGAAATTTCAGCTTCAGCAAGCTTTTTTTCACAAAGAGTGATTCAGGTAGTACAACTTCTTATACCACACTGTTTTTAATGCATCCCATGCAGTAGACTGGGACCAGGTCCCATCTGAAGTCACTCCCCTGCTGGCTAGGATGGGTGACTCACCCTGTTTGTTTTAAAACTCTATCCACATACTGTAAATAGATTTCTGGAAACTGGCAGCTATTGCCTATAGACAGAATAGACATGTGAGTTCTAGCTATCTGGTATTGAGTGAGTTAAATCCATGAGAGAGGTGCGACTCTTGGGGATGGTCCTGTACAGGGCTAAGGATTGGACTCGATGACCCTTGTGAGTCTCTTTGAACTCAGCATATTCTGCAATTCTGTGATTCTGTGAATCAGGTTTTTTATATTTACTTCAACTATCATTGTTTCACTGAGGATATTTATACAATGGTTATGTCTAATCATGAATTCCAGTGCTGATTCAAGATCTTTTCTCTTTCCTTCCTACCCTTGTCTCTTTAATTACCTCACTTTTGGTAAGATGTTTGTTGTTGCTTTTTTTTACATCAAGTACATGATTTTTTTGCAGTTTTCAGGGACTGGAGTAACTGAAGTGCAATGTGACTCATTTGAAATAGTAAATATTTAACTACTAAATGGAACTCTGTTTATTTAGATCCCCATGTTCTTTTTAACTCTATTCATACTATACATAATACCATACTCTATGTTATACCGTACACAGGCATGTCAGTGTATTTATTCATATTTTTATATATTTTTTTTAATATTTATTTAAAGACACTGAGGTGCGTATGTCAAAAAGAAGACAGTGAAGTTGCTGAAGGGTCTGGAGCACGAGTCTGATGAGGAGCAGCTGAGAGAGCTGAGGGTGTTTAAGCTGGAGCAAAGGAGGCTCAAAGGATGGGACCATATTGCTGCTCTCTACAGCCACCTGAAAGGGGGGTGTAGTTGGGTCGGGATCAGTCTCTTCTCCCCTCCCAAGTAACAAGTGACAGGATGGGAGGAAATGACATCGAGTTGCTCCAAGGGAGGTTTAATTTGGATATAAGGAAAAAATTCTTCACTGGAAGGGCGGTCAAGCGCTGGAAGAGGCTGTTGAGGGCAGTCGTGGAATAACCATTCCTGGAAGTGTTCAAAAACCGTGTGGATATGGTGCTCAGAGACACGGTTTATTGGTGAGCATGGCAGTTCTGGGTTAATGGTTGGACTCAATAATCTTTTCCAACCTTCACAAGTCTATGGCATTTGCTTTAGAAGTATGAAGTGACACTAAAAGAAGATAAATATTACAAAATTGTCTCTGAAAATGTTTGACAATGCCAGCATGGGACTGACACAAGCAAATTTAGTTCTTCTCAACTGTATTTTCACTTCATTATTTCATTACTCACTTTTTGATTGTTTAATTACATGGGAGTTTTTGAGGGCTACTAAAATTGAGAGTACAAAAGCCAAAGATGGAGACAATCAACTTGGTTCATTCTGAAAAGCACAGGCATCTCAGGTTCTGCTGGACACCCTTTTTATTGATACTGTGCAAGCTACAGTACATCAATGTGGCAATCTCTGAAATTCTAGGGATCATGATCAGCTGTATGGGCTTTGGGTTATGTTTGCCTCCTTTGCACCAGGTTGTTTGTTACTACTCTGGCTGGGTGTTTTGAATGTTGATCATATTTACAATTTCATTAAATGCATCAGGGAATGAGAATGAAAAATTATTCTTCTAAATATACAGGTGCTAAAAGCTGAGGACATACTGCAGAATTAATTTTGGTGTAAACTTGTGAGAAGTAGAAATGTTGCATTTATGTTTCTTGGTGAAACTCTGTTTCCTGCAACATTTGCTGCATTACAGTTAATGGAATTTATGAGAACAGCTTGTGATTCTCCAAAACTACCTGGTGCAGTCATTTCAGCCAGCACAATGTGAATTATGCAATAAGCCATCACCTTAATTAAAACAAATTGCATTTACTGTATCAGTCCATACCATAAATCATTCCCTAGGGCCCCTCTTCAAGGTTTGCGCTTGGCCTGTTCTTGAGAAATGTTGACAGCAGCCTCCATTACCAAAAACATTTTTGAGCATTTTGTTCTAATATCCTTCTCCGGGATCCAGCTTTTGAGCTCACTGCTCTGATACACGAAACAAATTTTATCCAAAAAGAAAGGCAGAAATCATGTGAAAAAACCCAGAATATCTCATTTTCCCTTTCTCTCCTGGTTTGCAGCGTGCACTTGGTAGACTGTGGCAGTGGAAGATAAAGTTTATTAATTGAAATAATGATAATAATAAAAGCCAAAAAAGGAAAGCTGCAGACTAATTGTTTTCATCCAAAGTTAGGAGTCACATGGGATTCCTCACACTCCCTACTATAATTAGACTGAACAACAAGACAACCAGATTATTAGTCCTTTGTGTATCTCCAGTTTAATAAAGAGAATGACCATTGGGTATTTATATTCATTTGAGCTCAAAACAGCTTAAAATACTGCGCTAAATACATCATATCATACTGCAGGGTGAAGTAACTTGCCTTTTAAGGAGAAAACATCTTCTTCTCTGTGACCTCTGATATGGGGGGGAAAGAATTTTTCTTCATTCAGTTTGGATCAGGCTACTGAGACAATTCAGCCCTACCTAATGTTTAAGCCAGTGTATTTGCTTAGGTTTTCTTGCTTTGAAAATTGAAATAAAATAGTCAAGTTCTTCACTCAGAATGGATATAGTTAAAAGTTCCCTGAATTAGAATATTAGACTCAAAGTGGTGATTTCTGCATTTAGCCATATTAGGGAGGTACGATTGCAAGTCTGAAGGAGATGGTGTTTAAGACAGCCCTGCACAGGTTAAAATGCACAGGGGAATCCTAACAGAAGGCTAATGCAAATTTTAAAATCTCAAGCAAGGTTTCATTGCCCCTTTTGCAGGAGTTGCTTAACTCTCACTAATTTG
>VWZG01013386.1:115458-150729 GCA_013396735.1 Grallaria varia | reverse complement strand
GGGGATCCTGTAGGTGGAGCTGCTTTTTGCAAAATTTATGGGGAGAGTGAACCATTTATATTTAACACTGTTTGGCAACTCCAGTTACTTTGAAATTGCTGAAACCTAATCATGAACAACTGGGTCATTGAACATAAAATAACACCCTAGAGCCTGATTGGAAAGCCATTAAAGTCTATGAAAAGGGACCCACTGGCTGGAGCCTACATCGGAGCAGATCCATGGGGAATAATCTAAACTGAATTTGTCTGCATATTTCTTTTCCTCATGATATATACCTAAAAGAAGCCCAGGTAGATTTTCAGCAGCCTTAATATCTACCTGTTTATTGTGAAGATTATTTCACTTTACATCAAAGCAGGTGTCCATCTCACCCAGCAGACTCATGCTGAGGTTTTTTAGGTCTGCAGATTAAAGCCTCTCTCACAAAAACAAACAAACATATCTGAGGAACAGGTTTAAGCATTGAGAAGGAAAGAAGACAATACACATATTCTTTCCCTGAAAAGAAAAATGGACACAATTGTAAGCAGCATATGCCCAGGCTGTGACTCCTGTTCTTCATCCAAAATAAAGTCTGAAAATAATTGGCATCAATAAGTATTATCAAGGACCATCTGGAACATGCATGTACTGAAAAGTGAGCAAATACCTTCAGAACAGTGGATAAATACCTTAGTTGCATTTCATATCTATTTGTTGTATGGCTAAGGCTATTAGGCTTATGAATTCAAAAGGCATTTATTGGTGCTGTAGTAAGGGCCCACTGCACAAAGCTCAGGAAATTCGAAATGCTGAAGCCAGCAAAAAAGGTCCTTCAACCTCCAATAAACATAAGTACATTTTCCATCTCTTACTATTAGGCTTGCAAAGCATCTGAGCCGTTTACAATCTCTCATTGTCTTTAATTTTTTTTCTTTGCCTAATTTTAATGATAATAAAGAGACATCTCATGGACCCTGCAGTCACTATAATTTTTTGTGCAACAGGATGCTCAAAGTACATACCTATTTTTTCTTTTTAATGACCAGAAATAGGGGGTTTTGGTTTCTTTGCTTTTTTTGCCTTTTTCTTTTTTCCTGAAGTTTTGATAACTCCAAAAGAGCTGTGGAGATTATCTTCCAACTTTCCAAATAAATTCACTGCTGGCCTGTTAATAAGAAAGCATGAGAATATTCCAACCCTCAAAGGTAATTTTGGGGGAAAGTTATAAACCACTGAAAACAGCAGCTTATAATGAAAGTGTCATCTCAACCATAAAAGGTACCTCAATGCACTGAACAGGCACCGTAAAACATGATTGAAAGGGAGTTTAGAGATATTGCTAATGGCTCCGACATAAGGAGTGTAGCTATAAAAGATGAAAAGATGCATGGCTAAAACTGCCCACCACAAGTCTTGGAAGAGCATCTAACTACCCAGGCATGCCAGGGATGGGTGATTGCTGACGGAACTGGTCATGCAAATCTGCTCAGACAGAGAGACCTTCAAACACTTCATGCTGTTACTTCCTCTCAAAGTAAGGCAACTGTTCAGCAGGGAGACAGCTCATGTCCCCGAGCTCATCCTGGGGGCACTGGGTGGCATTTGAAGGATAGGGGTAGCCAGCAGTGAGGCTGGACTGTGACGCTCAGCCTCTGACTCTGGAGGAGTAACGTGGCCTGTGGTTAGAAATTCCCAATGTCTCTTTCTGCCTCAGCAATCGACTTTCGGGGTTACAACAGTTTTTTACCATTTTGATGAAATTGTGTCATTTTGGTTGGACTGGAACTCTGGAGTACATTCACTCTTGCCTCCTGCTCACAGCAGGCAAACTTCAAAGTTAGTTTTGAAGTAGTTCTGCTATTCCTATTTAAGCCAGGTGATCTAAAGTTTAATTAATATGTGCAAAACACTTCAACAAGCTGAAAGTCATTTCATGGACTTTCGGAGTTTGCATTTGGCCATGCTTATTTTGCAACATGGTCCTTATGATATCTTTAGTGAAATGGGTGTTGGTCTGCGCTGAGATTCAGTCAGGAGGACTGTTTGGTTAAATTTATCCTACCCTTCAGGGAGCAAATTCTGACTAGGAGCTATATTTTGAATATCTGTAGGTCAAGGTTATGCATGACCATGACTGTGCATTTTATTTAGGCCATTCCAAAAAGTGAATTGTAAGGTAAAGATGTACTGAAGACTATAAGGAAGAATTTTTTTTTTTAATCACTGGTGAACAGCTGAAATAATAACAATAAGGAGAGCTATGTTTTGAGGGAAAATTATGCTGACTTCAATGCTTTCTGCCTGAGACTCCAGTTTCTTGTTTTCACTGACTCCATGTAAGACATATGAAAAACAGTACATGCATCTTTATTCCTTAAAGTGTAGTGGGTTGACCCTGGCTGGACATCCGGTGCTAACCAAGCCACCCTATCACTCTCCTCCTCAGCTGGACGGGAGAGAAAAAACACAGCAAAAGGCTTTTGGGTCAAGGTAAGGACAGGGGGAGATCACTCTCCAGCTACCATCACTGGCAAAGCAGACTCAGCTCAGGGAAATCTATTTGATTTATTACCAATCAAATCAGAATAGGGTAATGCTAAAAGAAAAACCAATCTTTAAACAACTTCACCCTACCCCTCCTTTTTTTCCCAGACTTAACTTCACTCCTTATTTCTGGCTGTGATCAGTTCATCACACTTTGTTCTGCTCCTTTCTTCTCCAGGGTTGGATTCTTCCCACTCTTTTCTGCTCCAGCGCAGGGTTCCTGCCCACTGGAGACAGTCCTCCAAGAACTGCTCCAGCATGGGTCTTTCCCATGGGTTGCACTTTTTCACAAACTGCTCCCGCCTGGGTCCTCCATCAGGGTCAATCCTTCAGAAACACAGGCTGCTCCAGCATGGGTCCCACACAGGGTCACACATCCTGCCAGCAAACCTGCTCCTCTCTCCAGGGGACGCAGGTCCTGCCAGGAGCCTGCTCCAGCAGAGTCTGCCCATGGGGTCACACCCTCCTTTGGATGTGTGGTCTTCCACAGGCTGCACATGGATCTCTGCACTCCTGTGGACCACCCTGGGCTGCAGGGGCACAGCAGCCTCTCCATGGGCTACACCATGGGCTGTAGGGGAATCTGTGCTCCAGTACCTGGAACACCTCGTGCCCCTCCATCTGCGCTTACCTTGGTCTTTTAGTAGCAGTTTCTTTCACACATTCTCACTTGTTTCTTCTGGCTGCTGTTGTGCTATTGTTTTCCACCCTTTTCTCTCAAATACATTATGCCAGAGGCACTACCACCATCACTGGTGGGCTCAGGGTTGGCCAGTGGCAGGTCCATCTTGGAGCCAGCTGGCATTGGCTCCATCAGATATAGGGAAGCTTCTGGAATCTTCTCACATAAAGTAGCCCTGCAGATCCCCGCTACCAAAATCCTGCCACTCAAACCCAATATAGCCTGACTTTCCAAAACCCTTTCTGCACATAAGCTGCCCAAACTTGAATTTTCCAAGGTCTCCAAATGTTAACAAGTATATTTCTGAATATGTTCTCAAATATTATCTGAGCTGAGGATCAAAGCTCCAGACATTTTCTTGGTGTTTATTAGCAACTTCAAGGACTCAGAAAATATAAGTCAGACCTAAAGATGCCGTGAGGTTTTACTTATTTAATAATAGAGTTGAGGTTCCTTTATTTGTCTCCTGCTGAGCCTTTGGCTTGAACTTGGGTCACTTTCAAACTTTTGTACACTCCTGAGGTCTAGAAAACGAGGGATTTATTGAACAAGAAAGAAAAAAATCTCAAGTGAGCACATGACAGCAGAGGGCAAGGCCTCAAACAGCTTGAGATTGCTGTAAAAATCCTGATGGGTTTCTAAGCCCTATCATTGCTGCAACCCTCTAGCAGGCACTACTCCTTGTAGCCAGCTATATTCTTTGTGGGAGGCTGCAGAGCACACAGCCTTTCCCCAGGGCCAAGCGGTGAGTGTCTCAAGTAAGATGTTAGCTTCACTTTTTTGAGAACAATTTCATATGAATTATACAAAGACAAAAAGAAATAGATGAATAACTAAAGGTAAAACTAATTATTTCTATTTTTCAAACAATTTCTGAATTTACCCTTGCTCCTCATCTTTGTAGTTAGCATCTCCTCTTTCTCTCTGAGGCAAGGATGGTGCTTAATGTTGAAGATGATCTATACTATTTCCCTTCAGTCTAGTGAGGGAGAAGGAGGAGCAAGGACAGGAGAAGACTCTTGCTTCACTGATGAGAGCACGTCTGAAAAGGTGTGGAACTGGATTCATTACTGAGGTGGTGGTGCACCTCTAGGGTTGTGCTGGGTGCTTCTGAGAGACTGTCCAGGGCACAAGGACATTCTGAGGCTGAATATTCCATGGTGTGAGCATGTCTGTCAAGGGGCACTCAGCTGTCAGGCTTCACCTACTGCTCTTCAACCTATTTCCCATCTCCTGTAGCAGCAGGAGGTGCTTGATGGCCAAATCAGCTTCTGCCATGCTCCAGCCTGCATAAAGTTATCCACCGTTACCAGATACGGAGGTGAGAAGCACTCTCCCTCTCCAATCTCTCTTCCTCTCAGCAGTGCCCTTCACCCCTTGGTCTTGTCCCTGAGTCCTTCTGCTGGGAGAACAGGATTTTGCCAGTATGAAACTATTTTATAGAATCATAAAATTCAGTCATTAAGGTTGGAAAAGATCTCTAAGATCATCAAATTCAGCCGCTAGCCCAGCAGCAAACTGCCACTAAACCATGTCCCCAGGTGCCACATCTACACACCTTTTGAACACTTCCAAGGACAGTGATTCTGCAACTTCCCTGGCCAGCCCGTACTGATGACTGACCATCCTTTGAGTGAAGAATTTTTCCTAATATCCAATCTAAACCTCTTCTGGTACGTCTTGAGCTTCATTTCTTCTTGTCCTGTCGCTTGCTACCTGGGAGAAGAGCCGTATCCCCACCTGGCTACAACCTCCTTTCAGGAAGTTGCAGAGGGTGATAAGGTCTCCCTCGAGCCTCCTTTTCTCCAGGATAAACACCTCCACTTCCCTCAGCTGTTCCTCATCAGACTTGTGCTCCAGACCCTTCCCCAGCTCCATTGCCCCTCTCTGGACACACTCCAGAGGATGTCTTTCTTGCCATGAGGGGCCAAAACTAAAGCCAGGACTTGACGTACAAATTGAGTTAGTATGACCAGTGCGAAGGGATAGTGATGCACTTTGAGCACAGTCTGTGCTCCTCCCTGTCTTATGAGGAGGGTAGTAGGACACTGCTTACCAGGTCCTTGGAGGTGCTCAGGAGAAACAGGCAGCTCAGTGCAACCCTTTTTTACCTCTGTGTTAAAGCTCAAAGGGAAATCCACGCGTCCTTCTTGAAAGCCTCCTCTGCAAACCTGCGTGTCTCTCTAATTGAAACAGGGCAGGGTCTGAAACCATAGGAGTCCACAGCTGCTATTTCTATTGTGCATGTCTGAGTCAAGGTGAAGAGAAAAGTCAGCAAAATATCCCACAGGGTGAATCCTCCATGTGCCAAGAAAGCTGACTCCACATTAAAGGTGAGAACCAGAGCTTGCAAAGCAGTGATGGCCTGGGAAGGCAGAGGCCTTGATTCCCTCCAGCAGTCTCCAAGTGTTAGTCCCATTAACACTGGCACTAACCATCACCCCGAATACCCCGTGCACCAAAAGACTAGTGAAAGAGAGCAGGAGGGAGGGAGGGAGGTGATAAAGTTGTCAGGCTGTAGGCAAGGCTACGGCCGCTGAGGACTGATAGGGACTGTGTCATTTAGAGATACATCCTGGGATGTATTTTAAGGGTAGATGGGAGACATTCAGGATAAGGGGGAGTTTGCTGATCTTGCAGAGGCTTCTTCTTTGATCAGCCCCAGTTCAGAGTGCCAGATAATCAGGGCTCTGCCTTTTTCCTCTCCTTTATCTGCATTACCAGGGGAAAGAAAGCTCTATACGGCACAAAGATGTCTGAGATGGCAAAGACACTTAAATTATCTTCCCACAGGTGACAAACTTCAGCACTCCATGACTCTTGATAACCCTGTGGTTCACAAGACACCTGCAATGCATGCCTTCAGGGCCAAAAACATTTTCAGGCCCCAGCCAGCTAACAAAATCTATCTTAAAGGGCACAGTACACAGTCAGATTGTGCCATGGGGACACAGGAGGGAGTATCACTTTTTCACTTCAGATTATGCCAAAAAAGGATCACTTTTGAACTAGACCTCTGCTTTGGTGTTGAAAGAGCAGCACCTAGATAAAACCCAAAGCTGCAGACAGGGTGGAGTGTTTCTGCCACAAACGGGTTTACAAGCCACACAGAAATCAAAATTATCCTCATTAGGAAAGACAAGATCCAAACATTAGCAGCAGATGCAGAATCGACAAATGAGTCATTCCTTCTCCCCTCCTCTTTCTCCTCTTCCTCCCACCTTGGCACCAAAGCGTGTTAAGAAAACAAGACGTCTGGAAGACATCTCTTGGATCATTGCTGCTCCTCCAGCATCTTGTCTGCCTTCAGGCTCTGGTGTCAAGTAGTGATCAGCCTCCTTCCTCCAGCCCCAAAGAAGCATTTTTCAGACGTGACCTCCCACGTCTTCACAGCTCCCTGTGTCTCTGAAATGTCCAGAGGTCAGCCCCTCGCTGCCTTCACAAGGAGACCTGTTATGGAGATTCCTGCCTCACATCAGCCCAACGTCATGTCCCTGTCATCTCCCATCATGTTACCAAACTGAAGGGCATACCAGGAGTTTAGATGGTGTCCTCCACTGTGACATGGACTCATCATTTCACTATTTGTTGGGGAATGGCAGCTGTGCACCGCTCGTGGAAAGGTAGCCTTGACTGACTAGCTAAAAATTGGAGGTGACCTAGCTGTACAGATTACTGCTCAGGAACAATGTGACAAACTTCATCTTTCTTCACTGCCAGCCTCTAAGGTTAGAGAGGGCCACTACCTGTCATAGTGGGGAGAAGAGAGACAGGTCTATAGAAGTGTCTGTCTGTGCGTGTGGAGGGGAGAGAGGAGGGGTGTGCTCTTATTCTTTCTTTCCTACTTCATTATATTGATTTTCAGTGGCTTGCACGCTTGGAATGCAATAAGGGAGCAATTCCCTTCTATGCTGGCTAGTAAACATTGCCTGTAACTTTATTCTGGGTCAGGAAAGTCAGCACTTAAAATTAAGAGTGGTTCCAGAGGAAGCAAGACATATTTTAGGAAATTCCAGCTGGGGGTTCCTTGTTACTGTACTTAATTTTAAAATCCAGAGTGTCATGTCGTGTCGTGTCATATGTGCCTTTAAAAAAGCATTTAACTGATATATATTCTCATCTGCTCTTTACTTGCAATATTTCAAGCAGAAAATATTTTTTAAAAATTAGTTCTCTGGCTCTCTGAATTTACAGCAGAGGCCACAGACTATAAAGTGGAAGGAGTTGAAATTAAGCGCAGGGGAGAGAGAAGTGCACTAGAGAGAAAGGCTCTTATGCCAGGTGCTTAAACACATGCATAGTTTAAATGCTGTGCCATCTCCCCAGAGCCAATGGAGCTGCACTTGTATTTAAGATTAACACACCTGGCTTAAGTTCTGGGACCTTAATCTCTAAAAGAATGTGTGTAATGCTGGGGTGCAGACTGTGATGCCTGTAAGCTGCTCCAGGTCCAAGGTACAGTCTGCCGTGGGAGTTCCTTTTCTCTATGCAGAGCTTCTGTGCTCAGGTCTTGGAAGGCTGGAGAGGTTCCCAAGGCAGGAAAACATATGTCCTGGACAGTCAGCTTGAGGAATGAGTGCCCTTGCTGACATGTGGGTCCCAGAAGTGAATTCAAGCTGGGATTTGGGTGCTTAGGATGAGTATTTTTGCTACTGAAGTTTCACCCAGCAAAGGCTCATTTCTTGAGTGCTGGGGATTTTAGCTGGAAAGCTTCCTTCTTATGGAGCAGGCACTCACAGCAGGTGTTTTGTATGTAGTTAGACTGCAGCTCTGAAAACATGGAACATTACTTTTAGTTGGATAGACAGGCATTTTGGAGAGATCTTCTGGCACTGTAAAAGCAGAGTGCTATTGGAAGTGTAGGAAGCAAGACCAGTGGTGTGGAGTGCTACTCTATGGGGTGCCATACGTTTTACCAAAGCAGACTCCCCCAGATCCATATTTGTATTCTATCCTCCTGCAAAAAAAGTCCCTGAAAATCCCCTCTCTGCTCTGCTGTGTATCCACCAGCCCAGCAGCAGGGCTGTCACCTCTTTGTCAGGTCTTGGGGATGTCTGTGACTCGAAACCCCACTGGGGAGATGAAGGAAGCCTGGACAGTTTACAAGATGGCAGGAAGTAAGGTACATCTACATGGTCCTGAACTGTGATGCATGGTCTCCCTTGCTCCCTCCTTGACATTTACAAATGGTGACAAGCCCTGTCACCTGCTACCTGATGCGACCACCCCGAAAGCCAGGAAAGCTAGCCGTGCTGTTAACAGCTCCAGCTTACCCAAAGTAAACCCCAGAGACTTATGACAAGGAACTGCCTTGACTCAGGCCAAATGCATTCACGTTAGGAAACCTGCACAGCTGGCTCCCTGGGTGAAACAGCCCCAGTGAAAGGAGACCAGAAAGGCAAGCAGGCAAAGGGAAAGACATGGTGCTGGTGTCTCGCTCCAGCTCTTCTCCTTCTCTTCCTACAAGAGGAGAAACCCCTGGCTGAGAGACCCTCAACTCTGGGAGCAGCATGAACTACTGTAATTCCTTGCACCACCCCTGGCCACAACTCCCATGGAAAAGTTTGCTGCTTTTCCTGCTTTCCCCTGGTCAGTCTCCCCTAAGCATGGTGAGGGCCTGTGGAGGCACTGATCTCAGCACGAGTGGGTCATCTGAGCACCTTCCTGGAGTCTCAGCCTGCTGTGGCTTCATTGTTCTTGGTATCCAAATTGCTATTTCCCCATGGTAAATCACAAATCGGAAGTTAGGGGCTAGAAAATGTTGTGTGCTGCCTTCCCTAGAAGAACAAATCTATAGATTTCCAAATTTTTGCCATCAGCAAAAGACCTCCTAAATTTCCTAGATTTCGTGATTGCCAAACAGTTCTCGCAGAATATCCACTTTCAAGATACATTTTTCAGGATGTTGCACTTTAGTCTCCATCTAAGCAGTCATGCAACAAGCATCACTTTCAAACAATGGTCTATTGATTACTTGCTTCGTTAACAACGATGCCATTCCCTGGAGAGGTTTATTACTCTTGTTTTATATTATTTTGTGCCTTATGATTTGGCCATTAATGGGTACATTGGTATTTCATTTCATTGTGCCTGACTTTCCTGGGAGGAATTCTCAACGCAGTCCAAGAACCTCCATGAATAAATGTTTACTGTCAGGAGATAGGAGTTTGTTGCAGGGCTCTATGGATGCTTTTATCCTGGTGATGCAGCAGTAAATCAATTAAAAACATGACTGATTGTAAAATTGGTGCAAACTTCCTTTTGCTTAGGGATTTCACATGACCTAAGTTAGTCTGTATAAATCTAACAGTATATTACTCATGCCATGATCATCTTGCTGGTATCTTCAGTGAAAACTGCTATGCACATAACTAAGGCAAGAGCAAGGGCTAAACCCGGCTCTGGCATATCCTGCAGCTCTTCTCCCATACAGAGCACAGAGCCTTGTCCCACTGGTGATTTAACTCCTTTTGGCAACATTTGACTAAAATTCCCTTTACCAGAGGATAAAATAAATCGAAAGGGTTCTTGAAAGGGCTCTCTACACAGATACATTCGTTCAGATTAGGGTATAGTATACATTTAGCAAGGAATAGCTTTTCTCTAATTAATTCCCTGTCTAGTTGCTTTTTTTTCAGTCAGACTACTGTAGCCCAAATTAGATTAATCGACTTTGGGTATTCTTGCTAACTATTACTTTCTCTTATTAAGCCTTATTACTATTAGTTATCAGAAATTGATGATTCCAGAATAACGCCCTACATTTAATTATATTCCAGTGTCTCCTGTGACATACAAGGGCCTGTGTTCTCTGACGTGAGCAGAAGCCCCCACATTCCTGATTCAAAGAGTTTGCCAACAGCACCTGGTTGTGTCTGCTGGGCAGACAATAATAGTAATAAATAATAAATTAATAAGATAAATAGTAATAGTTTCCATTTTAAGATCAGTTTAGAAATCTTATGTCTTAATCTTCTGCAGTAAAGGAAACCTCTCTGTAGCAAGACCATGATCAGAAGCCATTCCTCTCCACATTGTGATGCAGAAGAAATGTGGTGCAAAAAACCAACGAGCCTGAAAAGAAACAAGCTAAGGACAAAAGACGCATCCTTGTCTTCCACATACCTATCCAGAGCTTCATCTAAAACACAAAAATGTCTAAGTCCTTCTGTAGGCTATGAGTGCAGACTAGGGGAACTGCTGCATCTTCATGTGTGCAAGTCTGCAGACAGGGGCAGAAAAGTAATCCGCAATGTTCGAACAGAGATTTACAGAGGCAGTGCGCATAAATCTAGGTAATTTATACAGTGCCACAAATACAAACAGCAACGGGCAGCCCTCTCCCTTCACAAACTCATATACACAAATGCACCTCGAGTGTGAGTAATGCAATGACAAAGTGAGCTGCCTTTGTATGGACATCATTGGTATCAGCAGTTAGGAATAATAGTTGTCTAATTGTAGTCTTTCATTGTGTACTATGTCAAAGCGTGGGCCAGTAATTGCAACCATCAAAACCCTTTCAGAGTGTGTGCAAAGCCCCGACCCTCATCACCTGCTATCAAGCCTATCTGATCCACCACACACATGCACTAACTGGGCAGATGAATTAGCTAGATGCGCTATTCTCTTTTTATATTAGTAGTAATATTAGTAGTATTATTTTCTCTTTTGTTTTGTGTTTTCCTTCCCTGTACAGGTTGTGAAGGGTTTTTGGACATTTTTTATTATTATTGTTATTCTTATTCTTCGGGGTAGGGGACTGTGTGTCTGTGTGTGATATTGCTTTTTTGGTGAGATAATTTAGATGACAGACATCAACAATTATACAAAATAATATGGTAACCAGAAACTGAAAAAAAAGTAATAATTGATTCTCACGGGCTGTCAAGTGTTACAATTTGAATGTCTTTCTATTAAAATCCTTGTAATAGACACAGGGAGAAAACAGGGAGGAGGGAGAGAGAAAGAGGGAGAGGGAAAGCAGATTTTTTTTCAAATATTAGTCATAAGATGGAACAGGAGATATTTTCAGAATGCAAGTGGGACTGATTTCCATTACCATAATCCCATTTCCAGTATTTTTCATTAATATAAACATCTTGGCTCTGGGAATGCCTCCTGGAACATACATACCTGCTGTATTTTGCATTGGGTTTAGGGAGAAATCAAGGAGAACGCTAAAGGAAAAAAATAAAAATTGAACCCATTTGTTATATTCATTCTGAATTGCCAGCTGTACTGTACCTGAGTGGAGAAGCAGATTTGATTATCAAATACAATTAAGGCCTGGTTTTGCCGATGTGGTGCACCATGTAAGTGCACATTGTAAATATCTGTCTAGAAGACAGGAACAGCACAATCGTGTGGGCTGCACACTCTGTCTTGCTGCTGGAGAGGACTTGCAGTGATTTTCTCTGCTTCAGCCTGTCACAGGAAGGCAACCATCTCAGTGCTGTAACAACTATTACAGAGACCACATCTTTTTCAAGGAGCACATATCTTCACGGGTGGATAACCACCTTTGTGGGTCCAAGCTCTAATTTTTCTGGTGTCTGCCTTTGTGTGATAGACTATACCTATTTATTAATAATATAGTACCTTCAGAGCCTCAGTCCTTTTGCTGGAAGTATCTTTTATTGCATAAGGATTTGTATGGTTTTCATGGCTGGAAAGCACGGGATTGGATGGGACATAGGTGTGCACTTGAATTTCTGCAATGGGATAATTTAGAGGTTTGTAATTAAACTCTCAAAGGAAGTAGGAGAAGCCCTATTTTTGTGCAAAATTCATGTAAAGGGGAACTTCATGGAATCATAGGACCATTTAGGTTGGAACAAACGTTTAAGGTCTTTGAGTCCAACGATATTCATAGAAAGTATATAAAGTTCGATGAAGTTCAATTCACTCATGAATTTTCTCAAATTGTGGATGATGGGCCCAAGGGGAGGAGATTTTTCTTCTTATTTAGTCCGCTTAAAATGAGGATAGGAAATACATTTTTGAATATTTGCTGGGGAGATTGCCTTGCCATTAGAGAACCACATAACCTAAGAAGACTTTTCTATCTTTGATTACTGTAAGTCATCTTCTCAGTGTTGCCTGACACTACTGTCCTCATTCTGCTCACTTTGAATTTGCTTCTGTCTTTGGATTAAACAAATTCAGATGTGTCAAAATGCATACATTTTATAAGACCTCAAGGCAGTCAGAAGTAGTGATAACATCGTAGAGAGGACACCACAAAATATGTGATTGGAAATATTATAGGCTTTGGATTTTTTTCAATATTGCTACTGCAGAGGTCACCATTTGGTCAGGCAGCAGAGCACAAGTCTGAAAATACGAAGAGCATAATTCTGGTCTTATTCATGTTGTAATATTTGGGGCAAGTCATTTGTGGGTGGAGTATGTTCATGTCTTATAGCTTCTGTCTTAGCAAGGTTAGGTGGTTGTTCTTAGCTGTTCATCTGAGATACTTCAGCAGTCAGTAAAGAAGAAAAGAGGTATTTCCGTACTGTCATTCATTCACTCTTAAAACAGGTGAGGCTGAATCACTTTATGGAAATTTACTTGTGGCTGTCCATATTTCCTTTAGAGTTTGACCGGCTTGTCTTCAGTAAATTCCTAGATGACAAAAGTTAGAGGAGAAGAATACATCCCTTAGGACGCATTTCTCTCCATGTTGGTGAAATTACATTTAAGAGAAATGTTGGATTTTAAGACCTATCACCAGCCTTTTCCCATTTGTATGTGTTTAGAATTTTGCTTCCTGATGAAGGAAGTGGGTTCTGATGGAGATTCATAATGATCTTGCAGTAAGGATTTGTTTCCTTATTATAATTGCTCTGAAGGGTTAACTGGACTATACCTTCATCTTAACAAAGTTGTATATGTTCTTGTCTTAATCAAAGAGAGCAGTTACCAGTTTCCAGTTTCATTACCCACTGTTCTTTGCCAGCAACATTTGGCCTGGATGTATTGAAGCATTGTGCTAGAAAGCAACTTTCCTAAATGCTTATTATCCACATGATAATTAGCACTGAATGAGAATCTTTTTCAGGCAAAAATGGTAATTTTTCCTGATCCAGACTTTGGGGACAAAAGTAGTGAAATTCAGTAAAACTTTCACTGGACAGTTTTCTGGGTTCCAGGATGGACTTTGTGCAGTAACAGGTCCTCCAACGTGTAAACCATACTCTGATGGCATGGGTAACCAGTGCTGCTGAGTTATCCTGATGTCTCTACATGGGTCTTCAGGGGAGAAGAGTGATGATGTCAGTCCAAGCATATTCTAAAGGTCATTGGTGCAGAACAAAAATAATGTATGAAAACTTGACATTTTCTGCTAAATGGAATTCTTGTTTCCCATCTTACCCTAATTAAGATAGTGCTGAGAAATGCTTGTCATGGGGAAGGACTGCACATTTTACCAAGAGCAGCTAGAAGCACACCCAACTCCAACCTTTTGACAATTCAAGATTACAGGAGAAGAAGAAAAACAGAAAATAGAGTTGAGAAAACTATAAGTTTCATAACAAGAGGAGATGTGGTTTCAACGCACACATGGTTGCAGCGTTGTCAAAGTCATATGTGAGCAAACAAGCTAGTGGGACCAGTTCTGGAGAAATTTCAGGGAACATCCTGTGATGGGATTGCAGTTCTCTTTAAGGAGCTCCTACCATGCATGAAGGGGCAGCCTGGGAGAACCCAATGAGATACTTGTCTGCAAAATTCAATTACTGGCTGATAGAGGATGTTATTGCAGGACAACCAATGATGGGAGCTGGCATTACAAAAGCAAATTAGAGATGTGAGGTAGGGGGGAGATAGGCTGTGAGGAGCCTTTCAGAGGTCCCTATATGGACATTGAACCATAACAGCCACTCAGCAGTGTTATAAAACTACCAGGAGCAGTATCCCCAGGCTGGGAAACACTCTTCTTGGCAAGCCTGTGTACCACACCATGCCATCGGATAGAGCCCATCTTATTGAAAACTGAATCCCTTTGAGTTCCCTGGAACAGCAGCAGCTGCAGGGGAAATAACAGTAAAATTCTATGGCCATAATAAAACGCATTAGCCATCTGAACACTCATTTCAATCAAATAATGCAGCCTATTCATATTTAAGCAGGAAATATTGTTTAATGTTTATGATAATGATCAAATCAAATTTTAAAAATTAAACACGAAATTAAACATTAAAGTGAGGTTCCAGCATTTGGCACTTGGGACACCATTTCTAACCCACAGCTGATGGTTGCAATCAGCAGGTTCTATCCTCATACCTTTGCTTAGTGCAGCTTCTTGAGGAGGATGCTAGAAGGAGGCTTTGGTGTCACACAGAACGACCACAGAGTGGCTGATTTGGAGTTGACTGTTCCAGTCTCCCCTTCCATCCATTTGGCTTTCCATGCCAGTGACAGTTAATGGTTGTTGAGGGGGAAGTGGATACTTAAAGGAAAAGTCCTTTCATCTGGAAGAGGCTAAATGGGTCTTGTTTTTCATTTAAGTGAAAGCGAGTCGCGTTGCTGTTGAAATATTTCAGTCTCTAACTTTTTACCAAAGAGAACAAGGAGAAGAAAAGTTACTGATGTACTTTCAAAGCACTCTTGAAACAGAAGCAGAAAACACCACCGTGAAAAAGAAGTCCTCAGTTATATGTGGTGGTCATAGGAGATAAAAATGCAAAATAACACCTACTTGCTTTTTAAATACTGTTCCTTAGGGGTAGAGCACAGCAGCTCTTACACACCACAGCACACAGCCATTTCTTTAGTGGCCATAACTGTTACAGAGTTCCAGACTTCAAAAATAATTACTTTACACCAGTGGAGTCATGAGCCCAGCTGATTAATTTAAGATTTTGACAGAACTGTCCGAGTTTGTGTTTAATGAAGACCTTGGAGTGATGGCTAGCAGTTAGGGTATTGCTTTTACACCGTATCCTGTGTTATAGTAAACTCAGAGCCAGGAATCTACTTTCTCCCACACAGAATCTGTAGTGATTTTATTGATATTAAGCCTAGGAGCTTTTTTTCCTGGCTCTCTCCACTTGAAGTCAACAGAACAGCAAAGTTTGAAACTGAAAAGGATTGAAACAGACTCATTGTCTCTAATATTCCTATGCATTTTGGCCATTGACATTATCTGTGCTGTAAGACTGTGCTACAGATTCTTAAGCCATGGAGAGATGTTAACCTTTTGCTCTAACAGTTGCATCTTTCAAGGGAGCATATCCTCAGTGTAAATTAATATCAAATTATTATAAATTAATATCATATTAACAAAGCTTTGGTCTACCAGTGAACTGCATGTTGTTCCTGAGAGTAAAAAAACTCATCACAAAGACAGAATCAAATCAGTCTGTCAATCCTTATTCTTATGGTGACTGCTTGCCCAAATTTAGTATGGAAGGAGCATACACAGAAATTTCCATATTATGAAAAAGTAAATAAAAGGACTGAATAAATTATCTGGGAAAATACAGGAAAACAGCAAGATTTATCTTAACCTGTGTCTACTGCTCTCATCCCTGTACCATGCACTTTAAATTGGATTGGTATCCTATAAAAGACTGTCAAGGATTTCATTTGTTCTGCTTGACATACAGATGTACAATTGGTAAACCTGCATCTTATCTTAGTAATTGTCTACAGTGCTAAGGCTGTACCTAGTTATTGACTTCAAAAGTCAGGTTTTGTCTGCACCGTTCGCTGATCCAACATCAGTCCAACCACCTCCAGCTCGATCTGTTCATCTTTCAGCTCACCTTCCTGAGTTAAAACACCTTTCTCTTTGCAATAGCTGCTTTTCAGCTTTTTGTAATCAATCAAGACTGGATTGTAAGGATAGAGGAGTGAGTAGCCTAGTTCCTTGTTTCTGGCAGCATCCTTGTGTATCTAAAAAAAGTCATTGTGAGCTGATGCTCAAAAACTTAGAGAACATTGGAGGCATTTTAAGCAAGACGAGTTTTTTGTAGAGTTTGGAGGGGGTTGTTAACTAGCTCTAGTGAAATTTCTGCTTATTAGAGGAGTTGCAGAGTTTAGTGATCACAGCGAGAGATTTCTGTCTGTCTGATGGTCTTTAAGCACATTCTGTTACAAATCCAGATTAGCATGCTGACACTGTAATGATTCAACAAAGTGTTTTTTCAAACTTGCAACAACCTTTTCTTTTCACAGACACACATACTGCAAATAGCCCTGCTTTTAACACCAGAAGAATTCCTTTAAAACTAGTTATTTGTTTTTCACTTCCACTTGGAAAGAGCTCTGACTTCTGAGTTTGCATTTTAAAAAACAAAATAAACCTCCAGATTTTTTTCTGGGAAGAAAATGTATTACCTGTATGTATTCTAAATGCGGTGCATTTTATCTGCAAGCATTCTTCATGGAAGCTTTTTGAGTAATGGTTGGGAGAAGGAAGTCAGGAAAAAAACCTTCTTTTCTCCCAATTCTCCCCCTTTGCTTCAAAAAACAGTAGTGCCATCCTGGGAACCAGTCGCATCTTGCACTTGATTTAGCCCATTCCCTTTCCTGACAATGTAATCAATGACAGTCATGGGACATGGATACAGATTTGCCATGGTGGAACACTGCTAAGGACTGCTCTCCATGGGCTGCTGCAATAATCTCCCATTCCCAACAGTGTGGATTCACTCTTTCCAGGGAAAATAGGGGGGTAAAAAAAAAAGAACACTGAACTATAGTCAGTCAGACCAACAGTCATTCTCACATATATCCCATCTCCTAGAGCAGTCAGTCATAAAGAGGAGGGAAAACTGCAAGATCAATATATTCTCCTAGCTTCCTGCAATTGGCAGCTCAGGGATTTCCTGAGTCAGGGGTACATTCCTTGTATCAGTAGTTTTCAATGGATTTTTCTTCCATGAGTTGTCCTGTTGTTTTGAGTTCATGTGGGTGTTTTTGATGCTGGTTTTGCATCACTGAGGTTTCTTATTGTTTGAGCAGGACTGTTTGTCCCTGGAGAAGGTAGAAGTTAGTCAAAGAACCTCAAGACTGACAACTTGTACAATCATAAAATAAAGCATAGCAGTCTCTTTTCCCTTTCCAAAATGCTGTCAGCTAAAGGGTAGATGTAATAGCATGGCAGTTTCAGAGAGAAGAGTTGTGAATCCTGGCTGCACAGGGTGATGAAGCTTACCAGATGTCATCACACGAGACAGAATCCCAAGTCAGTGGTGCTTTAAGCTTCATAGGAGAGCTGCAAACTGCAGGAGTTCAGTAGCTGTTGTATGGACACTTGTAATAACTCTGGATCAGGGAGAAACCTCCAAGGCAAGGTTGGGTGGAAGTTCAGGGGAACTGGCTCCACCCTCCAGAGTTAAAGTCATCTCCAGTCATCAGAGAGAGCTGTAAGACAAAAAACACAAGGTTTTCAGAAGGTTCTCTGTCACCTTTGCCATATGCCAAGCAGTCCAGAAGCAAGTGTTTTCCAACAGCTGGTGAGCAATGCCAGTTATAGGGATGGCAAGCTACACCTGCACCTCCTGAGCTGCCAGATCACGGGGAAGACATTCATCTGTTCTTAGGAAGAGGTGGATTGTCATGATTTTTGGGAGGGAGATGAGGTACTTCCCCCCCCCTATTTCTTTTCCTTTATTCAATTTTCAAGCTGCTCCACAGGATCACTTTTGCAATTAAATGGAACAATGCAAAGGTAGCTGGAAGGATCTGCACAAGCAGATGCACTTGTAAACAAAGCTGGTAATTAGAATAGGAGGCAGATCTGGGGTTGTCTATTACACCAAGAGCAGTGTTCATGCGTCAGCTTTACTCCTGGGCCTCCCCTCTGAGAAGTCCCTATTTCAGGGCTTCCTGGGAAATGCAATACGACTTTTGTTGTTTGCATTTCTTTTACTTTTTTTTTTTTTAATTATTTGATACCCTTATGGACTCCACAGGTGCCTATAGCAATGTGGCAATCAAGAGGGATATGTGCAGTAGCAGAACTTTCCCTTTATAAGTATATCTATGCAAATATGGCAATCTAGCTCAGGGTATGTCAAACCTGGGGGAAAAAATGGCAGGGAGCGAATTGTGTGATGCTTCAGACAGAGTTCAGACATTGCTCACCTGACTTAGGAGATTCCTCTCACTGTTATGTCTCTCTTCTCTTTTACTCTCTCTCCTAAATATATTTCCAGAAAGGCGAATAAAATTGTTATGTGCTGTCTTCAGAGATCCTGTGTGATGCACAGCAGTTGAGGTCCATCCCCAGAGGAGTGGTGTGCAGCAGGTAGCTCAGGAACATGTCCTGCTTTCAGATGTGTCCACACACCTGTTACTGGCCTCAGCTGGGAACTCCCTGCAGACGCAACTGAGGGCTGGATTTGAAACTAAGCCTCTATTAAAATAAAATAGAATGTGTGACTTCTTTGGAAATCAGGGAGCCTGAGACTGCACACATCCAAGATAGCAGCATGATGCAGACCCAAGGCAGGATTTGGCTTTGAATGACTCTCACAATCCTCTGTCCTCTGGGCTTGCCACCCACACAACTGATTTCCTCAGCCAAGACTTTGCAGAAAAGGAGGACATATCCTAACTTTCACAGCAAAACTGAGTGTTTTCTCAGTCAGGCTTAGAAGTCCAGGAGGAAATGTAGGCAAACAGATTCTGCCCCACTGACGTACACAGTAAAGTAAGTCTGTGTGGGTCCAAGGGTGAGGGGGTGGTCACAGACTCCTGCAGAAGTGACCTTGGGGAACATCTGGCATCCAGCTGTCTCTAAGCTGCAGGGGAGATGCCTTCGTGGAGTGCAGCGGGAACTGTCTGTGGCCACTGACACCAGCCCAAAATGCTCCTATGTGATGACCCTGACCAGATCTAATTACTGTCCCTGTAGCTTGGGGGATGATTTTTTCCTTGTTGCTTGCTACAACAGAAAGGAGAATATTAAAACATTCTAATGGAAGCTGAGCTACTATTAGCAGGGAAAATTGGTGAAGTCTAATACCATTTGACATGAACATACTGGGAAGATTCTGAAAAAGTATGAACCTACAGGATTCCCAGACACATACCCAGACCTAGTAAAGCTTTGAAGGGACACACCCATGATCTTACTGGGTAACAATACCTTTCCAAATCCCAGAGCAATAGAATATAATGTTAAAATATATAAATATAGGTGATTTTAATAAAAAATAGAAATAAAGACACACTGTTGAAACACAGATTTACATAAACAGAGGTACCACATGGAGATGCACTTCATGTAAAGAAAGAAGCAAAACAGAATGGAATTGAATGGAATAATCTGAAGGAATTTCATTTAGATGAAAACAATAAATAATTTCCTCTTTAAAAGCTTTCAAAATGCATCATCCACCCTATGAAGGTCCTTCATTACTTGAAGGAGAAAAAGGACCGCCAGATGCCCCTTCAGAAGCTCCTCAGCTCTGACAGCTCCAGTGCCTCCTCCATACACGAGTGTTACCACTGACTACCGCCTGTGTTTGCCATATGTCATCCCTTTTTGTTCACTGCCATTTACATGCTGGCAGGTTGACTTTTTATTAAGGTAAGAGTAGGCTGAAGATTTCAGATGTGGGAGCTTGAGAGACCCTCCCCTTCACAGCAAGCTTAACTTTCTCCGTTTTAGCTCGGGCTGACATTATATCAAACTGAGCTTCTCCCCAGTGGGGACAACCACAAGTTATTTACAAGATACAACAGGAAAGTCACACTAAATGAAGACGAAAGACGTGCAGGAAGTGTGATTGCTGCCTGTGCCTTCCTAAGAATTGCTTACTAAGAAAATCATCCTTTTAAGCAGCAAAGAGTCACCAGATCTGGCCGTATTCAATACTGGGGCAGGGTCTGGCCTGCTAACCAACACTTTCTATCGATAACATTCCTCCTGTGGTAATGATGCAGATGCTAATGACCACATTAATAATAAATAACAATGTGTGCATTTATCATGTCCCCTATTAAAAGGGTGGAAAATGCTTTACCAAAAAGAAAGTGTGAAGTCCCAGGGCAGATTTTTTCTCTGCATGGAGCTGTTGTTACCCTAAGCAAAGGGACTTTTGTCATCTGGGTTTGCAAAGAGAAGCGGCCGAGGAACCATTGGATTCCAGTCACTACGGTGCTGCTGATTCATGGTGTGAACTTGGGGGAGTTATTTCAGTGCTCTGAGTCTCAAGTTCACCATCTGTAAAATCAAGATAATTATATTTACAGTGCTTATTTCATAGAGCTTCTGTGAAGATTAATTAATGCATATATATTTACAAAGTGCTTTGAGATCTTCAGGTGAAACCTGCTGCATATGTGCAAAATATCAATTCTCTAAAATACCTTGAAACCTCAGGAGCTGCATTGTCTTGCCAGCTCTCTGCATTTTGTAATGTTTTTGTTCTTTGTCTAAGAAAACTGTTTTGCAGGAAGCAGTTATACATTGTGTTCATGGTGTGATACTTTGAAAATAAGAGTTTTTCCCCATTTCTTTTGTCTTATTCTCCTCCTCACACACCATGTGAAAGCAGGTTATGAGTTCAGTTCATCAGACAGTAATTTTCAATGATTATTAGGACATACATTCTGAACATTTTTATTTTTTTTTAAGCTCTGTAAACCTTATCACAAAAAAAAAATCCCTGTGTTCATTTGATGTTGGCTATTTCATCTGCATTGGTGGTTTGTGATCAGTCAGATAAACTATGATATGTATGATCCAGCAAGAAGATATGTAGATGCAAAGTTAGGGACTGAGGATTATGTGTGCTAAATTTATGTGCTATGGGCAGGATTGGTCTCTCCTAAATTTAGCCATCTGAATATTAATCATGAAGTCTAAAGTAGCTGTTTGAACTTACTTCATACTTACTGGAAAGGGATGAGAACTTGCTCAGAGCAGTTTGCCCAACCTTTCTTAGATAGCAGTGTTGATGCCTTGGGAGGCACAAATACCTCTGTTGACTGCGAAGGGACATGGGAGTTATGCACTCAGATTTAGAAGTCTTACGTGATATTAAAAGGCTGATTCTTGTTCTGCAGACCCTGGTGACTTTCCTTGCCCAGACAGGAGAAGCAGTGTTACCCTGAAATAGAGGATGGCTTGTTTGACCAATGATACAGATACAGATTGAGACACCTAACCTGTCATTTTGCAGATGCAGGTGTCTGCATGAAAGTGAGGAGCCTGCATTGACATTTCAGTTAGTGGAGAACTTGACCCTTCAGCACAGGGTCTAGAGATCAGCTCAGCTGACCAAAAATAGGTGTCTACTGCAGAGTAAATGGAAGAATGCACTGAGTTCCCCTGACTGTACAACTATCTCTCCACTGGCTTAAGCAATCTAGAGGACCAGACTGTCTGTAGGTAAAAAATGCGGGTGTTTTAACCTGCAATTTAAATCTCACCTCAGAAGTATGACTTCATTAAGAGAATGAATACTGAATTATTTGATGCAGGCAGATATGCTGAGAATGCCACATTTCTTACAGCTAAACAATGATAGCTTCTGCCCTGCAGAGTGGTCCGTAAGCATCTCAGTGTTTGTAAATCAACTTCAGAGAACATCAGGATTTGATAATATGAAACCCATACACATTCACCAGTTCTCATTTCTGCTGATTTCATCTGTTCCATGATTGTGCGTGTTGATTTTGTTATGTGTAAAGTTCTCAGACTGTGGTATTTCCACATACTTTCTTTTAAGGTAATTCTTCAGGTTTAGGAATTCAAAGCCAAGAAGGTATTCAGTTGAAGATTTCTTCCTTAATTTCTCTCTCAGACTTGCAGTCAAAGCCCTGTGAATCACCTAATTCAATTCTTCCATCTATTGATGCTTGCATATATGTCTCCAGATAGCTGCCACATCCATACACACAAACGTTCTTTCTAATCTTTGTCCATACTAGTCACTTTTGAAAAAATCCTGTATCCAAGATATATAAAAGAGTGAAAAGAATATTTACACATGCTCACACCTATATCCACAAAAGTCAAAGCATTCAACTCATACACACAGGAAGCAAAAAAATTAATGACTGTTTAAGCATCTTCACGTTTCCCTAATTCAATGGGCCTTTACTACTGAGTACCAGCTGACAATCTGCCTTAATATGCACACGTACACACAGACCTACATATGTATGTTTAGATACATAGAGATAGATAGAGATATATAATTTTACACTGGAGTCTAGGGAGAAGAATTCTTTTGATTTTCTCTGGACATCTGATGTTCCTTAAGGCAGTTGTCATTCTACATTAATTTGTCTTGTTCTGCCTCGGCTCATTCTTTTTTGTCTTAAATGCCATATTAGAAAATGTTTACAAGCCCCTCGCCTCCTTTGTCATACCCACAATCCACCTGGGCATCTAGGGAAGCATGCCATGATCTTTCCTGACACATGTCAGCAAACATCTCATCAGGGGCTCAGCTGTGTCACCCCCGATGATATTGCCTGGCAAGATCAGTCCTTGGCTACATTACACCCAATCCTGCCCCCAGGGGAGGTGGGAAGGACTGTACTAACTGGTTCTGACCCTCCAAGATCGTGGAGGGAAATTGCCTTCATCCTGTGCAATGGGCCAAATCTATTCAATAGAAACCAGGCTGCTGCAATAGAACCTGCCAGTGCCTTTACAAGATGGCAGAAGCCTTTGCCTGTGTGCATGTGGTGAGATGATATGCCGTGAGAGTTACAGGAGCAGCTCACCTGAAATGATTCCCAGCAATTACGAGGACATCTTCCCATTCACAGCACTGGCACATTTCTCAGCCTGGCTGTGGGTTTATAAAAACATGTGCTTGGACCCTGCTGCATAGGTGTTGCTTCGGTGCCTCTCAAGATCCCCTCAGAAGGTCTGGATTCTCCCTCCAGGGATCCCAGGATCCAGTGGGGCTGGCTATGAGATTAAGGAAAACCACAGAAAATCAGTACATTTCAAAATATCTGCCTATTCTTTGCTTTCTTGAAAGAAGGGAGGTTTTCTAGTTTGCTAGAATCATAGAGTGTTTTGGGCTGGAACGGGCCTTAAAGATCACCTAGTTCAGCCCCACTGCCATGGGTAGGAACACCTTCCACTAGACTTGATTGCTGCAAAACCCATCCAACCTGGCCTTCAATACTGCCAGGGATGGGGCACTCACAACTTCTGTGGGTAACCTGTGCCAATGCCTCACCTCCTTCATAGCAAAGAATTTATTCCTAATATCTTCTTAAAAGAAGGTATCACCTATTCTGCAGAGCCAACAGAGTTTAGGGAGACCCAGGAGTTCCTGCTGTTACCCAGGACTTCCCCTCAGCCTCTGCAGAGTCCTGCCCTGAGTCAGTGGATCAGCAGAACAGCAAGGGGAATGAAAGAACCAGTTGTTTCCTGACCTGGATCCACAGCATCAGACACAGAGGTCTTCGCGCCCCTTGTCACTGTCCTGAAAGAGAACTGTAGGACAGAAGGCTGAAATCATTCCCCAGGCACATTCATTATTTTCTTTTTCTGTCTCTATTGCTTGCTTGCTTCCTTTCCAGTACTTCTTTTGCTCCTTTAATCACATCTTGCTAAACTCTGTGCTTTTGTGTTTCTCATACCAGATGACATGCGCGAGTTTGTGGCTTTACATTACCCTGGCATGCAAAAATATTGCTGCTTTTGCCTTTGCTTGACATGAACCCCAGTCATCATCTCCAGCAGAACCAGATCCTTTTTTCAGTTCATGTGCGCTTTGTTAGGTGGAAGTGTGGAAATAAAGGTGTGCAATTATGCAAAATAGTTAGACCCACACTGGATAAAGAAAACAGAAATTTAATTTGGTAGCCTGTTTTCAATCAAGCTTTCAGAAGCACTAGATGCTCTAGAAGAAGCAGAAGGCAGTTTTAAGATAGCCTTACACCAAACCAGCTCCTTGCCGGTTTTCCTGAATTAGACATTGGCTTTCATCCCATGCAAAAGATATTTTGCCTCTTCCCAAGTCCCAGAAACAGATAGTCCTTGTGGAGCAAAATCTAGCACTGAAAACTCCTCTGCATTACATGCCAAGGCAAGCGACTTGCTCTGCAATGCAGGGTGGGGAAGCAGGGAGTTGGTAGGACCTAATACAAGCTGGTGGGGGGAGGTTGGGGCAGGGGAGGGGGTGTTGAGTTGTTGGGCTTTTTTATTTGGTTATCAAAGGGATGCTGAGTAGGTGGTGCCAGATTTTGCTTGAACTACTGGGGTTTAAATGCACACACACGTACACACTCATAAGCACATGAAAACGGAGGGGTGGAGGGGAGGGGTGGGAGTGGGGAGCTGTCAGGACGATGTCATGGCAAAGGCATCCCATCAGCTAGAGGGGGAGATTTTCTGGGCCTCACTTTGAGAAGCAGACAGATGACTGACAGGGGTTAAAAGCTTCCCGCTTTCTTTCCCACATTGCCTCCTTGATGGTAAAGAGTTCCCTGTCCCTCACACAGAAGGTGCTCTGCGATTTCAAAGCATTTTGCTAGAAATACTGTACAGACTATAACAAGCTATTGTAGCCCATGGCAGAGATGCCCAGCTGAGTTTAATTCCCCACATCCTTAACTGTTCAGCCTCTGATCATAATGCAGGTTCAGTGTCCTACAGGACCATTAAATAAAATAATACACACACCAAAACCCAATTAGTACATTTCATTATGGTGAGAGATGTCAGGCTGCACATTCTGGGCATAGCAGTCCTCTGCTTAGTCATAAAACAAGCATCATAATCTACCCCACAGTCTCCTGTGGACCTGACCCAGCAGACCTGAAACCAAGGGGTAGACAGGAGCATGGGCTCCTTCACTCTTTCACTTTTCAGCAGCTTGGCCAAGGATGTCACAAGCAGACACGGTCAGTTGCGACACTCAAGGCATCATCAGTCACACCCTTGTGCAAGGAACAGAGCACAGCCACCACGACCTCAAACACTGGCACCAATAAGGGAAAATACACTAATGGTGCAGGCTAGCAAGGAAAATTAGAGGAAGGATATCCAAATGAAAAGGAGACACATACCTTTAAGTGGCTGTGATGCTCCTGAAGATCAGTGTTGGAGACAATAAAAAAGGTGGTGGTGCTCAGCTCTGAGACTGTGATCAAAATTACACAACAATAGTAAAAGGTATCTGAGATTTTTTGCACAGTCCAAGAAAGTTTGGTACTCAGCTATTCCTGAAATAGACCACATTCCCTACAGGTTCCTTTGCAAATTCTTTTTAGGGGAAATTACTGGTCTGCTTTTCATTTAAGCAGTTCCCTCTCCAGAAGAGGTATGGTCTTGCTCCATCCATGGTCATTTCAGCCTGGAGTTGTAACCTCTAACGAGCAGGAGATAGAGTCTATGGTCCTGTTGTCCAGCACCACTTTCCTTAGAAGAAACTGCATCAAGTTTTCAAGAAGATGAAAGAAAGTTCACAGATTTCTCAGACACGGGAGAGTATGACCTCTCAAAGGCCACAGTGGTTCACTGAGCCTGAAGCTGAGACATCATTATGACACTTGTGCTGTAAACACCTAAATAGATGAGATCTCAGCTCAAAAATCACACCTCTGATCTTCATTATTTAATTATTTCTATGCGTGAAAATAATTATGCTGGACAACTATCATGAAAATAAATTCTCCTTAGCCAGAAGACAGTCTAATGGGCAGCAACAATTCAGTAACTGTGATTTTTTAGCTCCCAAGCCTGGTTGTGAGGTTCCTGCCTAGTTGTTGCATTACCTGTTGCCATCTCCAAGTGAAAGTGGGGTGGTTCATACATTCCTCTCAGCAATGCCAAGGTGAGCTTTGACAGCTAATGATGTCTTTGCCGAGGGAAAACAGGTGCAACTCGACAGCATATGGTTAAATGTAGACTGACCCACCAAGTGTGATTGCATGGATCTCTCTTCATTGCAGCATATTAGACTTATTTTTTGCACTTTGAAAAACAAAACATCCAATTAAGGAAACAGAAACAGGACATGAATAAACATTATATTTCTTTGTGTTGCTTCTATCAATACATTCAATTGGCTCCTCCTAATAAACAAGATCCATTCAGGAGCAACAGATCTCAGGACTGATTTTATCTTATTATCATCAAGGGAACTGGCTTTGTTTTTAACCTTTCCCTTTATTTAAAATGCCGTGGATTTCATATTCAATTTTGTGCTCCCCGTTTCTGATTGTTTCCTTGAAATGGGAACTTCAAGGACTTTGATAAATGGATAGAAAGGTTGCCTTATTTCTCTGTCATTTCTGCCTTTGTGTCCTCTGCAAAATGCTGTTTTGCAAATCAGAAAACTGGGGATTGCAGCAAGTATTCATGAGAGTACGGCAGAGAGGGGTTGTAGGGGCAGAACAGATTAGATAGTTCCAGTAAGGGCCCAGAAGCAAGAACTGATGGAAAACATTTATGAGCTGAAATTAGGACAAGCAGACATAGGCTGGACGTCAGTGTAGGTTTTTTGTCATTGGTATCCATGGGCTGAAAAAAGTTTTCCACTGCTGTGGTCTGTGCTAGTCTGGGAGCCACGGAAAAGGGCCTTCAGTGGGATTGTGAAACTCTGTTGAAGAATTAATTTTCTTATTTGGAATTGATTTACACTCTTTTTATAGTAATTCCAGTTGAAATAGTACTGACACAGGCATGTGTCAGACTGTGAGAGAGACTGATAGTTCTCCATCACAGCACAAATTGTCACCTAAACTGCAAATGGTAACGCTAGTCACACGCAAAAATACACACCCTTCCCTACACAGGTTCACCGTTCCTGGGGTATTCTATACCCTTTCGAGTGATGCATTACAAATAAGTGCCTTCCTCAGAACAGTGTTCTTGAAATGAGTCATAGCTAATAGATAAAGCACCTAGTCCCAATACCTTCCCTGTTCAACACACCAGCATACCCATACAGCAGCCCTTTCTAAACAGTCAAACTCAGGGCTTAGGTAACCGCAGAATGAGAAACCTTAAGCATTAAATAGGTTATTTCTCTCCTGGATGAGCTGAAATTGGGTTTCCATGCCTCCTGCATCATTGTAGTCATTGCGCTGGAGCCCATACCGGGAGCACCTGGAGATCTTGCCAAACACCACCGTGACTGGTCATTTCACAGTGCAGTCAGTCAATAAGAAACATCCCTGTGTCACTGCACAGGAGGGCTCCCTGCAGGGCAAACACCTGGGATTGATGACACTCCCTCTGCACCACTCCTGTGCTCAGCTTGAGCCCCCAGAGCCCCTCCATCCCCTTTCCACCTCCTAAGCTCTCCCAGCCCCACTGCAAAGGGCATCCCACAGGGACTGCTGAGCCGAGAGGTGGCTGAAGCCACGGCCTGCAGCACTTCACAAGGAGCTGCCTCCTCAGAGGGACGTGGCTGTCCTTCAGGGCCGGCGCTATCGCAGCTGGTGGGGAGAGTGCAAAGACCTTTCAGATGATTCAAATGTGCGATTGTCACACTTGTCCCTTCACACACCTCCGTAAGGGCAGCCAGGACCCATGTTCCTTCTGGCTCTGTGCTTTTCACTCCCTTTCTTTGTGTTACTGTGGCAAATGAGGGAAATGTTCAGCTCCCAGCTCTGAGTCATTGCCGCCCTCCCAAAAACAAACGTGTCCTGGACTGCTCTTTCACAGGAGCTGCCAAGCACGAATCCCGGTATTCACCCTAGCTTCCTAGGCGACTACAGACTACGACTTGTAGCAGGAACCATTAATACTATTAATAACCCCTTTTTACATGAGACTTTTTCAAACTGCAGGGCCCAAAAACACTTGACGCATTTCACTACCTACGTGTTGCAAATCCACATCCTCTTAGGAATTTCACAGCCATCACTGATGCAAGCAGAGCAACATCACAGACAGACCTGAGGTCGTCCTGCCCCAAAATCATAAATGCATCACCATACAAAAGAACGAGAGGTCCTCTGCAGCATAACAACTCCCTACCATGCTTTGATGTACTACCAAACAACTCCACTGCTGAGCATTCCCGTTCAACAGAGCATTGCAAGTGGCATGCGAGGTTCCATCTTCCTGGATCATTTCTCCCAGCAGCAAAATGCTGGAGCTGTTCTGCTCAGAGCAGCAGACTTACTATGCAGGCCAACATTGCATCCAAGAGATTCAAGGGAGAGAGAATGTAATCCCTTTAAGAGTATGACTACCTTCTGGAGCAGTGATCTTCTGTCTAGTCTGCTTGCCATTGCATGCAACTGCCTGTGTATCCAGCCAGCCAGCCAGCCATTTGCATGGTCACCTTTATTCTCACTATCAGTGAGCACCTGCATTCCCATGGAAAGTGCAATGCACATTTGATCACCGATGGCCATCTCATCTCACTTTGATTGATTTAGGAGGCAGCCCTATTCTTTTTGCTTGCTTTCACTTTGGTTGCCGTTGCCATCACTAACTTACTTGAGCATCTCTGACCTTTACTGCCTATGACTGCTTTCCAGCAAATACCTTCTCTGAAAGGGCTTGATTTTATAAAGAGACTATTTGCTATAAGGAACAGTGAATTTCTTTGCCTTTGCTTTCCCACTTGTGTGCTGTGGAGCAGTGGTGTCTGGAAGACCACTGTGCCTTACCCAGGGGTTTGAGACTGAGGGGGGCTGATTTGCCTCAGGATGAGACTGATTGTGAGGGAGGGAGAGAGGGAAGGGGAGATGGAGATGAGAGAAACTGCGTCACTTCCACAACTGCTACTGTTCAGGAGAAAGGAGCAAAAGAAATATATATCTGCTTGCCTATTAATTTAAATCTAGACCCAGGAAGAAGTCAACGAACTGTAATTTATGAGCTGTCAAAGCCTGAAAAATTCCTTTTGACACTGTATTTTCAGTTATTACATGCTTTCCTGCAAGACGACAGCGTAATTCTGTAGGGAGTCTTCTAGTGAACAGCACAATGGCAGAGGGCAGTGGGGGCTTTCTTATTATCTTTTCTTCCCCCTTTCTTCTTCTCTCCCCACTCCTTTCCATCATTGCTGCTTGCCCAAAAAGTAGCAAGTGTGTAAATCAGCAGCAGCCTCCATCCTGCCAGCCCTTCAACACCTTCAAGGCAGTGCTCAGTGCTGGGCTGGACCTGGTACCAGGCAGAGATTTCTGAGGACTCACCGGGTAATGGGAATGGAGACATGGCAATGACCTCAACTCCACCAAAACCAAGGGGAAAATACTCTCTCACACTCTCTCTGGCATTTTAAAAATTTAATTTGGATTTCCCCTGCCCATGCTGGTGCATCTTCGATTGAGTCCCTCTCACTTGTATCAACATTGATCGACAGCTGTCAGTTCCCTCAGATGTCCAGAAGTTGGCAGCACTGACTGCCTGGCTCCCTGCTTCTCCATAAAGTGAACTAGGGCAGTGGAGAGCCCTACCACGGTTCTGGGTCACACGTGCTCTCCTGGGGAGCAGCAGTTTCTCCTATTTCCCAAGCCTTCCTGAAGCTTTGCCCCTTGGAAGGCAGTGCTAGGATCTTGGGACGGACTTGCCATCTCACACCTGGACCACACAGAAAGCAGAGGGTGGGGTGGTATTTTGGTGGTGCATTTGCTGAAGAGGAAGGCGAGAAAGGGCCCATGGGCACCGGTCCACATCCCCATCAAGTTGTGGGGACACACAGTTTTGGAGAGTGATGACAGTGGCACCTTTGCTCAATGCCAGTTAATGAAGGAACTCAAGCTAACATCAAATGAAGCTTGACTTCAAAATGCTTTTGTTGCCTGAATCCAACCTGAAGTTCCCCTGGCATCCTCATTTTCTTTTCACTTGGGGACAGGAGTGGAGGAGGTATTTCACAACAAATGTCATTTATCCCCGGTTTTTATCCAAAGCTCCCTTTTTCTTACACACACAATTGCTTTTTAATTTGAGTTTCTGTTGGTAGTGGTAAGGTTGTCTTTTTGCTTTATTTTTTTTCTTCCCAGCTTTGGTTTCTCACTTACAGCTCAGAGAACCCTTTTAAGGTCTATTTTCTGTGATAGGCACTTCGCCTCTTATTTAGGGAATCACTCCCACACACTGCACGCATCCATATGCAAACATGCAGACATACACACGCTTTTTCTGGATGAACTGAACTACAAATCTTTAGCTTTAATGTAATTTAGGCAGGCTGTGCAAAGCTCTATGAAGTCAGGATTATGAGCTAGTGATCTGAAAGTGCTGTAGAAAAGTCCAGACCCAGAGAGAGGTCCATGCTTTCTGGTGGTTTGTGCTGCAAGACAAGACACTCACAACTCCCAGCGCCTATTGCAGGCTGTGTCTCTTTAAACTTCATTGGGTCTGTTACCCCAAGCCTGAATTGTGGCCAATACCACCACCTACTACTACTCGGGTAATGTTTGAATGAATATGTTAGAGCTGCATTATGTCTCTGCTACTGTCACTGTGATAGCATGTTCTTTCAGAATTGGGTATCAAAACAACCAAGGCAAAAATTCCCCAGGATTGCAGATGGAGAGATGAAAAAATTGAAAACAAAGAGATTTGCCCAGAACTACTGTCACATCTAACAGCAGAAACAGGGAGATAAAAGGCAATCTCTTGAATGTAAGATGAATACCTAGGGAGCTGGGGGCAAACTGTTGTATCTTACTCATGAATGGGTTATTGATGGGCAAACTTCCAGTATCTTTGTTAAAATTCAGGAAAGCCTACACCAAATCCTTCAAGCCATTGCTCTTTGTGTCCTAGACAAGGAGTGTACTGCTACATGAAAGCAAGACAGGCCTAGTAGCTACCAGTATGACTAAGAACCACATCCTCAGCCTTTGGAAAAGTGGCTGGAACAGGGCAAAGATGAGTCTGGGCAAGCTAATAGTTAAAGAGTGGAAGAGACAAAGCAGGGTTCAGTGCATGTTCCCTGACATCTTTTGGTTAACATTACATATGCTAAATAAATGTCATCCCAACAGGGACCTGGGCTTTGTTTCTAGCTCAGAGAAATGTTCAGGGAAGCTGAATGATAAGAATCCTATTGCCTTTACATTGCTTCACTGTGCAGGGAGATCTCTGAGTGCATTCAACAGAATGACTTCTGCTCCCAGGAAAAAGACATTGAGGCGGGGAAAGAAAAAAATTGTCCTGTGTTCCCCCTTGCATGAAACACTCTTAGGAACTGTGACTGTTTTCCTCTATTTGCTGGTCTCTCCAGCTCTCACACTCTCTGTGGGAGTAGCTTGTAGAGGGTATTTAATCCCAAGGACCTGCAGACATAATATGGCAAGGATATAATAAAGAAGAACAGGGTCCTTCTTACGACAGTTGAGTCACTGTATTTGCAAAGATAACATGTACACACGCATAGCAAACACAACCTGTAAGTGAACCAGCCTTAAAAATAAGCCACAATAGAGAAGAATGGAAATAACTGAAATCGGTGCCCAACTTTTGTAGCAATATCTGAAGATAAGAAAATGCAGTGTTCCTTAACTGCTGGTGTTGAGAACTGTGCTGCAGCAGAGGTGAAGTCCTGCTGTTCAAGCTGGGAGAAGGAACAATGCCAGAGGCAAAGGAAGGGAGGAGAGAGGCTATGTATCTTCCAGATCCTATCTTCCCAGTGGCAAAACTGACTGATTGAGTTTTCCTTATCAGTAGAAGCAATCTTGAGCTGCAAAGGTTGGATCTCTAGAATTGGAACTTTCATGTAGTTCCTGCTGAGTACAGTGTTCAAGAGGGTGGACATTAAATGGATTAAGAAGTGGGTAATGGACAAATCTCAAAATGCAGTTGTCAAAGAGAAAGCATGATAGAGTGAGGGTATTTGTAGCAGGGTTCTACACGGATCAGTAACCAGCTCTGATGCTAGTCAGCATTGTCATGAATGATGTGGAATTAAATATCCTGGCTGATAAAATCTGTGGATAACACAAAATGGAAAATTGTAAGGACAGAACTCTGATACAGAGTCATCTGAGTCACTTGGGTCACTCTGATCAAGCTTTGGCTCGCTGAGGCATTATGTGCGTGTTTCTGTAGAACCAAATCTAAGCTGATTCATGGAGGAATAAGGTTAAAAAACAGGCCTAAAGACTGAGAGGTTATATTTCATAAGACAGTGACCTAGAAAAGTACCTAGGCAATGACCTAGAAAAGTGGTTAGCACAGCTGAGGAAACCAACATTAGCTCTCAGTGTGGTGGTGGGCAAAACTATATAATGGGACCAGTTCCTATATAAACAAGGAAACTGGAGGACAAAGATGGTTTTTTAGTAGATAGCATTGGCGGAGAGAACACTCTGGAAAAGTGATCTCAGTCTGGTATTTATCTTTTAAAAAGTGTAATAGATTTTTGGAAGACCTCTGTAAATGAAGCAGACATCTCCAAGTGTCAGGCTTAAAAAGTTGTGCTCATTTTTGCCTGAGAGAGCTCCAAGAGACTTGGGTCTTTATGGAAGTACCTTTTCTGGGAAAAAAGCCTATATACTAAAGAGGACTTTAATCAGTTGGAGAGAGGCTGAACTTTCCTCCGAAACTTTTCTAATTTGAACATGATGCCAAGCACATTAAAGTGAGAAGTCAGAGACAGGCTTTTGTCACAAGAGGATGCACATCAAAGCAAACCATGATGTTGTCAGTTGCTCTGCCCGTTGTCCTCGTAGCAAGACTTGGCCCCTCACCAGGACACACATTTTAGCCAAAGCACACCCTGTGGGAATAGCTGCGGGGCAGAATGGCTTCAGCATGGTGGTTCAGCCCCGGGGTGGGAGGCCCCCCAGAGGTAGCTCTGTGGGCATCTCTGGTACAGCATGGGAGAGGCCAGACCACTACAAATTGCTGTTTGAACAATAAGGCATGTGAGCCCCTGACTAGCCTGGGGTTAAGGGGGTTGGGGGAGAAAGGAGGAGTTGCCACTGCTGTATTTTTCCCTGTACAATGACCATCTTTGCTTCCTGAGTGATGCTGCAGATCACTGAAGAGGGTCTTTAGCGTGGGGAGCGCGCCGAGACCAGGCGCTGGCTCCCCGTGTCAGTGCTATCGCTCCCTGTCACATTTCGAAGGAGGAAGCGAGTCTGCGCCACGCACGCAGAGAAGAAAGACCTCGCCAAGCCGAGTGAGAGTTACAACTTGTCAGCACGTCTCTCAGCCTGCCGAGGGCCAAACATGAAACACAAAAAAAGGCCTGAAATGAGGGAAAAAGGGGAAATAATAGCACAGTGAGCTCTCAGGCTCAGAAAAAGGCCTGCCATAAAACAGCACCTTCGCTCTCTGTCTCTCTCTGTTTCTCTGAGTCCCGGCTACTGATCAAGGGAAGAGATGACTCCCCTTAGCACAGTTACAGTACTGTTGCAGTAATAGGGACCAGAGCCAGGTTCAGATCTGGCTTGCACAGCCCTGCTTTCCCCACACACCCCAAAAAACATTGTTAGCCAAAAAAGCATTATTAGTCGTGATGAAATCTGAGGTGGAAAGAGCCTGCTGAGGGTCATTTTTTCCTGTGTGGACAGTAAAGCTCTAGTAGCTGGAAATCTACCTTTCTGAGACTTGGATTTTACCCTGAATTAGGGAATTAATTTCTTTAGTTACTAACATTGAGAAGGAATGAGATAACTGCTTTTTATGTTTGCTGAACTTGCCATAGGTGTGTTGGTGGGAGAAATAATTCTATCATTGAATGGTATACATCTGTAATGTTGATTTATACCTACTAAAGATCTTGTTTCAGAAAGCTTTGTGAATTTATGCTTACTAACTTTTTCGTCCAGGTGTGTAGTTTTCATTTCAAATACTTTTGACATGACAAGAGAAAGACAGTAGTATGGTCAGCACTGTGCATTGGTAAGAAGAAAGACCAACTTCAGTGCACTTCTGTGAAAAAAAACAGAGATGCATCTATCCAAAATGAGTGGAGAAAATTGACTGAAAACAGAAGACAAACATCCCCACTTCATATGGACTCAGTCCTATACTGCTAGTTGTTGTTAATACAGTTGGTAGTATGCACATCCTTCAGGCTCTCTGGCCTAATTAAAATTAGATGAAGCAGAGCACTGTCAATAGAAAATTGCTTAACAAATATTTGTCTTGTTCCCACCACAGCATTGCTGCATATCCTTCTTCTGATACCCAGACTGGTAAGGTATTGAGTTCCGTCGTTTAAGACTCACCTGCAGTTAAACTTTAAAGTCCATCTAGTTCAACCCCTTTGCCGCAGGCAGGGACACCTTCCACCAGACCAGGTTGCTCAAAGCTCCATCCAGCCTGGCCTTGAGCACTTGAGTGCTCTGTGTAGATGAGAGATGCCCCCTCTCTTCCAGCTGTTGGATGGAAGTGCATGGTCTTTGGTCTCCAGCTCTTTCCTCTTTGCTCTCCTTCATGAGTTGCATACCACAGGGTCTCAGGTATGAGCTCAGGAGTGGCACATTTTAGATCATGTTGCAGTTTAAAGACAAGATTTTCACTAACAGGACAATCATGGTCCTTCAGATGGTTCAGGACCAACCAATGATACTACTTTTACAGAAGCAGAGCCCTAGGTCAGTCAGTAAGAGTTACAAAGTAGTGTTGGGCTGAGCTGCAAAGGATCAAAAAAAGTCTGGTGGAAAAGAGACACTCAGCAAGGACACAGACAAGGCAGGATTTGACCCTGAGTACTTTCATCTTCCTGCATGCTTGGGAAGGTGGTGAAGAAAACCCTTGCTAGTGCAAACCACTAGTGTGTCGTAGACGGCCACAACAGTCACTGCATGTTTGCTGCGAGTTCAGACCACAGCAGCTAAGATCAGAGCCATGGGACTGTGTCCACAGGCAAGGGCTGACTCAACTGCATGAAATGGAGCAATCCTGTGCCTTTTCCTGACTAAGCTTGCCCCTGAAACCCACCTGCCCACAGAACTGCCACCAACACCAGTGCCTGGATTAAACTGCCTCTGCTGCGGGAGGCTGTTTATGAACTATTCTTTACTGCTGGCATAGCACTCGGCTCGTTTTCACCTTTCTTAAAGGTTAACCTCATTTCCTTCTATTAGTTGGTTTTAGCGAATGCCATTCGGCGCGGCAGTTAAAGAGCTCTGTCAGCGGATGGAAATGACAGTGGCATTTAAAGCCAGTTGGAGTTGAGAGCTGGGGGGGTGGGAGG
>VWZG01013386.1:2503-115378 GCA_013396735.1 Grallaria varia | reverse complement strand
TCAATGCGCTGAGTGGGATGGGTCTCCCCTGAGTTTGAAATCAGGCCAAATCCAGGGAGACAAACCCACTGAGGGGCTCCAGAACAGGGCATGGAACATTCCACTTCTATGTATAAACTTCTTTCTGGGCCCATCAGGTCTTGCTTCAAAACAAATGTGTTCTGAATATAGCTTTCACTAAATGAAAGTTCCTATGCGAGTGTATTGGTTATAAATTCTACTGTAAGCCCTGCCTGGCATTTCAGGCCACCCCACCTGATCCCAATTTTCCTTCATTCCCTCGCTGCTCTGCATTGCTCCTTTAAAGCCTGGGGTCAGACCTGCAGGAAATTCTTCCACTCAGAGCAAGGATGAGTTTTGCTTGTGCAGATTTCACAGGGGGTTTTGTTTTCTTTTCCTTATTGCAACAGAGGTGTAAAAGGAGTGTAAGGGAACACACTGAATCAGGGAAATACATGTGGAAGCCCAAACCCTGGCACACAAAAGGTGTGATGGGAATCATTCAGGCTCTGCTGTCCTTCTGCTCCATTCCCACCAGACATCTCCTGGCACGGGTGCAACACGCTGTTCTGCATCAGGGAGAATCTGCAATACCCAGCAGTGGTAGGGACATACTGAGCAGTGTTTCAGCAAATCAAGAATCTGATCCAAAGCCTGCAAGGCTCCGTGGCACTCTTCTTCATTAACTTCAATAAGCTTCAGCTCTAACCCTGAATCCCCAATGTTTATTTCAAGCACTGGTGTAACATCACTGGAATATAATGTTCCTTCTCGCATGCACCTTAGGGTAACAGTCTAAATGAGTATGTGGAAAAGTCAAGCCAGATCCTGCCAGGCAGCATCCTGAAGCAGACCTGTTCATTTCCTGGGTCATTTGTTGAGCTGGCCAAAGCATTTCAAAGAAACAGCTATCTAGCCCAACACGTAGTTTTGTAACTAGTAAAGGGTTCCCCTGGAACAGTTTCATATCAATGAGATTTTTGCCAGGGGATATTTATTTCTTTTAAAATTAATACATTGAATTCTCATTTCAGGAGGTTCAAATCTGACATTTTAACAGGATCTTTTTAATTTAATTTTGTTTCAAGTCTGCATTGCATTAAACCACTAGCTTATGTTTTCAGTTAGACCAAAGGTTTGTCTAGTCCAGCATCCTCTGCTCCAGCAGTGCCCATTAGAAACAGTAAGAACAGGGCTTTTGTAAAGAATGATCCTCCCCTTGACACCCTCTGGCTTCCAGCAGACAGAGGTTTAGTGACTAAGTTAGACTTTGCATCTGGATATTCATGTTTCATAGCTCTGAGTGGACATAACCACCACTAATCTGTCTCATTCGCCTTGGAGCTAATTTATGACTTTTGTGTTCAGCAACATCCCATGACAGAAATGTCTTTCATTTATTCATAATGTGTGTGAAAATATACTTTCTTTTGTCTCGCTGAAAACCACAGCCATTCTGCTTTATATGTTTTATGTTTTGAGGTTATTAAGACAAAGTCTTTTTATTCCTCTGAGACAATACCCTGTAACATTTCACACTGAAGAATTTCCATTTCACGAGAACTTTGGCCTCTCCAATTCAAAGTGAAAGCATATTTTTTGAGATATCAGTATTTCTTATAGAAAGAAAATTCCATATTTCATCCAATTTCAGTCATTTCATTATATCAGTGTAATTGAGGGTGACAGCAACAAAAATAATAATAACAAAAAAGCCATACAAAACAGCAAAAAACACCCTGTTTATGCACCCTGTGAAGAACTGGCAAGAATGAATGAAAGTTTCACAATAGCAGCTTCTTCCTCCCAGCTGGGCTAGGAGAGTCACAAGCACAGGTTAGGGGGATCAGGCACCCCAGCCCCATCCCACTGGTACCATGTCATGCCCCTCCACCTTATCGTTCAACTGCCCATAAAGCAGGTGGTATTCTGTATAGGAGCAGAGCTCAATTCTCACCTTCATTTTTATCTATAAAATCCCCAGACAGGAGTTCCACCTAGATAGAGGGACTGGTTTAAGCAAAAATCTTCAGTTTTTTTAGGTGATCTGCCTGTGGGGAAAAAAGTCACTGCTAAGGTGTCCTATCAGCCCATGGGATGTCTGAAGGATTAAACGTGTGGATCCTGTTTAAGTTCAGATCTTGTACTAATCACCTGCAATTGGCCATATGCACTGCATATCCAGTTTCACTGCTCACATCCATAAGAAAATACCTACAGGATTTCAGCTCCTGCTCTGTAAAGCAAGGTGAAATTATATTTCTTTTTTTTTCCAATCTCCTTATTTTTCTGCTTACCGTTACTGGCAAGACTTTCTCTTTCCATGCTCACATACACAGCCTGACACACCCCGGTTTTGATTTTAGACAAGCATTCCAGGTACAAGCATCAAACAAATAATACACAAAACTTCTTTGTGAAATACAGCTTCATAACTGAAGAGTGCATTAGGCTCGGAGCTGTATGATGTAGGAAAGGTGTTATCGAGACCTATGAGATGTGCTGCTTGGATTCCTTTATTATTATTGTTTTCTTTTGCCCTTTATTTTCTTTGTTTGCAGATGAGGGGATGGAGAGGAAGAAAGCCAGCAAGTTTATAAAAGCAATAGAGAAGGGAGTTGAGGCATTTTGTGGAGATCTTTAATGACATTCTGTATAATTTGAAAGTGGGGAGAAAAGGGGGGAGAGAAAAAGGGAATTAGCAAAAAAACTGGCAAAAGAAAAGTGGAATGTGGAGAGAAGCGTGTGGATGAATTTTAATGCAATCAGAAAGCTGTAATAATGGTAATAAAGGAATATATTCAGACGTCAAGAGAGGGAGAAGGGAACAGGACCCGCGACACCAGAATTTAAATTAGACATAGGCATATAATTCTCTTTTCTTCCCCCCTCCCTTTCTTCAAATGAAGAAAATGGAATTTTTAAGCACAGCGAAAGAGGGATTAACAATTGGCAGGTTTTCAGCCCTTTGTCTTTTGGTGAATCCTATTTAATCACCGTCTTTAATATTAAGGAGGCTGTGGCCGTGCAGGGCTGTCGCAGGCTTGGGGGAAAAGGGATGATATACAGAGGAAAAGAGAGATAACACTTAGGTTCAGGCAATTGTGAGGAAGTGTTTCAATTACCTCCACTGAAGTCTTTAAAAACTGAAGTTTAATTTGATCTGAAATGTCGTCCCAGTTCCTGCGAGAGAAAATATGTCCTTCCCACCCCCTTCCTGCCCGTGCCTGTGCTGTTTCAATAGTCCTCGGTGCTCAAGGCTGGAGTGCTACCATGGATTAATGTCTTGGCCTTCTAGGCTTCTGGAAAGGGTTTCAAAGCCCCGACAGGTCACCAGTGAGATGAGTTTAGGAACTGAAACTTATTTTCCTGACATACCAGTCTTGACATCACTGACCCTGCGGAGTTTGTCAAGAAGCTTCTAACCTTAGCTCTGCATGAGCGTGAAAACAAAACGGCCCTTCAGGCTCAGCCTCAACCTTATGTGGCCACAAAGTGAAAAGGAGATGTTACACATAGGAATTAAGATCTGTTAAATTCCCCAGAACCAAAGGCTGTAGGAGTTGTATTCAAAGCCGAGCTGCCTTTGAAAGATTAGTGTAAAAGTGAGATTCAGTGTTCATTTGAGGTGTCATTTGATAGTCTTCTCCTTCACCTCCTTCTACTTTCAGGAAATCCATAAAGCTGAGCGAGGGAAACATCCATGGATTCACAGGAGAAAGGAACCTAAGCAGTCATGCAAAATCCTGTGAAGTTTAGTCACAGCCAGGTGCACACCTCCACAATTCGACACTGGGTCTCCTTAGGTGCTTTCTCCCATGAATGTTTCCAGGGCTGTTCTTGGGGAAAGGGACCTGTAAGCACAGGTTGTTAATATCCAAGGAAATAGGCACAATTTTGACGATTTTCATGATTGGAAGCCTGATTTGAATTCAGATATTCTTCCTGCAGTGGAGAGGTGGTGAAAAGAAGGTGTGTATTTAGGCTATCTGTTGTGTTTAGGAAAATCATATTTTGAGTCCTGAGCCTTTTCCTAAAAAGCATTGACTCATGAATAATTCTCAGAAATATTCCAGTTGTGTGTTTCAGATAATGAATAAACTTGGAAGAATTATAAACTGCTAGGCACAAATCTGGCAGAGTCTTTGCTCTTTGCCTGACACAGGGTTTTAAACTTCTTTCACTGATTTTCCTAAGCAAGGGCTACAAATAGAGTGGGTCTTTGCAAGTTGTTTTCCCGGCTCAATATCAAACACCATAAACCCTGTCATTTACGATCTGCACAAGGAATAGCATCTCTTGGCAATGGACAGTTGTGACGGTGCTGTTCAGCAAGTCAGAACTACTGATATTTGTCTTGGCGTTATAATATTCTCAGCTGTACAAGAAGAGTCTGCTGTTAGAATCATTTAGGCTATGCCTTCATGGCAGGGTTTGCTTGACCAGAGTTTCGTCCATACCATATCTGCACAGAGGAAGCCTGAGTGTGCTTTCATCTGAATGTCCAGATGAGGGTGTAGGTTTTAGATTGGATTTCACTTTAGTGCAGGTATACAAGCAGGCGTTGCCAGAGGGCCACGGACCAGACAAGCCCAGAACACATTCACCCTCCTGTTCTGAACCATTTTCTCCATCACCTCCCAGTTTCTGTCATAGCTCTGCTCTTTATCAATCCAGCTGGTACACTTGCTCTACCAGACAATTTCTGGATGTGGTTTAGCAGCTGATATACATCAAGGACCTCTTCCAGTTCCCTGTAAAAGATGTCTTTGCTCAGGATGATAGGACTGTAGTATGGATAAGGACATTGAAAGCAGAGAATAGGTGCAAGCGCATTTAATTAAAAAACTTAATCTTAGGCTTTGGGTTCACCACCTGTCAACAAGTTAATTTTCTTTCTAGTTGCTCATAGGGCCAACAGCAGCCAGCATCTGTGTTCTCTTGCACGCATGCACCCAAATCATTGTGAAGCTGTCTTTAGGTATCATGCTGCCATAGGACATGAAAATCTCTGCCTGAAAAATAACTCCAAGACACACAGTCACTGTTATTTTCAAAAGTTGGCTTTCATTCAGGACTAAACCTTGCTTTGACTTATGCTATCACAGACTCCTCTTGCATGAAAAGGGAGTTGGAAAGCTCCAGCCACCTAAATCTGATAGAAACCGTCATAAGGTTCAGCCATGGATCAGACCACCAGCGTGCCAGGTACCTTTCCTTATTACTACCAGAGCTCCCTGTGTTCCTGGAGTGGGGCGAACCTCACCAATGCCCAGTTTTGCCTGTTACAAACACCAATTAGTCTTCTTGCATGTGGGGAAACTGAGGCTGCCTTTTGCACTGGGTAATTTATGTAGCCCATATTTCCACTGAGCCCACTGGTCCTTGGCAGAGATGTACTGTAAGTAGTTAATAACAGTAACTGTACAGTCATCCATCTCTTTGGTACCAGGAATAACAAATCACTCTAAGGGAAAAGTGATTTTGCCTTCCACGTTTTCCAGAGCCTGGCTAGAGACAGGACCCCAGAGTCCCAAATACCAGTCTGAAGTGTACAGAAAAGAGGTTCAGCCAAGCTTTTGAATATCCTTCTGGGTCCACTCTTCTGTAACTAGATCAGGAGTGATTTCCACTCTTTTCCAAAGCAAGATCTAGGTTCTATCTATTGAAAATAGTTTGTGGCATGTTCAAAATAAACAGAAGGCAGAGGTTCCTAATACAACTCATGCTTAAGCTGCAGAAAGTCTTGCTGCACGTTGTGGTGGATGCTGGCAGCTCGCATGGGTTCACAAGTCCACTGAACAATTACATCAAAGAAAGACACTTCAGAAACTACTATATATGAAAAAAAAAAAAAAAAAGCATCGAATTCTAGAAGAGTATTTGTGGGGGATAATAGAATTGTTTCTCCAGTTCTTTTACTCTTCCCTAAACATCTACAACTGGGTGTTGTCAGAGACAGCACACTGAGTCAGACAGACCCTCTCTCTCTTTTTCAGCTGTTCTTTCACACTGTTTAGAGAATCCATGTCCAAGTCAAGGCTCAGAGTGCAGCCAAGCAATTAAATAAGAGAAATCCTTCAAACTAAGGTTTTTTTCAGATGCAACAGTGGAGAGCAACACACCTGTGGGATGAAGGTTCCTTCTTTGTTCAGGAGAATTATGCTCCCACACCTGGGCTTATATTCATTTGCGCTTGTCCCCATCACACAGCTGTTCAGATTAGCTGCTATTCTCTCTAGCCCTCGTGTCTCAAAGCCTCTGTCTCCAGCAGTTGGAGACCAGCAGCTGTGCAATCATATCTGCTAACTTATGGATATAAAGGATCTGTTTAGTTAAACCAAACCGGGGAGGGAGGAGGGGAAGAGATCAGTACAAAGAAATCACTCGTGATAAGATGTGATTAGGGATGCCCCACAACACCCAGCTGCTGGGAACAGGTGAACTCACCAAACATTTTGAATCCTGCAGCAGAATTGCCCCTTGAGGGTGCTGTTTGATATGGGGGGAAGGAAGGAAAAGGGGCAGAATAGGAGCCGATACAGATTGAAAGAGGGTTCATTTACCATTGCTTGGAGTTAGGTAGCAGTAGGTTTCTGCTGTTTCCAGAACAACAGGTTGGCCTTTTGATTCTAGTTGTTGGGTTTTCCCCCCATTCTAATTTTTGAAACACCTCTATTTTGCAAGGTTCGTGTATTTTCCAGCAAGGTACCATGGAGAAGATAATTAACTAATTTACAATTAGCTACAACAGAATTTGTAATCACTTCCCCTGTGGAAAGGGCGGTAATCATCATCATGTAGCTGTAGGACTGCTGTGAAAATGGCAGTAGGAGCGTGAAACCCAGGACCTGGGAAGTGCCCTGCTTTTAGCCTATTGATCACCTGATTAGCACAGGTTGAGGGGAGCAGTGGGGCACTTTGTCTTGAGAGAGGGGCAGATTTGAGCTTGCAGATTTGAGTTCAGAGCTCAAAACCAAACTTTCATAATGTTCAGCGCATCTGAAGCTCACCACTCTGCTCTATAGCTCCTTCTTTCTTCTTTGACCTGAGGAAGATACCTTGTTCATAGCAGTCTGAAAGAAACCCAGGTGGATAGTTCTTTTTCACCACTGTGACTTTGGCATATTCCTGATCCCACTGCTTGGATTTGGAGGTACTGGTTACAAGTCAGCAATGTGGTCTTTCAGCCCAGAAACCAACCATGTCCTCGACTGCATCAAATGAAAGTTGAGGAATGTGATTCTGCTCCTCTATTCTGATTTTGTGAGACCCCACATAGAGTGCTACATCCAGCATATCCAGCTACATCCAGCTCTGGGGCCCCCAGCATAAGAAGGGCTTGGACCTATTGGAGGGTGTTTAGAGGAGGCCATAAAGATGACCAGAGGACTGAAGCACCTCTGCTATGAAGACAGGGTATGAGAGTTGGGGTTTTTCAGCCTGGTGAAGAGAAGGCTGCAGGAAGACCTTGTTTGCGTCTTTCAGTTCTTTATAATAAGAGAGATAGGGACAGACTATTGAATAACAGCCCATACTGATAGGACAAGGACTCATGCTTTTCAACCAGAAGAGGGCAGATTCACACTAGATACAAGGAATACTTTTACCATGAAGATGGTGAAACTTTGGCACAGGTTGCCCAGGTAGGCGGTAGATGCCCCAACCCTGGAAACTTTCAAGGTCAAGTCGGACAAAGCTCTGAACAACCTTTTATAGTTGAAGATGTCCCTGCTTACTGCTGGGAGGTTGGACCAGATAACACTTAAAGGTCCCATCCAACCCAAAACATTCTACAATTCTGTATGTTTTTGTGATGAACACCTTCAGAGCTGTCTCCTCTCCCCTCTCTGCCAAGGATAAGTCAGGAGTGTGGGTAAGGAAGAACCACTCTGCTTCTTGCATCCATTCCTGTAAATGTGCCACTAGGTTCTATGCTCTGGCTTTTCTCCTTACCCACACCTGCACAGAAAACTTCACTAGGCTGCTCATTTGTTCTGTCATGGTGCCAAGGAGACAGGCTTAGAGGCCTTCCCAGTGCCTGGACCAAGGCACTGCAGCTGGTCCCTCACTGTGCATGCAAGCAGTGTTTGGGGAGGAGAGGAATAGCAGCAGGAACAAATAATTATTAGCTATATAAATAATGGAATTAATTAGCATGTGCTTTCTGAAACTAAGCCATACAGTAACCTGGCCCTGGTGCTTAGAAAGCCAAAGGCATTGAGTAACAACAGAGAGCTGTTCTGGTGAATTCCGTGCACACGCAGAAGATGCTCATTCCCATACAGAAACACAAAAATACAAGTTTTGGTTTTGCACAAAAAAGCACATACACTATCCATGTGTGATGCTCCAGCAATGAACACGGGATGAAATAGGGGGGCTCACAGGTTTTAGAATAAAGGGGTTTGTGGCTAAAAGGGAGTGCAATGATCTTCTGGTTCACCCTCCTCATTGACCTGGGCCACAGGGTGGTAACCTGTACCTCTTTATTTCCAGGGCCTTGGATGCAGTGTTCTAGATGGTAAAGCTGGCTTATGCTTTCCTGATACTAGGATTCAACCTCTTTGTTTCGCATGAGGAATACGAGAACATGTGTATTTATATACTCTTATCTAAATGTACCCCCATGCACACACATACATTAGCGAGAGCTATCTGGATAAACACAATCCTGTGTCATGTCTCCCTGTGAGTGACCCTAATTTTCCCCCAGTCCCTCCACAATTGCTGTGATTCTTGTTCTTGTCCTCTTGCTCCACAGAGGGTCAAACATCCTGCATCTCATTGTCCCTTCTGTCTCTTTAATTAGTGCCCGTCCTCCCCCTTCTCCCCCTCGCTCCTATATCCCCCCTTCCTGTCTCCTCTCAGCACTTGGTTTGCAGAGCTCTATTATTTCACCTTTCACGTGTGTTGTCTCCTTCGCCCAGGCCCATCTGACACTTCTGCCTTACGCTTATCACAGAAACATAACATTTAAATACAAATAGAACAGGAAATAATTTAACCCCTATTTGCACCGGGGAAGGTGCCGAGGTTTCATATAAACACAGCAGGGAGATTTATAAGCACTGTATATTTATCTGACAAGCTGCATTTCTTCACTGTGCCTTGCAGCCACCTTTTCCTGATGGGCACAAGCCCCCATCACTGGCAGAGTGGTCAGGAAGCGGGAAGACTGGTTGCATGGGAATATTGGAACTGTCACCAAGGGGACAACTCCCGGAACTCTGGTTTGCCATTACTGTGGTCTTTTTCTCCCTACGTGTCACTCTGGGAGGAACTGGAGGTGGTGCCTTGTGTTGTTGTCATGGTTTGTTTACAGAAAAATGGGTACATTTGGGAGGAACTTAATTTTCAATACTATCAGAGTGTATCAGTCAAAACCTCCTTGGCTCTCCTGGGTGCCACCATATGCAGAAATATTCACCCATGGTTGAATATTTCCATGGCAAAGCAGGCATGATGGACTCAGCTTGTGGGGAAAGACTCATCATAAGGTGAACAGTAATGAGGCAAAATAAAAATATGAGTAGAAGAGGCTCACATGGACACAACATTCTGTCACAACACTGCAAAGCAGTGTCACTGTTCACAGCACTGCTGTTTTAAGGGCTGCCTCTGCAGAAAGGTTAACATGGTGTCCTCACTAACATACAATATGTGGGTCTGAGATAGGATCCGAAGGTGTCACTTTGGAGTACAAAAGAGACAGAAATTTGGACAAGCCCTTCTTGACAAAACCAAAGGGAAGACGCTCAGAAGTGGACCGATATTACATGCACAGCTATGTGTGCTCTGGAGGAGACTACATGAAATAGGCTTCTTTCATAACACTTGTTCTTAGTCATGCTGAGTAAGCTCAATGTCTTGATTTCCTTCATAGAGAGGAGATAGACGATACTCCTCTTGGCTGCCCTTCTCTGTTGTGTAAGAGAGTATGGTCCTGTGAGGTGAAACTCCTTCTCCATGGCCATGGGCCAGTTTAGGCTGGAGCACATGGTTATGCCCACAGCTCATGTTGGGGATACCCCAGATCACGGGCTCATGCCTGCCCTGTTTTTGTCCTTCTCTTCTGCCCTGGGCACTGTTATTTCTGTTCTCCTTGATTGTGTTTTTGTTTCTCCCTGGGACCCAGGTCCTAGGAAGCCTGGTCTGAAGTTTTTTTACAGCTCAGTCTCTCAGTCTCAAATGACGAAGATAGCACTGAACTTGGCAATGGACGCCAGAGGGAACTGAGTCTGTCCAGTGCTCTGAAGTTCAGGTGTGGGTCCTGAGACACATAGATTTGGAATGGTGTCTCACTGAAAGAAGGGGAAGCATGGGACTCAGGGAGGTGATATGGGTGGACCATTATTGGTAGAGATGGACCCTACAGGCAGGCAGAACTTAAGGGCAGCTTGATCTGGAACTGCTCCAGGTTTGCATGCAGCCTAAAACTCTGATTTTTGTAGCATGTAGTGCCTCCAATACTCATTAGAGGACACTGGAAACATCTGGTGGGGAGCCCTTGTGGTACGCACACATGTTGAAAACCTACCCCATCGACACCAGCACATGCACTCTTCACTTTATTCTGGCAGCCTCATGGCTTTGTTTAGACATATTTACAAATCAGAAGTAGTTGCCTTGGTGCATGGCATGTCAGTTTTCTGTTTTGAATGTGGAAGAGCAGTGTATGACAACACTTGGGGTGTAAGAGGCTCATATAAGACCATCAGTGGATAAACGTGTTAGCCAAGACATGCTGAATGGTCCCATCTGCCGGACTCTTCCTCCTCTTTTCGCACCCAGGATGTGCGAGGGGTGTCACTAAAACACACTGCTGAGTCCCTTGGAAGAGCTAGGATGTGAGAGCCAAATGCAGCACTTTGTTAAAAACCACACAGAGTAAAAAAACCTGTTAAACTGACTCATTTTTTGTCAGTCAAGTGTGTGATTGTGCAAATTTCTGTGATGGCAGATATGACAAATGATTCCCCTGACAACATGAAGCACTGCTTTTCAGGAGGGAGACAGGACACTGACTTGGAGGTGGAGCTGGAGGTGATGTCCAAGCAGCTGAGGCCTAGCTGTCCATGGGGGTCCCCTTCATGCCACCTTCCCTGGTGATGCTGGACTAGCAGTCCTGGTCGAGGTGGACCTCACCTTTGGCAGAGCCTGTTCCTGATGATCTCATGACCAGCTTGTGGGCAGATCACCAAAGCAGCACATCATCTGTCAGCCAGCTTTGGGGACCAGCAGCACCATTCCCAGTGTACTGCATAGGTGCATGGGAAAAAAATACTGGGGAAAAAAAATTAATTGTTCCTAAAACACCTGATTTTAACTTTGCATAAAGCAGACCAGACAAGGCAGTTTCAGGCCAGTTCCACACTAGAGTGTTTTGCTGACAGAGGAGGGATGTGATTTTTTTTTTTTTAACTATACATTTATATTAACAAAAAGTCTGGTGCAAACACAGTTACACAGCAATAGGAGTGCTTGTGCTGATGCAGCTTATTTGACACAGGGGAAACTGTATAAAGTATAACAGACGCTTCTGTTGCGTCAGAAATGTTTACTAGACACAAAGTTTCTGGGTAAAACCTTTTGCCAGCGGTATTCCTAGTTCACTATCATTGCTCTGCCCCCTTCCTGATATATCTCCCATCTTGCAGGACAGCTGATCTCATTTGCTGTGTGGGTTTTCCTTCAGTATCTGGACAACGTTAGAGCAGGATTCTTTTTCTAAGGCTCTCTCATGCCCTCACCTGAAAGATGTCCCCCACAGAGCACACACTGAATTCAGTAGCTGCCTCTCTAAGGCACATCTTAGAGTTTCTTTTGCAGGACACTTTTGTCGTTGAGAAAAAAGTCTTTTCACGTGCCCAAATCCCCTTGTCATGACCTGGGAACAACCTGCATGGTGTTAGGGCTCTGTATGTCTTTGAAGCCTGAGCTTTGTGTTGTCAGCAATGACCTCAGAATGCCGTTCTGCTTAATTCCAACACAAAGCAAGACTATTTCTTGCTTCAACATGCCTATGAGAAGGCTATTTCTATTTTTCTCACCTATCAGAAGTGCACATGTGCTTCCTAAACCTGTTTCTCCTACCAGTTCAGCAGCCTAACTCAAGGCAACATAACTCCTTGTTTTCTGCAGGCAGTTCACTTTTCGTTGTCGTGGATAACTCAACTGCAGGGTTGAAAGCTCCTAATATTCCCACTCAATAGCCACTGCATGAAAAATTATTCGCATCCAAGGCTGTAAAGTAATTTGCCAATGTGCAGGTGCATCTTGGAGAGGGGAATTTTTATCAAACACTGGTTGAAGCAGAACAGATTGCCCACACCAGTGATTTCTCGGTGAACAAAAGTGACATAAATTGCCCAATTAGTCAGCCAGAAAAGGGTTGTTGTAAACCAGTGTTTTGTTCAGCTTTAGGTTAACCAGTACATTAAAAAATAAATTAAAGAAAAATAAAATTATTTATATATTTACATATATTTATTCAAATTGGTTACATCTGCTCTGTAAAGTGCTCTGAAAAAACCCTCTTGGTTCACACATTTACATAGTGTTTAATGAATGATAAATAAGACATTTATGAATCATGTGCAAATGGCCTGTTTACATACACGATGTAAACTATGTAAATTTCCCTTTTTTTCTTGGTGTAATGGTGTTAGTCTCTGAACAGAAACCTGATCTCAAAGCATCATTCAGCACCCTCTGACATATTTCTGACAATCATTAGTTTGGTTGGTTTCACTAATATTTTCTGAAGGTGTCTCTTGAAGATTTCCAAACTCGATATAAGTCTAAGTATAAATTATAAAATGATCTGTGTTGGGGAGGACCTTAAATATCATTTTGTTGCAATACCCTCTCTGGTCTCACACCAGCAGGTCCACATCCTTCTTATGTTGGGGACCCCAGAGCTGGATTCAACATTCCAGGTGGGGTCTCACAAGAGCAGAGCAGAGGGACACAATCGCCTCCCTCGACCTGCTGCCCACACTGCTTTAGTTCCAGACCAGGGCACATCTGGTTTTCTGGGCTGGATGTGCACACTGCTGGGTCATGTTGAGCGTTCTTGTTCAAAATATAATTACCTACTAGCAGACCATGTCCTGGTCTGGCATGAAATGCCACCTGCTTGAGTAATCTCAGACACTAGCAGTCATATAAGTTAACTTTATGTTTTAAAAAACAATTTATGTTCCAAAAACTTCAGTCTTATTTCAAATGATCTTTATAAATATATTAAAAAACTCATCTAAACTTGTAGATACGTGTCTCTGAGTGGGCATGAATGACAAATCTCCAATTTACAGGCTGTGACTTCCGTTACATGCTGTTTTAAAAAAGCTTATGTTAAACATTTTTTTTCCCTGCAACTTATTTAGTATTGCGAGGGCTACTAACTTATTTTTCATTTGGTCTTGGTTTCTATATATGCTGTCTTTATCCTTATTCCTCTTGGATTGCAGTCTGAGCAATGTTGTCAGTTAAGTCACTGCGTGCTGACTGCAAAAATTGATCAGAAGAAGCTGATTTGGAAGACATTGGTGCCTAGATTTTAAGAGGCAGTTAGAGATTTTATATTTAACCAAATAATTGTTTTTTGTTGTTTGGTGGTTTGTGGTTTTGTTCTGTTTTAAGTTTGCTGGATTATTTTCAAGTACTCATTGAGAGTCAGAGGCTATTAAGGTTTTTCAGGTCAGCCACTTGAAAAGATTAGCAGCTTCTGAAATGTGTCACCTCAATGAAATCACCGCTTTTTTTTTGCATGTGATACTGAGCCATCTTGGCTTTCACATCCCTCCTGAAATATGGTAAGCATCTCTTTATTTTGTTCCAGAAGACAGAAAACTCTTTGTGGGCATGCTCAATAAGCAGCAGTCGGAAGACGATGTGCGCAGGCTATTTGAGGCATTTGGCAACATCGAGGAGTGCACAATCCTTCGGGGACCCGATGGCAACAGCAAAGGTAAGCTGATGGCTTGTGTCAAGCCAGACCTGGCCTTAGCATCATTTTCTGGTGTGACAAAAGTACCATGTAGCCTCCAGAACAGCATCTCTTACTTTAGGAGGGGCCACATGGGCCAAGGGAGGCCATGACTTTGCTGGTCACTCTCTGCTTGTGCATGAGAGGAAAAAGGTGACTGCGTTTTTAAAACATACCTCTTCAATGAGCTATGTCTCACCACGTGCAAACTGACACCTATTGTTGCCTGGGCAGAGTCTTCCCTCTGAACAGGCCTTTACATTCATTCAACACATGCTCTTCCCAACCCTTTGAACAGGATTATTCTTTCTTTAAAAAACAAGACAAGATTGGTCCTTTACATCACTGGCTCCATCATCACCTCTGCTTATTTCTCATCCACCAGCACCAAGTCTTCCTCTTCTCCACCTGGTCTTTGCATGGACTCATATCAGCCACTGATAACAACTCCAAGGTTACAGGCGCCAATTTAAATATTAGACTCAGTAGATAGTTACTATTTGAAACATGTAAATGCTTCATTGCAAAACTAGGGGCCTTTCCTCCTTCTGTCACTTTTTGGGATCACTTGTTACCTGGGTCACATAAAAGATCTTGTGCTACAGCCCAGATATAAGAATGAGGCCTGTCTCTTAAGCAGGAAGGTCATTTTTTGTCTCCATCAGTCTCTAGACAAAGTAACTTCAATATGAATAGGAAGACCTCTTCTCTTGACAGTATAATGTGTCCATTAAATATTGATCTGCATATAATATAGCATAAACTGTGTTGGAAAGTGCAACATTAGAGAAGAGGCTGGTCCTGCTGACATGGTTCATATCTCACTGGATATTTTGACAAGTGACAACATCAACCAGCATGTTTTTGCATCAGGGAAGCAAAAAATCCAAATCACAGTGATACACTGGAGAAAGATATTGTTATTCCATAAAGTCACTGGTGGCCAAAAAAACTGAACTTCACACCAGCCTTATAGGGCAGCTGTTCAATATACATCAGCACAACTCAACCTTCTTGATATAAATGGCTGAAAATAGACTGTGGCTACCTTTCTTCAATGGTGTGCTTTAGTTCCATGACACCCAGGGACAGGGGCTGTCCCACTGGAAGCAGTGGACTAGAACGGCCTAGAGGAGCTCCAGTCATCATAACAGCAGGCAGTTAAGCACTTCATTCACTGAACAAATCAGTAAATTGGGGAAAAGCAAAAAGCTGTGCCTGTTTGCTTCCACCTGGAATTGGATAGAACAAAGTGTAATGACAAAGGAGTTAAACAGAGTGATAATAAAGGCAATAAAGTCTGAGATCTGTAAGAAAGAAATTCCAGAGGAGAGCCAAGCCACAGACTTGTCTTCATGCTTGCTTTATCTTATTTTTTTCTTTTTCTCCTTAAACAATTTCATTATAAGACAAAATCTGAGTGGCAGCTCCATATTGCTAACCAGTTTAATTATTAGTGCTAGCAGGCTGCAGTCTCAGGCTGGCGTTTCACTGAGCTGCTCAGGATCAATACTGAGCCTTGACAGAGTTAATATTACCAGCTTCCATTTGCTGGTGCTATTTACTGAGAATGTGAAGCTCCTAATTTACACACACGCAGTTTCGTGCATGCACACACGCACACAGAGCAGTCAATCCAACGGAAAACTTAAGGCTGGTGCCCTTATCTTAGAAGACAGTCAGGCAAGCCACAACTCCCACAAAGTTATTCCCATTCTGTAATGTTTTCCATCTGCTAGAAACCTATACGTGACACACATTGCTTGTGAGCTACTTATTTTGGGTAAAACCCATAACGTTTAAATTCTATGTCAGTGGAGATTTAAGCAGATTGTCTAAATTCCAGATAGCAATCAGATCCTATGGAGTTCAATCCCACCCAACCCACTATGTGAAGTCCCACAAGGCATCTCTGTAATGAGCCTCTAAGTCCTTCAGGTGGCTCAGTGCTCTCAGAAGGTGGGTTGCAGCTTCCCAGTTTAATGCCATCACAGTCCAGTCACAGCCAAAAAGCTGCCTGAGCCTGGTCTGAAGCCATGGGTGATGTCCTGAGCCATGAGGCACGCCCGTCATGGTCTGCAGAAATACCTCCTGCATGAGGCATTCAGTGGTAGGCACAGTGGCTGGAGTAGGTAACCATGTGGAAGAAGAGCTATGTTTCTCTGCCCAAAGGGAAGTGCAGCACCTATTTTTGCTGGGAGATGATGGAGTGATTCTGCATCCCTCCAGGTAAAGCTCACCAGTGCGCAGCCAGGTCTGGAGGAGTCCTCAGGACCCACAGAACCCACATTGCTACTGCTCTCTATACAGCTATCCCTTTTTCCTTTCTTTTTTTTCTTTCCCATTCAGCAATTGTATGCCTCAATAACTCAGAAAGTAAAAATTTCCTCTAGCACCCTCCACAAGAGGAGTATGAACATCCTCTGCAGCCATAATCCTAGGGCCTGACTCTGCAGTCTTCTCCAAGGTGACAAGACAGTCAGAAAAGCCCATCCAGCTCTGCTATCTGGACGTAAGGAAGCAAGAAAAACTTCAGCGCATGTATCACCCTGTTCAGCTCTGCTTGTCAAAATCCTTTCACACTCCAAGTTTGCTGCTGTCGAGGGGACACTACTGCTCTGAGAAGAGTGGCTTGACTGACATCCTCAGTTCAAGAGCTCTAGGAGTCATTTCCGGTGACAATGGGAAGGAAGAATATGTGCATTACTGATGTTGTATACAGAAGCCATCCCATTGAACATACAAACAAAAGGAACAAATTGTTGGGATCTCTGTTATTGCCTTGTCACCATACACCAGTAAAAACTGAGTTTTCACTTGTGTTGCTACCTCAAAACCTACTAGAAGCAGTTAATAGGAAGCAGCAGGAGAGAACCCATCAATATCTTGGGCATTAAACAAGACAAATGCCTACTACTCTCTTTATCCCCACCTTTATCCAGCTCCATTGATCCACCAGGACCCACAACAGAGGGGAGAATTTCACCTGAAAAGAGTGAATCTTTCAACAACAACAACATTGCAGCCAAAAATCCTGCTCTAAATGCAATGGGTGACTGGAACTGGAAAGCTTTTGTGTATTTGCTAATAAGCATCTTCTTTTTAGAGGCAGAAAGTACAAAACGAATCTCTGCAAATAATTAAACACCCTAATTCTGGATTATCTCTGATTAATGAAGAGGAAGACGCAGTATCTCAGGAGCCTGGGAATGCTGGGCTGCGATTATGTCATAATTGATCCCTATTGTTTCCAGCTGAAGTTTATCTGTCTCATTTTCTCCTGATTGTTTCCTCTCAGCTCCTTATAAATTAGATCCAACTATTAGCAATAATTGTTGGGCTTTTCCTGAAATACAGTCTGAGCACAGTGCTTGAGAGAGTAACACAAAGTGAAGGGCTCCTAACTGTAAGCTGATTTCATGTATGTGAATTGTTTTTGGAGAGGGCTATCAGCACTTGCTTCAGTCTCACTTCCGTCAGTCTGCAGTTATGATTTTGGGTCCTTTGGGGCTCATTCTTCTAGTTTGCAAGGTCTGTTCCTTCATTTTTAACCCTGCAGTGTAGGAGTCCGTAAGGGCGATGCTACAAATGGAATGAAGTGGTGCCATCCCACCGTCAGGACTGGCATCCTCTCTGCACTCCTTCAGGGGAACAGGAAGGGCTTTACAAATTGATTAAAAGCTCAAAAGTCTTTGGTAGTAATAGAAGGGGATGGAAGCCAGAACTTCTCAGATCTCTCCCAATCTGTTCCAAAAACCGCCTTAGCATATGGAAATTACCCTTCCTCTCTCTGAGTCAGTTTGCTTGTAGCTTGGAGTGTTGGCAATACATTCCCCCACTCTAGTGGTGCATGTCACCCTTTGAAGTGTTGATCATTTCTGCACTCCAGCATATATTCATAAATGCACCTTTCTGCCCTAAAACCTTATGTAAGAGTTCAGTGTGAGATTCCTCACGTGGCAATGCAGGGCAGAGAAGCACTGCCTACATTTCTCTAATGTCCAGAAGAGAACACCTACACAGGCACTGGCTTTGCAGCTATACAATTTACAATTGTAGACAATTTACAATTGTAGACAAAAGTCTACAATTCAAATTTTGGTGGTGACAAGATGGCAATCAAAACGTGTACCTCTTCCATCCCTGCTACTTCATCAGAGGCTGTCTCCTGCTTTGTCAGACCATAGTTGCTTGGAGCCAGGACAAGCTCTGGGCAGAGTGTCATAGAGCTCTACCAGACAGTGATATGATAAGGTACCTCATGAGTTTGGAGTAACAAGCACTTTTGGCCTGTGGTTGCTTGTAAAAAGTATGTGTAGCTTTCTGATAACTTATACACTCTTCTGTACCATTTCTCATAACCACAGAGGGAGGAACACTCAGCATGAAGTCTAATATAAATAAAAGTCTTTTTCACCCAATAAATTGTAAAATTGTGCAAGATTGTTCCATGGGAAGCTGTGGAGGTCAAAACATGAGTAGAACTGAGATGTACTTTCTAAGGGTGTGTGTGTCTTTGCTCATTACAAGTAGTGTGGGAATTCTGGTTCTAACTTTGCTTTAAGTGGTCCTCAGGCTGCCAATAACTGGACTCTGGAAAGCGTCAGGGCACATTGGTTTGTTATAGTTCCTCCACAACTATATTCATTGTCCGGTTCTGAGGACAGGATATTGAGCCACACGGACTCCATGCAATCTTACTTACACTCTTCTCTTTCCTCTTCCAGGGTGTGCATTTGTGAAATACTCTTCACATGCAGAGGCCCAAGCTGCCATCAATGCCTTGCATGGCAGCCAGACAATGCCGGTGAGTAGCTCTGTAACATGGGAAAGTGAGAATTGGTCCAGTCTTGGGTGTCCTGTGGCCTGACTGAGGAGGAGGGATGATTTATCTTTGCTCTACCACTCATCATCCAGGAAGGCTCAGGGCCTTGGATGTGCTTAACTCACCAGAGGAAGGGCTAGGACGACCCTGTCATTCCCCACAAGCACAGAACACCACAGGGTGCTGTGTCCTGTCAACAGCAGTTTAGAAGACCTGATAAAAAGGCATATGGTTCACAGATGCCAAAAACTTTGGGTCAGATTGACCACAAGTCAAGTTTTGGAGGGATGAATCAAGTAGAAACTTACATCTAGGGGCTGCTTTGTTTTCCTTCCTCAAAAAGTCCCTACCTCTAGGCAAAGGGTTAAGAACTTTTAGCCACTGTTCAGCAGAGAGCAATACGTTCACATGAGGCATTAAGAGATAAAGACAAATCACACAGTGATGGGTGCCTCTCCTTGCTACCACAAAAGCACCTACCTAGGCATAAATGCAGGTCCCTATCTCTGACTTTTGAAAGTGTGTCAGGCCAGCTACTGGATCTTCTAGGAAACATTGGAGGGATCATTCCACTTGCATAAATATCTAGTAATATGGGGTTTCAAGACTGATAGTTCAAGAAAATAGAAATAGAGATGTCTTTTCTATGCAAACAGACATTTGTACACTATCATGAGACACAGAGGAAAGTAAGGTATTTCACTGTCAGTAGGGAAAGACAGTCTGGTACGACATGTTTTGGTTTATCATAATAGTATATTATTTTTATTACTAATTATTCACAGTGTAAATCATGAAAGGCTAAGAAGCATGCCAACAACTTGGAAAGGACACAAGAAAGCTCAATTAAAAATATTTGAGAGTGTAAAATCTCCCTTTCAGTAAGAGACTCTAATGTAAATTCATGAATATATCTAAATAAGTTTAAAAGTGGGCCCGACAGATTTTCTCTAGATCTTTGCAGGGATGAAAATGGAAAATTTTTTACAAGGGAAAAGGTTTCTAAAACTAGCAGATCATCAAGATCTCATTTTTTTGGAACCCCATCTTAGACAAATCAGTTTAAAAATGGTACATGTTTACCAGTGATGTTACTGAAAAAAATCTCCTTAAAGATGGGGGACTCGAATTTTTTAAGTACTTCAATACTTTTAAGAGTCTCTTCCTAAAAGGATCCTTCTAACAAAAAACAGATGTTGAGCTTGATGCTGACATCCCATAGACATATATTACGGACATCTTTCCTGAGACAGGTCAAAGAGGTACTTTTAATGACTTCTTTTCAAACTTTGACCCAAAATCATAGTGTCTATACACTGACATCAGGATTTTCAATTCCATAGGGTGTGGTACCAACCACACCCTTGGACCCTTCGAGACCCTTTGAGTCTCCAACCCAAAAATCATGCAAACTCCTATAACAAAGGTGTGAGGAAGACAGGAGAAAACAGACAAAACCCAAGGAGAGTTAAAGATTTTTTTCGAGATCTAGTATATCCAAAATATTACTACTTTTCCCTAGTCCTTTCCCTTTCTACTTTCAGAACACTGAAAATACTCATCTCTCGGCCACCTGTAAACAAATTACTGTTCCGTTCTGGTGATATCACCTGAGCTTAGGATGTACAAAATTATCCAGAATTTGGAGACTTCTTGGGTCAATTTTAAGGGACCATTTTTCCCCTTGACGCATTTTACTCAAGTAGCTGTTACAGAATGCCCTTGAACAACCAGACCCGGGCATCTGAAAAAGCATCACAATTTAACCTTTACTAGATGGCCATCCCAGACTCACCGTCAAGTTTCCGTGGCTTCACAAGTGCCCGTGAGTTGGTTGAACCCTCGCAGCAATCCAAGTAGGTACTCTTGGTTCACAGGAAAAGCAAGGAGGGAATTAATAATTTCCTCCTCTTCATTATAGGCTAAGTTAGGTGGCATTGCCTTGTATCTCCTATGATCCATGAGCAGGAACACCAACACGGTCAGCTACCATGTCTTAGCAGAACTGTGAGGACCCAACGAGTGAATGACACTCAGTGAAGACATGAGCACAGGAGGGTCTTCCTATAGCGCCTGAAAATTTCTAAGGTGCTTTGAACGAGATAGGCCAAACCCTGCAAGGGTCTCTGTTCCCATTGTCGTTTTCATGGCACACCGCGGGGTGCAGCATCGTTCAGGGCTTGGATGTTCACAGGGAAATGCAGCCACCTCGTGGTGAGACGGCGACGCAGCCACCGACCTTGGGAAGGAGGGGGGCAGTGCTGCCATCTTCCTTCAGCCCCTTCCATTTCTCTCACCGCTAGATCTGGCCTCGTTTGTCCTGTTGAGATGCCAGCTCAACATTTTTCCTGTGGTTCAGCCAATTTAAGCGTCTCCTGGTTTGTCCTCGTGTACCACCAACAGGGCATCCATCATCATTCTTGTCAGGTCTCGAGCTGTTCATTCCTGCAGCAGACTCCTGTTTCTCCACAGCTGTCAGGATTATTGCTCTGCTGTGACTTCCTGTTCACACAACATATGTTGCCTAATAGTTTCAAAAGGCAACTTTCTTTTATGAAAGTTCTTTTCTTCTCTTTTTTTTTAATTAACTTTACCTTGGACAGGTGCCTGACCACCATCCACCACAAGCCCACTTCTCTAGGCAAGGCACTTGTTTCTCCTAAGGGTCCACCAAACAGGTTTAAAGCTTTCCAATTTTACATAGTCAATTTCCTTTAGAAATAAGTTACCCAAAATCCCTTACTTTTGAGCAGGCCCAAAGTTCCTTCTGTACCTACCTATCAAGAGAGCCTTTTTTCCCCCTCTTTTTAGATCATATTGGCTATGAGCTCATCAACTTTATGATAGCGTTTTACTTGATCTCTGTATCCTTCTCTATAGCATAATATTCATGTACTTATTTGCAATATATTTAAAGCAATTATATGCCCTGTAGTTCTAGCTTTAGTTACTCCATCCCCTCCTGTCTCTGTTTCCCATCCATATGGGGACATAAACAGGTCTCTTCATATCATTCTCTACCCTTCCTTGTCCCTAACAGCCTTATCCACCAACACAAATTCAGCTGCTATTGCTACAGTGACAGCATGCAGATCTAACTTCTCTACTGCAGGACTGACTCCTGTCCAAACCAAAATCTTGGACTGTTTTTCCAGCATCTCCTGGTGGATGTTCAGCTGACAGATCAAGCTCAATATGTATAAAACAGACTTCTTGGGCTTTTCCTCCCAGTAATTTACTTTTCTCTCCTCCACCTCCATTCTCAATCCCTGTGGACAGTACTATCATCATACCTGTCAGTCATGCTCCTTCCTAGGCATCATCTTCAGCTTGGTTTTCTCCTTCTCTCCATGTCTTCATATCTGGGCAACAGCCAAGTATTGAAGAGTCATTCTGCACAACGCATCTTACGAATAAATGCTCTATGCTTCCTGGAACCATTATAGAATAGTTTGGGTTGGAAGGAACCTTAAAGATCATTCAGTTCCAACCTCCCTGTCATGGGCAGATACACCTTTCATTAGACAAAGTTGCTCAGAGTCCCATCCAACCTGACTTTGAGCACGGCCAGAGTTGGGGCCTCCACAACTTCTCTGGGCAATCTATTTCAGTGCCTCACCACCTTCACAGGAAAGAATTTCTTCCTAATATCTGACCTAAACCTGCCCCCTTTCAGTTTGTAGCCATTGCCCCCTTTTACCTGCACTCCAGGTCCTTGTCCAAAGTCATTCACCATCTCTCTCATAGCCCTTTAGGTATTGAAAGATGATATAATGTCACCCTGGAGCCTTCTCCAGGCTGAAACAACTCCAGCTCCCTCAACCTGTCTTCGTTAAGAGAAGTGATTTTGTCCTCTGAGTATCTTTGTGGCCTCCTCTGGACTCAATCTGACAAGTCCACCTCCTTCTTAGGCTGAGGGCCCCAGAGCTGGATGTGGCACTGCAGGTGGGGTCTCAAGACAGTGGAGTAGAGGTGCAGCCTCACACATACCTAAATCACATCAGTCTTTTTCCTACACAGAAACTACACAGGATTAAAAATTATAGTATTGTTGCAGCTTTTTCACTATATCACCCAAAATGTGGCAACTCAAAATTTCTTTGGTTGTGAATTAATTCCTGGAAGGGGTAGAATGGTACTGCTACATACGTTTTCTGCACAATGGTGAGAAGAAGTGATTCATTTGACTTAGGTTGAACAGTCTAGAAGTTTGTGATCTATTCTAAATATCTTCTAGGATTCCTACAGAAGGGATAGAGAGAAAGACATTTCCACAGTTTTGTGCATTCTTTCCTTTATCTTTCTGGGCTGGGCTGGGCAATATCACCTTCTGGGCATGCCTGTCCCTTTATAATGGATAATTCAATAACAGCCTTAGACTGAATACCTGAGGTAGGACTCATCTCACCTAATTTGAGACATCCAGAAGTTAAGAAACTATGTCTGAAAGAGTTTGTCATCTAAGTTTCTATTATAATCAATAAAGGGAAATAGATACCTCTGGCAGAATTTTATTTTATAGAAATAGATTTTGAAACCTGTCAAACCAAAGCCCAAATAGAAGTGTGCTTTTCAGATAATTTTAGGTGTCAGTTTGCTACGGTCCGGCAGTTCCAAAATAGTCATTCTTCATCCAAAGTGCAACTTAGCAATTTAGAATGAAAAAGGACCAACAGTGCTTAAAAACAAAAGCTAAAAACAATGCAGCTTAGAGTGAATATTTAACTTCATGTCCAATGTGAGGAGACATGAAACTTGTCCTGGGTGTTTGGTGCCCACGTAAAGCAATTTGGAATTCAGAAACCAGGCATCCCCACAACAGAGTGCCCTGACTTGTGCTGTGAACTTGCTTAACACATGAATTGTCAGCACTATGTTCATTCTATATCTTTCTTTATTAATGGTGTTTAAGGCCATTAAGATGTTCAGAATTCTGTAAGGTGGATTCCCCCACCACACAGGTAAAGTCTTCTTTTGTTTTACTATAAATGCCTGCAGTGTCTTGGTCAAAGTACAGCATTTCTTCTGCACCCAGGCAATAGCATCTCAAGTCTGTCTACGCTTGGCTGAACATCTTCCATGAAAATTACTTTTCGGATAGGATCCTTGGTTTTGTGAAAAGAAGGGAAAATGTGAGACTTGGATACAAGCACTGAACTGACATCTGCCTTTCAGAAAAAGATTCAGTTCAGCTGAACTTTGAAAAACCAGAAGTACTGCAACCCAAAACTTTGTTAACTTGGAGGCTTTCATTCCAACACTTCTCTCTGCAGCTCTTCTCAACAGAAATTACTAAAACAACTTCAAATCTCTGTTCAGGAATCACCTATATCATATTATGCAATTATTTCTTGGTGTTATTAGATGACAGATCGAGTAGATCTCTAGTTATTGCATTTAAAACAATTCAGTAATCAAGAAAACACGAATGACACAACACCTTAAACAAGGTTGACTTCAGCCTCAGCCCATTATTCTTTGGAAATCCACCCATAGCACAAAAATTCCCAGCCAAATACAGTTAATAGTCAGGTGAAAGAATTATCTTCTTTCCTTAGACAGTGTACTATCTACCCTCTCATACCATATGAGATTTTTTTTCTGTTAGCTGACAGAATTTCTCATCTGTTTGGTTTATCAGGTAACAGTGACTTAAATATGAAAGAATTAAAAATTGCCCCCAAAATCATAGAATCACAGAACGGTGTGGGTTGGAAGGGACCTTGAAGGTCATCGAGTTCCAACCCCCTGGCATGGGCAGGGGTGCCACCCACAACAGCAGCACTTACAAGTGTCTTTGTCAGAATGTCATGTGCAGTGGTCTCTTTCAAACTAGTGGCAAACAGGGCACTGTTTCTCATCTTCCTGGCTTTGGATGCCCAGGCACCCCACCAAAGAAACCAACCCCAGCTCACATTAATGACCACTGTTCTTATTGCTGTGCGTTCCTACAGTGCAGTTGTGACTTTGCAAAGCCGTCTGCAGACACAGCTCCATTACTGAATCCACACGAGCAGCTGCACTCACCCCCTGCCAGCACTGCAGAGGAGGATTTCGGTGAATCAGGGATGGAGGGGAGAACAGCGAGAGTCCGCAGGAGGAGCTCCAAGCAGGTGGAGGGGAGAAGGGAAGCAGGCCTTTGAGGGCATGATGAAGTTGTACACAGAGTGTCTGGGAAGTGGGTATTGTGTGTGAGCACAGGGGCCCCAGAGCGCTGAGTCGGCAGAAAGTCCCTGGGAGCAGCAGCGTGGTGGCTCCGGTGAGTGGGGGACCACAGTGCCGTAGATCAGCTGAGGTATTTTTAACAATTATTTTGATATAAACAGCTCTGAACTTGAGGAGCTCCATGTAAATGGGAAGCAGTGGGGCTTGTAATTAGATTTGTGTACACTTTCATAAATTGCTAGAAAACATCAAAGCTGTGATAGAAGGCTGTGGTGCACTTTATTTCCTTCTTCTGTTCTTCTGTTAATTGAATGGTTGATGTGTGGATAGGAAGTGTTGGCTTCGCAGAGTACTATTTACAGACCCGCTGACAGCTGCACTGTGAAAATTAACAGGAACAGAGCAGCCTCTGTCACAGCTCTTCCCATGAGGGACTTGCTTCAAATTAGATCATTTCTTTCATAGGAGAAACTTTCCTTGTCGCTCCTCCCGTCTTTGCAAATACGCACACGCATCCAGCTGCACACTCCCCTTCTCCCTGCAGGCTCATGAGCTTTAGTGCTCAGAAGGAGGGCTTGTCATTTCCACAAAGTTGGGGTAGTTAGGCTGCTGTTTAAAACTTGTAATGCATTCCACTTCCAGCAAGTCACATCCTTCAGGAAGTCATCCAAATCTGTGAGCTGGGTGCATGGAGCCACAGCTTAGCATTTGCAGGTCTCACCTCAACTGAAACATTCTTTTCACCCCCTTACGAACTCTAGTAGATGTTCTCTCAGACTACTGCTGTTGGAAATGTGGTTATTGTTGGTCTTAGATGAAATTCCTGTGTGTTAAACACCAAACCTCTGACAGGACAGTTCCCATACTCAGCAGTTTGCTAACTAACGGCCAGAGTTAACCTGGCTGGATGAATTATACCACAGTGTTGCTGGAAGTATAAAACCTCGGGGTCATTTGTAGTCTTGGCATCTAAGGTTCTGCTACAGTTGATGGAGAGAACTAGGGCCTCAGAGAGATACCTGGCTGTCTTAAGTAGTTGAGGGTTTAGAATAGCTGCCCCAAATGGCTGCAATTAGGTCATCTGAACATCTAAGGGAGAAGACACAAACAGATAAGCAAAAGAAGCAACAACAGGATGACTGCAAGTGAACTAGTCTTAGACATAATTAATCTATGTATTTAGCCAGTTCTTAGCCAAAGTGACAGAACTTCTTGTTCTTATTTCCAGTAGAGAAACAATAACCAGTGAATACTTGAGCATCTAAATCTTAATATTTACTCATATCTGGAAAATATAGAATTAAGAACATCAAACTTGCAGCTGTCAGTTTCCCACTTTGATTACAAAAAATGTCTTCAAAATATCTTGGTAACATAAGCAGAACCATAGACAAACCCATAGTGCAAACAGATAACAATTAAACATTTTCTGCCATGATATTCAGAGTATTGACTAGACAACAGAATTTACCATCATTGATATTCCAGTATGGGCTCAAGTTCTCAATTAATAAAAGCCACCCTGTGAGAGTAGAGATAGAGTCGCTGACCCCCTCAGGCTGTCGGGGTAAATTGAGTCATAGAATCAGCAAGGTTGGAAGAGACCTTTACTATCATCCAGTCCAACTGTACACCCATCACTGCCACTTTGACCCCTAAACCACCAAACCACATCACTCAGCACTAGAACCCAACACCTCTGAAACACCTCCAGGGACAGTGACTCCACCACCTCTCGGGACAAGCTATTCCAATGTCTGACCACCCTAACAGTGAACCAATTTTTTCTTATATCTAATATCAACCTCTCCTGTCTCAATTTAAGATCCTCTGGTCCTCTCACTGCACGCAGAATAGAAGAGACCAGTCCTCACCTCACTGCAACCTCTTTTCAGGTAGTCGTAGAGTGATGAGGTCCCTTCTAAGCCTCCTTCCTAAAACAGGAAATGGAAAAGTCATTAGACTTCAGATTCATATGACCACAGAAATATAAGGTGGAGATTTTCAAAGGTAATTACAGGAGAAAGTGGATGAAAGTCCAGTATCTACGTGTTCTTGAGGTATTACAGCTGATTTTGCCCTAAAGTTACTTGCCCAAAGTCACAAAGACTAGGGCAAAGTGAGTTACCATCAGTGCAAGTCCATCGGTTCAAATCAATGCAGAAGGCTGAGGACTGGTTTTACACTGCTGATGTTGGAGAAGCTGATGGATGAGAAAGTAAATGCCAACTCTGATCCATTTTTTTTCTCTTTACTGTTCATCTTGTGCTCTCTAAAGAGAAAACACTCTTTGCAATGTCTTTGTATAACAGAAAAACTGGCTTGTTTAACTCAAGGCAAAGCACAGCACACCTATTCCTTCCATTAAAAAGTAATAATACCTTAGAAACCATTTATAACTCACCAGCAGCAGGCCTGTCTCTCTTTACAGTAATGAATGATTTTTCTGAATATGCTAGCTCAACACCATTTATAAAGGCATGTGTTGTCTTTTGGGACGAAAAAAGCAGTGGCCATGTAATACCTAAATGTTAATTTGCAGTCATTTCTTCCATCAAAGTCCAATGACTCTTGGTAGCTCAGCTTTCCTTCCCTTTGGGCAGTGGGTTCTGGATAGAGGGAAACTAAAGCTCAGAGACCTCCTTATCCTACTACTGCCATCAAGGCAGCTGATTCTTCAGGCTTTGGGACAGCAATTTGACAGTGTTACTGTAATTTCCCTTAATTCTTTCTATAAAAAATAAAATTGTGAGACTGTGTTCCCTGCCTCTCCCCTAGTTTCATAAATGAACTAATTAATCATGTGTTTCTGGGTCCCAGAATAGAAACCCAGGCAGCCCAGCTGCCTGACAGAGGGTATGAATCATGCTGGCACCAAAGATGGCCTTAGCTTCTCCAGTCACATCTCTGTAGGCCAGTCATCCAGCAGGACAGTAAAGTGACCTGTGGGACATGACAGGCTTCGCTTGACATCTTCCCTGGGCTTTCTAGCTCCCTCTGAACCACAGCACTCATTGCCTCCAAAAGGGATACGAGCGATAACTGCTCGTGGATCACATGACCTCACTCTAGACAAATGGATGTCATTGCCATCATGACACCTGTTTACGGGTCCAAGGGGAGCAGCTGTGGAGACAGACACAGGAAGGCAAGTAGGACCATGCTACTGCTGAGATTTGCCCAAGTCCTGGTGCCAGCAGCAGCCCTGGCAAGTCTCACTGCACTCAACTCCTGTCTAGTCCGAATAAGATTAGGGTTTGTGGGGTCTCAAATAATTCACAAGCACTGACCTTTCTGGGATATCAGAGACATTGATAAGCCTCCAGCCTGGGACCCATAAAAGATGGCCTGCCTGTCAGGGGAGTTTCCAGCCTACTCCAGGGAACTCCACTGGGCATTACCACCTTCCTCTAGTAAGGATTAAAGATGTCAGCATTGTCTTTATATCTCTGCTTGCTTTGGGGGCTTTTTTTTTTTCTTCTTTTCCCTTCCTGTATCTTTTGATCTAAACGTCATTTATATCAGTGCGAACTTCCTACATAGTTAAGTAGGCTCTGGATCAGCATTAAATCACTCTGGATGTTGCTAATTTTTTTCCCTTTAATTGAGTCCTTTCCAACCCTGCTCAGGTGTGTGGTCTGGATTGATAATACACTTTCTCGTGGTGAGGAAAACAGAAAGACCTTAGTAAATAGTAGATTGCTATCCCTATCCAAAATGTAGCATTAGGTGATTCAGTAGCAATTACCCAAATGGGTTTTGCAAAGATCAAAATGAATCTTTAGAGGGCAAAGATGTAATTAGGTCAAAACAATGACTTTCAGGTAAGACCCTCAATTGAAGTTCACACATACTCATGAAGGAGAAGCATCCTACAAGACACCAATGTCTTTGCTTAGATGTCCACTGGCAAGTGAAATCAAGAGGGAGAACAAGCTCAATTTCCCATCACAAAGGTCCAGGTGGTACTGACAGGAATAGTCGTCGTGAGGTTTCACCGAGCAGCAAGGGGGCACATTTCAGTCTTGGTGGAGTGGAATGATCCTCCAATGTAAACCATCTTCCTATTTCACCAACAACCAGTAGAGCTTCACAGAGTTTGCACCAATTAATTGCTACAGTTGACCACCTATTTCACTATACTAAAGCATGGGCGATACCTCCCTGAAAGCAGAATATTTTCTCAACTAATTATAAAAGCATAAAATAGTTTGGGTTGGAAGAGGCCTCTAAAGATCATCTGGTCCAGCCCATGGCTGGACAGTGCTTGGGAATAGGCTGCAAAAAATCAAGTTTTCATTGTATCTCAGCTGAGCAAGATGCTTTACACCACAATAGACTAGAATCATGCAGCATGACAGTGATCTGGGCTGCCCAGTCCTGTGCAACATGTCTGCAACTCAGTGCCGTGGAAATGTTCTTTTATGTCACAAGCACAGCTGAAATTTATCTGCCCAGCTTGCCAACCCTTCCTCGACATCTGTTTCTTTCCAAGTCATCTTAGGGTGTTCATGTCCTCATCCTAAACCGTGAGGAAACATGGAGCTCATATGAGCACAGTTCTGAAGCATCAGGAGCTCCATACCTGGTTGTGACTCTGCCTCCCTTTGACAACAGTTCACTTTATGACTCCGGTATTGTTCCACTTCCCTTATTTTTGTCCTTACCTGTTTGACTAAAGGGACAGATAATTCAGACATGAGACTCTATGCTGCAGCTACCAAAGATTTCCTTAGTAGTGATAGTAATTTATAAAAAAATTATGTCATCTTTTTTTTGCTGCAAGAATTTTTTCCATGGAAGTATATTTTTTAATTAATACAGAACTAATCATAAGCAGTCTTCCAAACTATGTTACTTGTACTGGAAGGAGGAAAATTATAACATTTTCTTCTGAATTCCGGATTTTAAGTTTTTCTTCAAATAGAATAAAAATAATTATTTATTACTTTCATATTCCTAAATAGCAGATAAGATTTCCCAGTCTGTTGGTATAACAATACTTTTCAACTCATAACACATTAAGGAAGGTGAACAATTCTGTGAGGACTTACTCATAGACTGAGCTGAAAAATTCAGAGGTACTTTTAAGTTTTTCAGATAACTTGCTTTGATTTGAGGGGCATACGAACACCTGGGTTATATATTGAGTTCCTCCTAATTGGAATTGGGTACAGTGACACCAGGACTCAATGATTCTGTTGCCCTGTAGAAAGCAATAACTTTAGCTCTGAGAGACACCTGCTAAGTAGTGTATGGGCTAGTAAAACCTAAATCAAGCTTACACTCCAAATAAATTACAGCTTCTGAGACCTATGAAGGGAAGGACCTGCAGCAACTCTCTCTGCTTAGACATTGCATGAAGAATCTCCTCTACTGAGGGAGCAGCATTATCAAAGGGTCCATCACCACAGTCCTGGATGAATGCCTTCTTTCCCCTCTCCATCTCTGTCACTCTCAAGTGTGTCTAAACCAGCTCTCAGAACTGTACAGTGGAAATAGCTCCTAGTGACTGCTGTCCTACTCATCTTTCAGATGAGACATGAAATTGAAGCCCTGAGTACAGAAAAACAACATATTTCACAAGATGGGAGGGATGTTAGTCCTGCTCTTCTGGCCATCTTCCAGCCTGGATAATTACATTTCTACCTAGATAAAATTCCCTCAGCTCTATGGTTTTAATTGGACAGTAGTTTCTTTTATGCTTGTCTAAAATCCCAAGCTGAGGTCAAACCCCAGTGGCTAAGTCTGCAGCCTTATTTCCAGTAAAGCTCCATAGGCATTTCCAAAAAAAAGAAAAGAAAAAAAATCTAAATTTGTTTGCAAACTTAAGGAGCATCATACCAAATGGCCTGAGCTGACAGAGCCCAGAGCAAAAAAAAAAACTTTCTTTGGCTTTCAGGCCACAACATCAAGGATTTTTGTGTGGAAATACTGCCCTGAGTGCCTTACTGAGGGTCAGCATCCTGTAAGCTCTTCTTTTGTAGTAGCAAGGAGAATGCTAAAGCAAAATCTCCACCACAAGAAAACCTGTTCTTGTGGTGACACTTAGGAAGGCAGTCATTGCCCAAAAGACAAGTATCCAGCAGCCCCTATTCATTTAAGCATCTTTGTTTGTGTCTGCAGCTGACATTTTTGAAGGTAGTTTACAGGATCTGCACATTCAGATCTCTTATACTCAAGGGCTTTAGTCACTGGAACTTTAATGTAACAAACCTTTTTTTTAATGTTTTTGGCCCAGAGCTTTTAACTGGCTCTATTTGAGATAACCAAAATATAAAGGCCCACCTTTAACACCCATGTGTTAAAGTACTTAAGTGTATGCTTACCTCTAACAGGTCACTTACTAAGCTTAAAGTGAATTATGATTTAATGACTTTGACAAATTAGACCCAGATTCATCAGTTTTGCAAAAAAAATATGTCTAACTATCTGTGGGGATTGGAAACCTACTGAGTTGGGACTTACAGGGCTAAAAGGAACAGGAAATTCAGGCATGTATTCTACAAGGCAACACCTTCATAAAACTTTTCCTGTGAATACTGTTCTAGGGAGAAACAACTTTTCCTGATGCCTTGCAGTAATATTTGGCCTTCTGAAAAGCTTTTGCTTAATTTGTGTGTGCACCCCATTTGGAAGACCATGTCTAATGGGAAACAATTCCAACAGCCAGGCAAAAGATTTGTTTTCCTTTGCCTTTAAATGAAATATCAATGGATGGATATTTTATTTTTAGCTGAATATGAAATTTCACAAGTGACCTGTCAAGCTCCTGTTTTCAAGAATGACTTTATTTCACACATCAGGACAGGCTGGGAAATTAGTTTTTCCCACAGAGGACTCTGATTAGGGATTACAAAGTGAGTGTGGCGCAGAGTGATTTTTCCTCCATCTTTTCCCTCGCCCCGCCAGCCTAGAGAGTGTCTGACTCTGCTGACTAAGGGGAGCAATTCATTACCATGTGTGGGAGGGGGACTGGAAGCAAGATAGTCATATTAAGTAGACTTGCTGGCCCAAGAGAGAATAGGGAAAGCATAATAATACTTAGACCTTACATTATTCTTTTCATCAGTAGATATCAAAGCATTTGAAAGAGGAGGTTGATTTGATGGGAAAGGAGATAAATGCCAGTTCCAAGCAGCCCACTGCAGAGGCCCCAGCAGGAATGCTCACTTTCATGATAGTCTCTTCTGACTGTGGCTTTGCAGGGTAGTGAAATAAACAGGTCTTTTCCTCAGTAAAGTGGAGAAGTACATTTCGAAAATTATTGACTTACCCAGTTTTACCCTCTTGGGATTTGGCAAAATATAAGGTCCAGTCCAACAACCAGAGAGAGCATGAAGGAGATTATGTATTACTAATAAATGACTGAGCAGCCAGGACCTATTGCCTTTGTCAGCAGACAACAGATGATTTACACCACAGTTTAACTGCTTGCTGAAGCAATAAATAGCCCAGATGAAGGGCTCTGGAGTTTTTACCCTATGGAAAATCTGGCCCGTTCTGGGGCATTTCTATTGTTATGCAGTGGATTAGTAGGAGTCACTGGAGTAGGAAGTAGCCCTGTTCTGCTGTAGATGAACAGCAGTGTTTGGCTCCACTGCTTAAAGTCCTGCACTGGCAGATTTGGTAGAGTTTACTGCCTGACTTCCTTTGGGCCACATGAAAGAGCTGCACATGAGGAACCACATCCAGAAAGCATCAATCCCAAGGTCAATCTTCATATTCAAGAACAACACAGCATCTTTACTGGCTACGTGTCTCTACCTGCTTGCATGCACATCTCGTTGCAGACCACTCTTTAAAAAACTTCCTTTTCCCTTCTTTCTTTGTAGAGTGTGCTCTAGCTTGCATTTATTTGCCAATGGCCTTTCTGCTCTGTGTATATGATAGCAATGCTCAAAGAGGTCTGAAGTCCTGCTGCGACAGGCAACCCAGAAAAACATCTCATAAGAGGCAATATGAGATCCCACTGGGTCAAACAGCTGCTGTGTGACTCACATCAGGAGGGAAGAACACTCCAGGGGCAAGCACTTCATGTGGAGGTTACCCATGTTTTCATGATACAATAATAGCTTGGTGTTCAACAGCGGGAGGCATCAGCACATGCCTGAGGCAATTCTCTGGCCCTAAGCCTTCCAGGGCAAATAGAGTTAGGAAAAAAAGGGGAAGAAAGAAGGCACCAACTTATTCACACTTCTCTGTCCTTCTAACAGGAGCAGGTCAGATCTTCTAAACCCCTTTGCAGAGATGAACACTCATTTGCCTTATTCAGTTTCAAAATTCTCAATCCTGCATTGTGCCCACGATGCTGCAGACTCTGCTCTGCAAATCACAATGGCAGCTCTGAGCAGCCCAGTCTGCTGTGGACCAGTGCCTCCCTCCAATACAGCTGCAAATAGGTTTAAATCATTAGATTCAAGTTACCAAACAGTCTCTTGGATCAGGGTTAATTAAATGAGTGTTGAAATCTAATTAAGAACTGGTCCAGGTGATAATTAGCAGGAAATGTATGCATTAAAATATTCATTTGTCGATGAGCTGCAATTAAGAGTGTGATTTGGGGAAGGATCAATAACTACATGGTGTGATCTGAAAAAAAATTAAAAGTCACCCAGCCTTCAACAGAAATGCAGGGGAATTTTGGCTTGATTATTTTTTTCTCTCCCCATTCTACTCCCCCTTCTGTTTTGTTTTTTTAATAACTTCAGAAGATTGCTCTCCATCCCTGAATGGAGCATTTGTCTCTCCATCCCTTTGTTTTCCTGAAGCACTTCTTTCAAACCCTTGCTCTTCACCACATTGTGTGAGCAGGTTATAGATTTATTAGAGAGAGACTAACAGGTCAGAAAGAAAGATTCTTTACCAATGAAAATCACTTTCTCCAAGAACAGACTGCTAATCCAGGGGAACATCGCTCATTGTGTGGCCTTAGATTGTTGGGGGTTTTTTTTAGCAAGTTAATTCCTCAAGTGTTTATTCATAAAGAAGGATCTGGAGAGGCTATTGAATATGTATAGCTTAGATTTATATATATGTACATCCATAGCTGTGGTTTACTACACTCGTCCCAATTTGTAACAGAGCAACTCTGCTTTCACTGAGATTATTTTTAATGTTTACAGTTACATAGGAGTGTGTGTAAGCAAGTTAATAATATTCTTTCTGTGCAATCCCAGAAAATTCCACCCCTGCTAGATAAACGAAGATCCTGCAACAGCCCAGATCCTCTGGCATGGAGCTGGTGTCTGCTACTGCCACAGCCAGAGGCTGAGCTGGTGATTTCCCCACTGAATTCTCAGTGTATACTGGTTTGTCAAAAAGGAAGTGTACCATGGGAGCACAATGATTTCAGCTGCCCTTTGTCAGTCTCCTGACAGCTCACCTGCCCATCTCCCCAGGCGTGGTGGCAGCCCAGCTCTCCAGGCAGCTGTGCCCTGCTGTCAGGGCTGCAGGCAGATTTTCCCCTCCCTACACCCTCCTATCCCCAGGGAGAATACCCTGTGGGGAGTCAACCAACCCATGAAGCTGGGACTTCCTTGGAGCCAGACAAAAAAAATTAGTGCCTTCCTTCCTGAATAGATCAGTTTCTTCCCATCTCTGCCTCTTATAAGAAATGTAAGACTTGCAGCTACTGACCTTTCATCCCATTTCATTCCCAAAAGCACTACGTTTTTCACAGAATTTTGCAGGCAACTCTGATGATCATCTGTAGTTCTGCATTGGTGTCAACTGCAGACATTATCCTAATATTGTAAAGCTTTCCTGGAAAGGTGTAATTTTAAATGTGGGTTCTTGTGTGGTAGCCTCTATTTCTACTGTTCATGGAAAGGAAATTCAGGTACTATTCTTGCTCCCTTAATTTAACAGTGATGAAGAGATGCTATTTCATGATGACACATATGCCCTGCCGCCTGACAGCACACTGACTCCATTCTCCAAGGGTGGGCAGGGATTTCTCACTGGAAATGGGGGTTACAAGACACACCAGTGTGAAAGGGTGATCCAATTCAGGGGTATGGAGTGCAGAGACCTCACACATTCCACTAAAACATACCAGTCCACAAATCCTACTTCATTCATTCAGCAAACCTCTTATATTTTGCAGCACTGAGTCCAGATCTTTGTCCTCTGATGAGGACAATCTGCTGGGCCTGAAGGTTGAAAGAACAAGGCAAAAAATTTTGCAGAGAGAATATAAATGAGTGCATAGAAGCTTGAATTTTGGAGGAAACCAGGAACCAGGTTGCTAGCATTCACACCACAGGGTCATTTACTTCCATCCTGATCCTCTCAGCCCCTTGCAAGGGTCTAATTCAAGAACCTGATAGATTGCATGGGAAAAATCAGCAACAGCTGGATTATATTCCACCAAATATCTGTTAGATGTGTGGATTGATTAGCCAGCGTGTATCAGGCTCATTCCCTCTTGTGTGTCCTTTTGTCTCCTGTCCTGTAGGGAGCCTCTTCAAGCCTGGTGGTGAAGTTTGCGGACACGGACAAGGAGCGTACAATGAGGCGCATGCAGCAAATGGCAGGACAAATGGGCATGTTCAACCCCATGGCCATCCAGTTTGGAGCTTACGGCGCCTATGCACAGGCAGTAAGTATAGACTCTGGCTCTGTGCATGTTCGTGGGAATGGGAATGTCGCCTAGATCTGGGCAAAACCACATGTGAGCAGACAAAACACTGAGCAGGAGGGGAAACAGTGACTTATCCATTAAATTGGTTACGTGATGGGAGCAAAAAATAACCATGTCATCCAGGATAGACAAAGGGAATCTCCCAGGCAAGTCTCAGAGGTGCAGTAGTACGTTCTAGCAGTAACCACACTGTGATCATGTGTGAACCCTTGAAAAACACATCCTACGGTGTCTAAGCCATTGTTGTCAAATAAAAGCACAACTAACCTTTGAGGATTTGGGCAAAATAAGCCTGAATTCAGCTTTTCCTAGTTCTCTGCCTCATGTCACCATGCCCCTGCTGCACCATGCATCGTTGTGAACACCTTTGTAGTGACCACAGGATAAAATGGCAGCTGTTGACAGAAATGCTTTTAGGTTCATGAAAGCATGCTAAATAGCAATGAAATGGGCAAGCAAACATATGCACACATACAGTTCTGGCTACCCAAAACAGCATGATTCAAGGAAACGGGAAGAAGTCCCGTTGCACTACCTTCAGGTACCCTTTGAACATACCAACCCTGGACACTGTCCCCTGAGATGTGATGGTATAGGGAGCTTGGCTTTTGATGATGCCCAGAAATGGATGCCTCTGGCATTACTACTTTTCCTTAGGCTACAATTAACAATGACCTGCAAGACAAGATTCAGTTCAGGTAACTTTGACTCTCCGCTCAAAATTTCAGAGGAAGGTGGAGGTGATGCCTGACAGACAGAATAGGCACAATACTGCCCAGTGATTTTGATTGTGTTCTCTAGGGCAGATTTTCAGGTAGTGCATGCAAGTACTTCATCAATTTGGTGGCAAAATGTGCCCCTCTTGTGCTCTGCAAGATTTGTGTACAGGAGGGAAGTACCATTTTCCAGAGTAATATCTTCCTGAAGAGCACCAAATGACTTGCCTTAGATTTATAGGACCAGGAATCACACTGGTGCACCCACACACCCTCCAGTGCACTGACTACAGGGCTTTGATTTCTTCCCTGATTGTTTTTTTCTCATGTATTGGCACCATGTATTTCCCATCACAGACTCATGTTCTTTTTTTAACCTGAAGTCCTGGAAATTTCTGCCCTTCTCTGAGGGTCATGAGCCTCACTGAACATTTGGAACAACCCAGCCTGCCTCCTGTGTGAGCCATGCAGAGTTGTGAGGATGTGCTGTAGAGCTCCACAGAAGTTCCCCCTCTCCTCTTGGCTGCACCTCTTGGTGCTATTCTGAACTTTTTTATTGACTCTTCTCTAGAAAAATTCTATTTTTACTTCCATTTTTCTATCTTCATTTTTATTTCCAGTCAAAGTCAATCTCCATCTCCTCCTTTGCCCTCTGCTCCCTATCTCACATGATAGAAGAACTGTTCCTTTCCCAGCCAGCCTGTGTTTAGCTGTCCTCTTGGCCAGGGAAGGCTGCAGGAATTGCAGAAGAGACAGTAAACCCCAGCTGAGTCCAGATCAGTGGCTGGCAGCCTGGCAGAGGGATCCAGCATGTTTGCCCTCACATACCAGAGGCATTAACAGGAGGCAACCCAAGGACAGCTTGGGACAAATATTTGCAGAGGTTGTCAGGCAGGAGATGTGGCTTCAGTGTTATTCTACAGGTGATATCAGGCAGATGGAGAGATGGTAAGGACACTACTGTCTTGATGCTCTGGTACAAAACTCTTCTCATATTATTTTTAATCTATAGTAATTTCTCTAATTTCCAGCCTAGGTTTATACTGATATGAGCAGATATGGTTTGCACCTTTGTGTGAGAGAAGTTTCCTTCATTTCTCACCAGATAATACTGGTACATTATAAAGGTGGGTGAGGATTTATGATTGAAGGAAGAGTGAAAACAGTTCCTGATCTGCTCTCACCCACTTGAAACAAATGAATATTTTTCATATTGATTTCTGTGAAAGCAGAATTGGACCCATACTCCTTTTTTTTTTTTCCTGATAAATATGGTAATAAGAGGGAAAGAATAAGTTTTAGATCTTGACCCATTGGATATGACAAGCTGGTGACACCAATTACCCTAGGGACTTCAGAGCTGTCTAAATGATGGGATCACATTTCCGTTTGGTGCCTGTACACCCAGAGTGTGTTCAGATGCTGTCTCTCAATCAGCCTCCCTATCTGCCTCATCTCACAGTCTCACATAAAAGGGAAGGAAGGGAGCGTCGAGGCTCTGTGACGTTCCCTCGATTCTGATTAATCCACCTCAGACTGCTGGCTCTTATTTATCAAGGTGATTGGCACCTCACAAAAGCCAACAGGAGATGGAAGGATCAATAGGGAAGAGGGAAAGGGAGAGAACAGTTTTATTCGGCCCAAACTGAAGTCAAAGAGCTAATGTGAGTCAAGAGGAGGGAAGGTGAAACAGCAGGACTGTCATGACGGGTGATGCTACTGCCACCAGCAACTCTTGTGACACTGGGTGAATTGTTTGACCCCCTGGTCTTGTTTCCCCATGTACAAATAAAGCTGATGATCAGATTTATTCATTTTCTCTTCTCCCTCAGGGACACAGCTCTCTCTTGTGCTGTGTCTCCATGAGTTTTCACACAGCGGTGGGGCAGTAACACATGTATAAGAATTGCCTCAGTACTAAGGCCAGAAGGAGTAGGAGACACTAGGCTGTCTAATTCATAATTTTACCCTGTACTCCCAGCTCTCCGCCTTCAATCCAAACCTGAGTCGTGTCTCCATGTTAAGAGTTCCTAAGCAATCTCATGACAGTGGTTTATCAATAGTTTCTAATGGTCTGTCCCCATAAAGAAGGTTGGTCAAGACCTGTAGGCTGCAGTTTCTTGCAGAATTTCCCCCAGAGAAGCATCTTGCACATCACTGGGACTGGATTAGTTCCTTCAAAAAGGCCTCGATGAATCAAGGTGGATGGTGCATCAGACACCCACATGATGTGCCTGCTTGGTAAATTAGTGGCAGCCATGAGTTTGCAAACACAGCAGCAGCACCACCGAGGAGAGGCAGGAAGGGTCTCAGCCCATCAGTGTTTGACTGATTACCTTCAGTAATCCCCATGACTGATCTGGGCCCCAGCTCCTCTCTAAGTTACCTTCTTTATAGCTCAGCAACTGGCCGTGTCACAGTTCACCCCCTGCTGCCACACTCCAACAACCCGCTCAGCCTAAGCTTAAACAACTTCAACCCTGATAGCGGCGACAGCCTCACATTGGCCAACTACCAGTCCTTGGGTTCAGCAGCCATATGGCCTTAGACCCAGAGGTAAAAAAAATGAGGAAGAAAAAGCATTTCTCCACTGTGTGTGGTTTTCTATCCCCTCCTCATGTGCCACCTGCAAGCACACCAGACAAAGCTTGGTACCAACTCTGTGTGCTGTTTCAGTGACACAGAAAGTCACATCAGACTCACCTCATATCTTTTGTATGCAGCTCCAGGCAAGCCAGATTTTGTGGCTTCCTAAAGCTCCCAGAGCCCCTACAGTAATTTGTTTGAGGGTGGGGTTTTTTTGTTTGGTTATTTTTTGTTTCTGTTTTGGTTTGGTTTGTTTTTTGGTTGGTTGGGGTTTTTTTGTTTGTGGGTTCAGTTTTGTTTCTTATTGTTTTAGGATTTTTCTTTTCAGCAATATCTTCCCATACCCATTTAACTTCCCTTTTTGCGGGCCAATTATTTATTCTATTTCACACATTTACAGGGCACCAGACCTTTTTGTTGTCAAGTTACTGTGGATCTGCACCAACTGGGTGTTGATAGCTGTTTCTGCAGTCTAAGTTAAGGCCAGATTGAGGTATAAAGTTATCTGAACTCAGCCTGGAGAGGAGAATGGCACCCGTGAAGAATTAACCTGCAGGCACACACTCCATCTCAGAGGACCTTTTTAGATCTTTCTAAGAGGTGGGGTGGCAAAGCCCAAAATCACAAGCAGTGAAAATCAAAACAGGCAGTGAATAGTGGTAGTATAGTCCTGGTCCAAACAAACAACAGTGGCAAAAGTTCCTGTAGGTCTTCTTTCTGTGCAGAAAGTGGCAAGGAGTAGTTAGTAGCTGTCTCATGTCAGTAATGCCCCACCATGCAGAAAGGAAATGTGCACTGATCAAAAAAAAAGGGTTAGGGAGAGGGGGAAACACAGAAGAGGTTAGGGAGAGGGGGAAACACAGAAGAGCAAAGCAAGAACAAAGGAAGGAGCCTTGGAAAGTGACAGATACAGTATAAATTATTTAATTTTTAAATTATTTAAGGTAAGATCAAAGTCATAAATCAAGTTTGCATAAAAAATAGGATGGGAGTGTTTGCCATGGTCTTCTGGCCAAACTCCAGCCTTGAGACTGATTGCACCCTGCGGCAGAGGGTAGGCATAGAGTTACTGAGTAAAAACAGACAGACTGGGACAGAGACAATGTAGGAAATGCTAACACTTGCTCCTTGGCTTGGAGCAAGTCCTTTCCCATCAGTAAATCCCCACTCCCAAAACCAGCAACTAATCTGGGAATGTCCAGCACAACAGAGCTCTCAGTCATCATCATAACTGGTCTTCTTAGAAAGTTAGGGCAGCAGTGACTACCCTCCTGACCACAAAAACCTAGGTGTCCCCTTCTGCCTCCCTGTCCAGCCCCTGTGAAGATGAAAGGATACTGCTGCTAAATGATCTGGGGTAGTGCTGACGGGAAGAATTGCTTCTTCCAAAATTTATTCAATTTGTACTGTGAAATTATTTTGGAAAGATATTTTTTTTAAAAAATCAACTAGCCCTATGAAATCAGAGGAAAATTACTGACTGTAGGCTATCTTCTGGATATAACAGTTATTACATTTAAATTGCTGAAAAGGGACAGTATATTTGGTAAATACTATCCGGTATGCAAATCACTTGCTCTGCTCTGTTCCAGAAGAGGAAGCTATTTTGAGGCCATAATACTCTGTAGCAGGCCTAATACCCTATTTCTGACCACCATCTCCCTGGTAATTCAGAAATAATGAACAATCACAGTTGGGCTCTCTATACAATTTTTTTTTTTTTTAGGTTTTGGGTTTTTTTGACAGTTCTCAGGAAATCAGAAACCCAAACTATTGTGTATCAGACTTTGGAAAGACACTAAGACACATGAATCCAGGTGTTGCATATTTGTTTTGTTTTCTTTAAAAAAACCTTAATTAAATTTAAATTCTATTTTCAAAACAGAAATTTGTGTTTCCATGAAGATATTAAAAAATATATGAAAGACTATTCTGATTTTTAACCAATTATCTTCTGTCTGAATACTTTGAAAATATTTTTAGTTTTATTTCCTAATGGCCAGTTAGGTAAACCAGACATGAATTTGTCAGTTCTGTGATCTTACCATATATGAATCCTGTTACTGCTTGATTGATCACTTCACTTACCTCTTTCTATCATATGGATACCATGAGGATTCATTAGCTAAGTGTTTGTATAGATTGTTAGAGGTGGGAAGTGCAGGATGTTTTTATTACTTTTATTATTATTACTGAATGAAGAATATGAAAAGTCAAACAAAACATCATGTGGTTCAGAGACAAGGATAGAAAATAACACTGAAAAAATGGAGAAGGTCATACATAATTCAGAGTAAGATTTCTCCAAGGACAGTGATCATGCTGTTTCATAAAGAAATAATCCCTCCTTCTCCTTTTCCCCTTCTTCAGTTTCACATGCCTTTCTTTTGGGGGCTGGGGAAGGCAGACTGTGCATCCTTGTCCTATTTCTAGCAGGAGTTTTTGACCATGAGAAAGTTCCTTCATCTGTCCATGCAATTGTTTCTTCTGTAAGAAAAGGAGAGTATTTCCTGTCCTTGAGTACACTTGCAACCTGAGGTAGCAAAAAGATGTGTGAGACAAGTCCTTTTACCTCTCTCTGTTGACTAGTCAACACTACCACTCCTTCCCATGCTTTGGATGGCTTTACCAGTCCATCTTCATCTGCCCCATCAGTACTCAAGCAGTGGGATGATGACTGCAGGTTCTTACCTCTTGAGTTGCTGTCCAAGAGCAGGAACCAGTCTGGTAGCATCTCCTGGTCTCCTCAGCAGGCAAATATGTGAGCAATAGAAAAGATAGCAGGAAAGAATGAATGAATCTTTAATATAGATGGGAAAAACTCTAAATGTTGAGGCAAAGGTCATGCCAAGGAAGTAAGACAAGCAAAAGGAAATACGTCCTTTCAGCTAAGGGAGGAAAAAGCTCCTCTATGTCCCCTTGGATCAGTCTGAGATAATAAGGCTGCTGCCTTCCTGATTAGTGCTCTGTAGCCCCAGCCCAGGCAGGGGAAATCTGCATTTCAAATGGCATATTTTAATGTACACAATACCCAGGGGCTCTGCTGCTATTGATTTGCCTCTGGTGGGGTCACTGCCTCACTTTCTACAGCTTTATTAACTGGGACCATACACTGGGTCTCTTTCAAAGTGAAAGGAGAGTGGATGGAACATTTGTCTTCAGGAGGAGCTGGGTAAGGAGTGGGGTGACTTTCACTGGGAATGCCCTGGAGGGTTTATAAGGAAGACTAGTGACCCTTGCAGGACTCACTCTCCTTTTGTAAATTTCCCTGGAGCCATCCTGGCGGGGGAGGAGGTAGATCTTATGCAGTCAACTTCTTCCAAGGTCACTGAGTTCCTCTCCTCCCAGCCCCATGGTGCCACTGCACTCAGCCAGGCTCTGACCATCAGCCACTGGGCTGGGTGGGAATTCCCTCTTCTTTCCCCTTAACCTTTACCCCTGAGAACCTCCAACCAGAGCAGGAAGGGCATGGATGAGATCTGTGACCTTAGAAGGGTGCCAGAAGGGTTGTCAGGGGTTGAAATGTCCAGATATGTTTGGGGCATGGTTGAGGTCCCCTCTCTAGGTAAGGAAGGAAAGCCAGTCAGCTGGGGTACACAGCTGTGCTCAGGTATGGGATGCTCTACTCCTTTGAGCCCCAGGTAACCCCAGGTTGCCCCATCAACTAGCTCTGGAGACTGCAGTGAGGTCTGCATCCTCTGGGTCATGATGTGAAGGACTCCAGCTCATTTCAACACGCTAGGTCTCCAGGACATTTTGGACAGGACATCCACGGAGCACTGAGCATAACAGAAACTGGGTGACTGCTCCCTGCAGGATGTCTGTTGCAGCAGCAGAACCTGATCTAGTTTCCCAAATCATAGGTTAGGACCTTATTTTTGCTGCATTGGCACTTTAACCCTAAGCTAAATTTTTGCTCCTCAAGGTCCTAATTCAGTCTCTGTGGGGAGTATGGCCAGTTTTAAGGGACCATTTAAGGGACCATTTCACTGAAATCCACCAGGCTTTAGGCTGCAGATCCTGCACCTTCAGCATAGATCAGTAGATTACAGAACATTGAGTTCTTCTCATGAGAGGGAAAACACCTTCTTCTTTCCAACAGTCTATGACAGAAGAGTATGAATGACATTACACTGCAAAAAGGAACATGCATGTAGGCAGGTCACATTTTGCAAACTTGCACCTTCCAGTGCAAATTTAAGATCCCTCTGATTGCACAAGAAGTGACACACTGAGGGTACCTGATTTGCAAAGAGGAGGAACAACTGCCATTGTTAGCCCTGAACGGCTTAGAGACATCCACAAGCAGGAGAAAAGGTTACATAAGCCATAATTAATGCCACAAGTGACTGCCTAGCTCTGCTGAGTGCAAAATGGAGACTTTCTTTGGAGCCGTAGAATCATTTGTACTACTATTGCCAGTGCACCAACTTTTTAGACAGAGCTGTTTCTCAGCAGCACAGGTGAAACATGAAAAATAGGATTAATGCCTTTCTTTTAAATTGATGTGAGCCAAGGTCTAAAAATATCTGCAGAGGACCAGGTAAAGGGTGGGCATGGTTTCATCTGACTGTGTTGGTAGGTACAACTGAACCAATCACCTGAGGTTCCACATCGTCAATAGGGAGAAACAAAGCTGCAATCCGTCTGCCCAGAGACATTTGGGTACAGAAGGGAAAGATGGATCTCAGCCTAAATTCCTCTGACTGTTATCATGTCAACCATCATAGGTGACCAGTTCACAGGAAGCCCCATTTGTATTTAGTTTACTGAACCTGATAGTGGGAAATGCCAAAAGTATAGTTCCCTGCCTGCTCTAGAAGGTCTCTGGTTCAAATACCAGGCTGATACCTGACACTGAGATTGACTATGGCACACACACCACCAGTTGTAAACCACTCTTTGTTTTGAAGCGTGTGTGTTCATGCAGCTCTGGTCAGCTTTGAAGAAGCACAGAGAAAGCTCTTCAAGGGTCAGGCTGGGACTGTCCCCAGCCCTTGCAACTGCATCCATCTCAGAGAGATGTTTCTTTGATCTGCAGAGCTACAGAGATCTTATAGGCAGAGGTCTTGGCCATCATTTCTGCAACAAGCCAATTATACCCTCCTCTGTTACTGGGTCAAAACACCCAGCATGGAAAATGAGACATGAGTCAGCACATCTAGTGCTGGAGTCAATCCAGTGTTAAAGATGGACGGATTCTCCCTTCCTTGTTCACTTCATTGGCATATTTTCTAAAATCACCTGTTCAGTACCTTCTCTAGAAAATAAACTCAAATGTACTCCTTAAAGGGAAATCAGCATTGTGCTATAATATAAGAGATTGTCTAATCACTCCATCAGTAATTACAAAGAACAGGATATCACTAATTAAAATGTGAAAGTGTCTTATGCAGGGTATAATAAAAAAAGGTAATTAACAATCAAAGGGAAAGCCACCACTTTGCCACTAATCTGCAATAGGTTTCAAAAAATAATGATACTCAACTCCAGTACAACACTTTTCATCTGTACATCTGAAGACACTCCGACGTGGGGAGGCAGGTATCCTGTGTCCCATATTATTGCTGCAGAACATGAGGCAAGTTTACACAACATGTCCATGGCTATTCAGCAGTCAGTGGCAGAGCACCCTTTACTTTGGGCTCTTTACTGATGGTGACAAGTTTCAGCATTTGACTGAGTGCAATTCATTTTCAAGGGTTCATTCAAGGCATTCAAGGTTTCATTTCAGTGTGTATGTGTATGAACAGCTAATTTAGCTGATATTTCAATATTAAAGCTAACAGTAGGGAACAGTCTGTTCCTTGCCGTGACTTTTGAGATCTGTTTAATGCTGAGAAGCATGTCCTGTGTGCTTAAAGAGCAGCATCAGAAGGTGATTTCCTGATGGGAGAGAGAGTGAAATCACAGAGAGTATCAAAACAGAGTTACTCCAATTCTGGAGACAGCACAGACATGAGTCACTTCTAAAATCACTACAGAAAAACATTTTTCTTCTCCATTATTATCATCAAGGTGCAGACTACCAGAAGCTGAGCGAGGTTTTGTTCTCTGTGCATTTTCTTTCCCCCACACCTTCCCTAAGCATCCACCACTGGTCACTACTGCAGGCTGGATACTCAGACATACCCTGTCTGGCATTTGTACAGCTCCTGGGAAGGAGACAAGAGGCACCTTCCACCAAACTGTCAGAGCACGAACATTTTGTGAGCCCACTGCAGTCACACTGTACACATGAACTACACTAGCTGTGTGCTAGGTTCGGAGTGTAGTATAATGATAACAAAGTCTGGTTTTAATGAAAGAACCGTTTCCAGCATGCACAACCATTCACCAGCCTTCTGCTCTAAAATGCTTACCCTCAGAAGGTCAGAAGGTTTGATCATGGTTCTGCTCTGTACCCACCAGACGCCTCCTAGGAGGCCTAGTGATTTTGCCACTGGGAGATGGAAGCAAATCAGATTATCTCTAGAGAACTAGCCAAGTTTACTGCTTTGGAGAAGGAATCCCCTTTCCCTACATACACTGCTCTCCCATTACTAACCACCAGGGCTTTCCCAGAACTTTGATATAAGCAATGTAAAACATGAAACCTCTTTGCTCAGGTATATAGTCTTCTCTCTGTATAAAGTCTTTTCTCTGCCTTTTTCGTCAGAGAAGTAGCAGGGAGTCAGAGGGTTGAGTCCACCTCACAGGAGACCTCCTCACTGGGGGAACACATGGCGGGGTAGAGGACCATCAAGACCCCAAGACGCAACGATGCCCTTTGTCTCCAGCCCCTGTAGCGAGAAGGAAGGCCATGTCTGGGGGGTACCACGGGCACAGTGACATGTCAAAACAGAGAGATGCATCCCACCCTCCCCAGGACCACACCTGGTTGCCGGTGCCACAGGCTGCCCAGCCAGTGACCGCGTGATATTTTTTCCCTGCTCTCTTTGTTCCAGCTGATGCAGCAGCAAGCCGCGATCATGGCCTCGGTGGCGCAGGGCGGATACCTGAACCCCATGGCAGCCTTTGCCGCAGCCCAGATGCAGCAGATGGCGGCCCTGAACATGAATGGCCTGGCAGCCGCCCCCATGACACCAACCTCAGGTAAGGGGACAGCAAGGTGGAGAGGGAAGAGGGTGGGAAATTCTGGCCATATCCCAGAGATCTGTCAGGATGTGTTAGCTCTCTGTCATAGCCACCTGTAGCCAGGTGAGGATCAGTCCCTTCTTCCAGGTAACAAGTGACAGGACCAGACTAAAGGGCTCCAAGTTGCACCAGGGAAGTTTTGGACTGGGTATTAGAAAAGCTTTATTCACCAAAAGGTTGTCAAGCACTGTAACGGACTGCCCATGGCAGTGGTTGAGTGTCCAGCCCTGGAGACATTTAAAAGATGTGGCACTTGAGGACATGGTTTAGTGATGGGCTTGGCCGTGTTGAGTTACTGGTTGGACTCAATGATCTTAGAGGTCTTTTTCAACTTTAACTATGCTGTGATTCTGTGACACTTCCTTCTCAGTCTTATCCCATATACACCTTTTCTTTATCTCTGAGCACTCTCCAAATGTCATAAAACATCCTGCAGTGACCTACACTGGTTTGTTGATGCATACATGTGTCCAGCTGGTCAGCGCTGGTGTTGCCACAGGCAGGCTGGTCCAAAGATAAACAAAATATGGTTTGTGGTGAGACACAATATCATTAGCAAGATGAATTTTTTCTTTGGGACACATAAGCCTTTCCCCTGTTGTGAAATAGACAGAAGGTACTCAGGGAAGATAACTGGTGCTACCTGCAATGAAGTTGCTGAATGAGAGGGTGTCTGGATGCTGGAACAAGGACAGGTAGTCAGTGAAGGGCTGCTGGGGTCTGTCTAGGCTATGAGAAGCCCATTCTAGAAGCTGAAATATGTGGTTTGATGGGCAGAGAAATAAGGTGAGACAAATAAGACTGTCTTTCCTGGAGTACAAGGATATCATTTGGGCAGGAAGAGGTCAAAAAACCATCAGGGCTGGTAGTCATGGAGCGATATGTGGCCTAATAGCAGAGAAGTAGGGAAGCAGGAAAAATTGGGCCAAACTTTGAAAGACATGAGAATTTGTAAAGCCTTGCAATACATCAGTGTGGTAGGGAAGCAGAGAACTCAAAGGTGCATCTTCAGAAGACCATTTCTAAGGGACAGGTTGGGATAAAAGTGTCCTTGCAGTGATGTAGCTTGTTTGTATGAGTGGCACTGGGGATGGGACTGTACTCAGAAAGATGTGGATAACAGTGCCATTGTGTGAACCTGGGAGCATCCAGCTGGCTTGGAGGGAATCAGCTTGACAAAAGTTTAGGACAAGACAAGGAAGGAGGGAGCTTTGTTTGAGCCTGTTACAGTGCAGGAAGTGCTGAACAGAGTAGGACCCAGGACTCCAGTGCAGGGCTGTAAGAGAGGAAAGAGGCAGCTTCATTGCCCAGTATAAAGAAATCTGCACCAACCCTGGAGTGGGGAAGTGCAGTCTGACAAAGCAGTCAGGAAAGATTCCTGATGGCTGAGAAACACTGGATGGCAGGGAATTAAGGCACCAAAGCAGTGCAGGTTTGGGGGCTGTTCCTAATGAACTGAGCTGTGCTAACCTGCCTGCCAAAGGAAATCTCCCTGATAGTACACAGCGTCTCTTTGCAGTCTGGAGCTGGGAACAGCATCAGCAGCTACTGGACCATGCACTTTTCCTTTGCCTGTATTAGAGTATGAGCTGGGGGGAAAGGGAAAGGAAGAAAGACAGATCTCATTCCACACGAACTACTTATGGAGACCCAAGGAAGAGCACTTGACTCAAAAATCTTATACTGCACATTTCGAAGCATATGTTTACACAATGATAAATGTATAAACAAAAAGTCGATGGAGCTACTGCAAATCCAAATAGAAAAGTGGCTTAATTATATGTGCACCCTTTAAACCCACTGCTGGAAAGATTATCAAATTTGCATTAGCTAGGTTTGTTTTGTGTTGGTGGGAGCAGAGAGAACATCAAACAAAGACTGCCTGGAATTCAAATGTTGTCCAGGCCTGGAAAGCTGAATGCAGACAGCATGTGTGGTGGACACACAGCAAAAGAGCACAAGCTCTTTGGAATACACATAAATCCCAAAAATGAGTGAGTTCTGTGACACAGAAGTGGAAACACCTGTGCAACAGCTGAATTATATGCCTACCATGATATCCAGCACACAAAAAGTATTCCAGTTCTTCCTGGGTATAAACTGCTCCTCTTCTACTGTGAGAAAATGTCTTTCAGGCTCATAGAATTATGGAATCATTACAGCTGTAAATGTAAAAATGTAAAAAAATACCTTTAAGGTCATCAAGTCCAACTATTAACCCAGCACTGCCATGTTCACCACTAAATGTCCCTAAACACCATGTGTACACGTCTTTTAAATACTTCCACGGATGGTGACTTCACCAGTTCCCTGAGCAGCCAGTTCCAATGTTTGACAGGATGAGGGGACTGTTAAACTCTCAATGTCAGAATATAAGAGACGAAACTCATGTTTTTTACATGCTTTCTGGATCACCCATGACTGGTCATTATTGAAAATAAGATGCTGGTTTAGATGATCCCTTGATGTCTTTCATGGCAGTCAATTTTGCACTCTCCTAATGACATATTTTCAATCGCAGAGCCTATTCACTTTGGCATTATGGCAGATTTACCTTGAATGAGTAACTTCTTTCATGAAAAACCTCTGTGGTGGGCTGTGGAAATATCCATTGACAATTATTCCTTAGGAGAAATGTTGAGACTTGTATTACTACAACACTCACAAAGCATGTTATAAGATGCATAGAAAATGTTTCACATAATGTCTGAGCAAGCAAGCCTACAACACTAGCAGCGATTTCTGAGTAGCCAGGAGATATCTGAAGCCTAACATGAATTCTCCTGCTGGCTTTTGTTAGCATTCAGAAAGCCAAATGGAAAATGATCATTCTGCTTCATAGCAGGATTTCTAGTCATTGAAGTATATCTTTGTTCTGCCTTGGAATGAAAATGAAATATTTCAAAGTTCTCTGGAAAAAAAAAAAAACAGGCATTAGAAAAACTGTTTGGAACATTGGAAAAAAAAATAAAAAGGAAGTGTTTTGATCTTTCCTAAGCAAAAGAAAAATTGTACTAGAAAAGAAGTTTCTGGTAACCCAGGAGTCCTAGAGGCTTTGGAGGTATTGGCTCAGCACAGTGCCTCTTTGCTGGTATCTTCAGGCCTCCTAATCCAGATGCTTTCCTGTGTGTCCCACCTCTAGGAGAGTGGGCTCCTTAGGACATGGCCATGAGTTCATTCACACTCATGGGACCTACAAACTCTGAGAGTTTTTGATCCAGCAAAATCTAACAGATGAAAGACAGTATCCACCTCACCTGTCTTTAACCATACAAAAGTTAGACATCTCATTTAAACTAATCACCTGGCTGGCCTGCAGTCAACGGATGGCGATAAGCAGTCCCAGTGGATAATTCAGACCATAAAAATTTTGATGTTGTTTTTGCCATTTTAACGGTTCTCCTTCAACACTCACGTTTATCTCACACAACAGTCCGTAACTGTGAGGCAATTAATTTGACATCTCTGAAAGTTTGGTTCAGGTTTTACATTTCTCCCATCTCTGCTGCAATCTGGGTAAAAAGTGGATCTGGCAGTGGATTTGCCACTCTGTTAACTGCACAGAGGGGCTGGAAATGAAATTTCATTTAGGCTTCCTTCATTCTTTTTCTTCTCCCTCCCTCCCTCCGTGTTTTAAATCTGCACCTGGTGTAGCTGCAGCAAGAGATCTCAAACGAGGGATGAAATCCACAACTGGCATCCACCACCACCATTTGTTCTCTGCAGTGGCATTATGCCAGTTTTACTCCAGCTACAGATCTGACCTCTCCAGGGGGGTTCTTTATAAGAAGAAAATTAAAAAATTCCAATGAATATGCCAAAACTTCCTTAGACATGCACAAAATACCAAGCACAAATCCCTTGTTGCAATTTTAGAAAAAAATTACTTACATTTTCTATGCAAATAAAGGAGAGATCCAGAAAAGCAACTGAAATTTTAAGTAGCCTTTGTGATTTGCAAGCTGATGGCATATGCTAAGAGCATTGCCTTTGGACTTCAGTTGCCACTGCTGGCTCCCTGCACCTCCACAGAGGGCATTTTTAAAGGCCAACACCATTTAAATAAGAAAAGGGGAAGCAGCAGCTTGTCTGCTTAGGGTATAAGAAATGAGCTGAAATTCTGCCTGTTTTTTGGGCTGCTCATATCTGAACATATTAAAACATCTTGGATGTCTGTATTGGCTTTCTAAAAGCACCAACACAGATTTAAGCAGTCGTTAAAGTGTGTTACTGGACTTACCCACCAAGGAGTGCCGCTGTGGGGAAGGAAACATCTGCAATTGATTTAAAAAAGAGGTTACTGGAAAAATGATGTTTTCAATCAGTGGTATACCCTGACACAGAAAGATATTGTTAAAGATAAGAACTTAACTTCCCACACACAGCTAGCAGGAGAAAAATACGATTTCAGGATCATTGAAAACTCTTTTTTGGTTCCTAAAACCACCTTGAATATGTCCCAAGAAGAACAGACTGTCCAGTCATTTTAAACACACATAGTGGAGCAGACAATGAGTTGGCAGAGGCATTTAAGTCTACCTCCAGAAATTCAACAATTCTCTACCAGTGGGTGAAAGATCCCACACAAAACTAAAGACTAATTTGTTCTCTGAAATAGCAGCACTACAATTCCCCACAGGATGCATCTGGAAAGAAGAAAAGGAGTATGATTCCATGATAGAAACAAAACTAGCCCAAAATTTGCCCCTGTTCATTGGGAGAGGTCTGTTAAAACTCTTGGGAGAAGTCTGTTAAAGTCTATAAAGTCAAGTTTGGGCCAAAGAGTGACCTTAAAAAAACAGTACCACTGGCTACCTTTAGGCTGTAAATCAACTTTCCAAGCATTTTAAGGATCCCTAGGGCTGAGAAAGTTCAGAATGAGTTTGCACGTGAAAGGTATATCACAAGAGAGCGCAGACAGAGTAGTCCTGGAAGTCAGTGCACCCCCAGAGCTCCAAAGGAAAACTGAGAGGAACCGCTGTAGAAAGATGGGGCTGAGAATTTTTGAAAGATTTGCAAGCCTTTATTAAGCACTTTCTGAACAGAGGAGCAATTTCAAGCAGTCCCTTTCTTTGCTCAACAACTTGGGAGATTATTCATTTCTTGGATTATTGGAAGGTTTCTGGTGGTCACAGATGTTGTGTCAGCAATTTTCTCCATGTAGTAGTTGTTTCCAGTAGTCACCAGCTCTGACTCTGTGTCCTCCCTCTTTGCAGGTGGAAGCACGCCTCCTGGCATAACTGCACCAGCTGTGCCTAGCATCCCATCTCCAATTGGGGTGAATGGTTTCACTGGCCTCCCGCCACAGGCTAATGGGCAGCCAGCTGCAGAAGCCGTGTTTGCTAATGGCATTCACCCTTATCCAGGTAAGCTAGACCAATGCTGTGCCCACAACCTGCTCCCTTAGTCTTAGGGAAGGCTGTCCACATCCACAGGCTTTGTCCAGCAAAAGACACCTCAGAAGGATTATGCCCCACACCACCAGGGCTCACTCCAGCACTGGTGTTTTAGGTCTCACGCAGCTACAGTAGTTAGACAGTTCAATCTGGATGATAAACATCAAGGGCATGTTAGAGGTGAAAAAATTTTGTACTGAATATTTGAGTGCTCATCTGCTGGATAGCATGCTTGGTGAATACAGGCAGGACAACCATCCTGTTTTGCTTCAGCTGAAAACTGAGCTGAGTCCTGACCAGGTCATGCTGGCAGATCTCCTAGCGTTACTCCCGAGGGTCTTGCTCCTGGTTAGCCTTGAAGGAGCTGTGCTTAGGCTGTTTGTGTCTGAGAGCACCTGCCATTGGTAACTCCTGCTGGAATTCCCCTGCAGCCAGATGGCTCTGGGACGATGAGTCGAAAGGTTCCACATGTCTGCTAACCCAAACTGCTTCATGTGTGCAGAGAGCAGATGTTGGTCCTCAAAGTGCCCACTGGATCCAAACCCTGTTGCCTTACCAGGCCTAGAGACTGAAGCTTCATTAATATAACCTCCAAGTGGGCTCAGGTTCACTCTTTTGTGTCACACTGCCAGAGAACTGCTGCTGGGATTCAGGCTGTGCTTAGCATGAAGGTGCCAGCACTGAAGGAATGATTTTGCCAGCACTGGCAGTCAGGGATGAAGGAGGGAGTCTAAAGGATACATATCTGCCTCTATACCTGTATATACAAAGATATGGACAGTCCTAGGCTGCAATCACCAAGAACTCAAGAATTTACCATTCCTTAATGTGCACTTGCATTTTTTCAGTATTCTCAAGATTTGAGATAGCCCTCTCCTCCAAGCTATGCCACTGCTAGGAAGACATTTTTTACCATTGCTGTACCCATATTAAGAGTAACAATCATAGTGATAAAAAAGTAAGTAAATATTACTAATTGATCCTAATCACCAGCTGGCAAAGGAGTATTTCACCCTGGGGCACTCGTAGATTGATCTAGTCTTTTAGGAAATCAAATACTGTCAGATGCACCAGCCAAAATGCCCACAAAACCCCTGAGAAAAAAGAATTCTTCTAATCTCAGCCAGTCCTGAAAACTTGGAAGAGTCATCATCACAGGGGACTTTTTGAGCTACAAGGAAAAACATCACATAGCATAGAAATACAAAAATCTTACCTATGTATTAGCAAATAATTATCCACCTCCCAACAAACACTTTGCAAACATGTAGCTGGGAGTTCAATTCTATGCACAACTGAAATCAAGGGACTTACTGCACTAAAAGTTAAGCATGTATATATGTTTTTGTAGCAACTTAAGGGCTAGGGAGCTTTTGAAGTCTTATGAAGACACCAGAAGATTGCAAAGAGCCCTTAGTTTGCTCAGTGTGCTCAAACACAGCGCCAAAGAAGCACGACGTCTTTAAGGTTATATAAACATAACCATCTGTTCTACTGTCCATTTATTTCAGTATCTACCTGTTTGCCAGTCTATCATCTCTTTGTTTATTCATCCATTTCTATGTCTGTCTTTTTTCCTAGTTTATCTATCTCCTTTTAGCTAATCTTCCATGATCCATTACTGTGGATATCAGAGAAAAGATGTTCTTTCTAGAGGAGTCTTAATGACCTGAGCTTTGGTTACTCTCCCTAACTATCCCCATAATTAAAGAAGCCTTTCACTTAGGTATTTCATCCATGATTATGTAAAAGTCAATGGCCTTAATCTGATTCTCTCTGAGTTTCAGAGAGACTTGCTCAGCCAGCAATCCACAGTAAGTCCCTGCACAAACACCAACAGCCTGACACTCTAAAAGGTAACAGCCATCCTTGCTCCTCTTCACTGCAGGCGCAGAGATTCCTTTCTGCCAGTAAAGCTGACATCCAAATAGTCCGCTCTGTGTAATGTTTGGATTTACCTCAGTGTGTCTTCAGCAATATATTTGTCTTTCTCGGTGCTCAGTTTCCCCATAACTTAGTGACATCTTAAGTTACAGCAGAGGTGTAAAGTGAACAGTGGCAGGTCAAACACTCACCTCTCATTTTACTTTTGTCCGTCCCTGAAATACTGAAAGCATGTAGCTTACATCATGTGTTTGCTCCATCTAATTCTCTTCCTTCTCATAAGCATTTATGCACTCTCCAAAACTCTGCTCCTTGCCACAGGCTTTATTGAGTCCTGGAGCTTAGCAGCATAAAAAATAAAAGGATTAGACATTTATATGGGTAATGAGAACATCCGCAGCCACATTAGACTGGATAAAAATGTAGATAGGACACAAAACTTCATGCTTTATGATATAAGCCAGCCACTAATTTCTTGGGGTTAGAAAGAAATTTTCATCACTGGGCAGCTTATTCCATCATTGTTCATTATGGGATTTTTCGCACTTTCCTCTTTTGCATCTGTTACTGGCACTGTCCTGTGGTTCTGCATGTGTCTGTTTCTAAATGCAAGGGTAGAAATAAAATATTACAGCTGAGCATGCAATTGCATTAACACTATAGAGAAGAAAAGAACATAGTCACCATCTAAAGTCAGCATCTTCCAAACAACTTTTCTTTATGGTATATCTCTCATTCTGAAAGTGGCTAGGAGTGCTGCAGTATTATGTACATAATCATAGTCTTGCTATGATTATGGCTTGCCATATATTGTTTAAAGCCTGAATGTTGCTCTCAGATACTCTTGCACACTCCACAAAAAAAACCTTAAATGTGGGCTCACCCCATTATATCCTGTAGTAGAATGCTCTCTGATGCCTGAAAATAGCAAACCAGGACAATGACCATCAATAAAGGCATGACATCCATATCATTCAGACCCAAAAAATTTAATTAATTGTGCAGTTTGTCTACATGATTACCTTTGTGACTTGCCATAATATTTTTGATGCTGCATCTAAAGGACTCCAGAATTCCAGTCTTTATAAAAACATGTCCATACTATGTCATTGTATTTACTTTTTAATTTCACTCTTTTTTTCCTGCTGTCTTCCCCAGTGCTTTTTTTTTTTTAAGATTCCCTTTGACTGGAGAAGGACACACATGGTATCATTTGAGTCAGACTGTCAAACCATCCATGGCTTTGTGACAAAGGCCAGAGTAGGTCAAACATCCCTACTCGCCAGGTCTTTCATCACAGCCCCTGTCCCTGCAGGAATTAGCTTTTTCTGTGAATCTGGTCAGTCCGTGGATCCACACAGTAGCACTAGAAAACCACTCCTTGCAGGCATACTCTTTGCAAGCCAGGGTCTCACCTTCTCCAAGATCAGCCAGTATATAATGCCTCAGTGCACTTTTTGCCACAGAGTGAATAACAAGGCAGTAAGTATTTCCCCTTCCTCTAGTCTAAGCCCCTTTGGAGATTTGACCTTTTTGTCTATTAATTCCTGCCCTTTAATCTTTCAGCTTGCAGAGCAATTGAACGTGGCAATGTGTCACAATATATAGTGGGGACAAAGAGCATAATCTGTTGTGCCATGATACTGTGAGTTGCTTTGCAGCAGCACAAGAGCATTTGCCATTTCCACATTAGTCATAGTAGCAGGGATTGTGCTCTTTTGCCAAAGCTTCTTAGCCACCCAGAGCCCAAAGCCTCTCTTGTAACCATGTGTGATGTACAATAACAGTAGAGACCATCTGCACTGGTTTCTGCTGTGTCTCACATCATCAGAATTCTTCTTTCTGGTAACAAGTTCTGCCCTACTGAGATGCATTGTGAGCGAATGGGCAAAATGCTCATTCCAAAGTCAAAGCCTCTTTGGAAAGAGAAGGGGAGAGGGATAAGAGAAAATCATGTGACCAAAGGGCAGCAAACAAGAGAGAGAAGGGACTAGCTCTCAAAGAATCAGTGAAATGGGGGAACTGGAAGAAGGAACAAAGCAGGGCTTCCAGAGAAGTGAAGACTGCTCCATGATCTTCTGTTCAGTGATGTGCCCAGAAAGAAGTCAAAATACACCAAATAGCATCATACACCCTTATTTCTCCTGGGCCGAGGGATGTACAGTTTAACCAGAGCCAGGGATGGATCAGTGGTGGGTCAGCTTTGCAGAGCTGGGTCATGCTTTCATAGGTGCTGAGTTCTTCATCTTCCTCGCAAGGAGAAGCAGAGGGCCGGGCACTGATCTTTTCTCTCTGGTCACCAGTGGTAGGACCTGAGGGAACAGCATGAAGCTGTGTCAGAGGAGGTTTAGGCTGGGTATTAGGAAAGTGTTCTTCATCCAGAGGGTGGTTGGCTACTGCAACAGGCTCCCCAGGGAAGTGGTCACAGCACCAAGACTGACACAGTTCAAGAAGCATTAAGACAATGCTCTCAGGCCCACAGAGTGATTTTTGGGGTTCTCCTGTGCAGACTTTGATGATCCTTATGGATCCCTTCCAACTTAGGATTTCCTGTGATCCTGATTCATTGCATTTGGTCTGGGTTTAGGTTGCTGAGGAAAACAAAAGCCAAGTTCCCTTAGTTCCTCCTAATACATTAAAAATGTGGCATCTCATTTACTACTTTCAGGCACACTATGGTACTATTTCTGACTGTCCACCACTGCCAGGACTAGCTCTATGTCTGCTCTCTGCAGACGTAGCAGAACTTTCTCCACCATTACACAGTGGGTACATCTGGGCTAGCAAGACAGCAGTCTCCACTTCATACCCTGTTTGGGGTCCAGCCCTCCCTGGTAAGGACTAGCTCTAGGTAGGAATGGGCAGGCAAGCCTCTGGAGGCTGACAGTAAAGGTGTGCCCCACAGGTGAATTCCTGTTCTGCAGCAACTCATGTCTTAGTAATTGAACCAAGACCATCAATTCGTTTCCTTTGGCTCAACAAAGAGATATCAGGCAGCCACTAATTTCACTCATTACCAGCAGAGACAGGATTCAAATTCCATATGTAATTATTATTATTACCCAAGCTAATTCTGTAGGGGAGGAGTTGCTGGCATGATAACATGACAGCCTTATCTATCTGCTTGTCAGTGACTAGCAGCACCACTGATGGGCAGACTGCTGCTCCAGACCAGTGAGTCCAGTGTCAATCCTCAGCACAGCAGTCACCATCCAGTGGCACTGGGCAAGATCAGAGCTTCACTTGTGCAGGGAAAGAAAAGGACTGGCTTCCCACACCCCAATGTGGGTGACAATTCAGGCCTGAAAGATGCAGAAAAGAGTCGTTTACAGAGGAATTGAATCAGAACAACAGAAAAAGATGGACCTGCATGGGTCTGTAAAAGGTCCAGGATGAAAAGCAAGCCCCACAGTATTCAGTCCAGACAAACACTGTGCCCTAGAAATGTGCCAGACTCAACTACCCTGGGGTTAAGTTCCTCACTACAGGAAATCTCTGACTGTGTTCTGTTTGTCCACCCTAAATCTCTGGGTGAGAGCTTTCGTGTTCATATTGTGTATCAGCAGTTCCAAAACTGCAAGAGTGAGCACCTGAGACATCATTATGACTAGGAAGCATTTATTTGACCCATTTGTAACAATCTGCCATGTGCCATAAACCACGCTTTACTGGTAAAATAAATAAGTGAAGGAATGAACTCATTAAAAATATAATAACAAGTTGCCATCTTCAATTGTAGTCTAAGTTCCTTTAATGATGCCATGTACTTCCAATGACCATGCTGCAGCTGTAATGAATGAGGTTGTTTAAGTCAGTTGTGTGAGCCTTTCCAGAGCCAAAGTGTTTTCTCCTTTATCTGGAGAAAGGTGTAAACACAAATCAGGCTCCATGCTGATGTTTAAAGTAGCATCTACGTGAGTTAAGACCTTGAGCTTTATTTTTAAAAATTACTTAAACTAAACTCCCCCAAAATATGGACTTAATAACTTTTAAAACCTGATCCTGGCTTCCGTGATTATGGCTTTAGGCAAAGAGAGGGAAGGCTGGCCCTGACTTTGCTATCGGATTAGTTTGTCACCTTGGGTATCCACATACACCTGTCTGCATTCTGAGTCTTCTGGGCCTTTCTTGCTTTGTTCACTGTAAGCTCCTCATTGCCAGACATGTCTCCTATCATGTTTTTGCTTAGCATCCATTTCAGAAGGGACCTGGCTAGGGATGGGGCTTGGAGGTGGGACTATTAAGAGAATAATGAAGATACTTTTGGTTTACACAATTAAACTACATGAATTTTATATGTTGTCCTAAACAAGCATCTACAATACCTGGGGATGCTACCAAAATGGTTTTTCCTATTAAAAGGATGAAGCAGAGGGCACAAAAGCCCTGGATTTCTTTGCTCTTTTGATGCATAGGGGAAGAGGCAGTGGGACAACGTGTCTTTAACTGAGCGGTGTCCACCTCTAAATGGCAAAACGAGACTATAAAACAGAGGATCAGCCTCTGTTTTCTGCCAGATCAGCACATTCTTTCTGTTATTGCAGTTATTGTTGTGTCTGAATACCTAATTAATTACAACAGTAAACGCTGGCTTCTTTAATCACAACATCAGCTGTCCTAATCAATCTTAATAATATGGAATCTGTAGTATGGCACCCATGAATTTTAATCTACATAAATTTCTTAAGACCTCTCTCAAGCTTGTTGTACGAAATGATATAATTATGGATATAGATTAGGGCTGTAGAGAGTGATTTAAATTGGATTTAAGGAGAAGGTGAAGAGAGCCCTCCCACTCAGTTATTTATTTATTTCAATCATGGCCTTCACATAGGTTTTTTGTTTTTACTATCATTATATTATTACCCCCCATACTAACTGAACAGCACTGCCTCTCTTTGATCACCCTCCTCCCCTATCCACCTTCCCAAAGGTGATGGTGGCCAAGCTGCAGCTCCTGGAAGGGATGTAAGGTGTCCTCCAGGACAGTAGGAGGAAAGAATAGATGGGGCAGAGCACAAAGTGGCGAATCCAGTTCTTCACATGCTGTTTCAGACCCCTATAGGAAACACCTCTGCAAAAAAAGAGTGAAATGTACGGGATTGAGCATATCTGTCAGAAAAAGCACAAACTATCAGAAGCAGGGAGTGGGGAGAATATCATATAAGTGTGAGTTGACTTCTTTCACCACTGTGAAATCCCAAGGTGCCTTAGGGGCCCAAAACATGCCAGACTCTGCTTTTGTCTCTCAGAAGCACTGGCCCCCTCTGCCTTCAGCGAGCAGATCACTTTGGCTTTCTCATATCCTGGGCTGGGACGGGGATGCTGTCCCATGATCCACTGAGAGGTATAGAAGACCCCCTTTTGTTGGCTTAGGCTGTAATGATAATCCTTTTCCCTCATCAGCCCACTCACTTCAGTGCAGATCCTCTTGATTTACACCCCTGACCACCACAGCAGATTCCAGCCCTCTGTCCCCTACAATCATTTTCACTTGAGGCACCCATATAACAGTTCGTCTTGGACAGACAGTGTAGCAGGGCTACTGACATCTCAGGAAGGATTCTTTATGGAGCATCACTTAAACCAATTTTATTTATTTTTAACAACGTGCTTCATTCTGCCGCCTCCATCCATTCACTCTCTGACAAAAGCTAAATGTCAGGCCCAACACTAACTGAATGCCCCTTTAAAAAGTTGGATTTCAATCTAGAGATATATCAGTAGTAAGAAAGTTTCCTGGTGTTAATTTTAAAGCACTGGTATTTCATGCTGACTTGGGAAATCATCCTCGGTTTTTGGCATCAGGCAGAGGATTTGGAAAGTGACATTAACGGATCTACTTTCTTTGAAGGACTTGGGAGTCATTTCTTGACTCCTGCCTAATGAATAAGTGCTGCCTTCGTTAAATTTATATTTATGGCCATATAGTAGGTCATTGGCTTGTTTTATGTCTCCAGGTTTATGGAAGGTTATCTGCCATGGTCACCTTGTGGCATCTTGGCCAGGATCGTCTTGCAAAGAGACAATTGTATCTGAGCAGGATTTTTCCCGTGGAGATATGGAAATGATCAAATTAATATAGTGGAGATGTCCAGGGATAAGGCTCTTGCCCTGAGCTGCCAAATGAAGTTACTATTAGCATCTGTTTTCACAGTACACCTTTAGTTTGCCCTGGCACGGCCAGATCCTCAGCTCCTGCAAAGCAGCAAGGCCACAGGGACTCGGCAGGGCTGACATGATTGATAGTTGTCCTCTGGCCTCTCAAGAGCCTCTCTGCATTTCTCCTTTCACCAGGTGATCCTCAGCATGTACATTACATCACCTTTAATCTCAGAAATGTCTGTAAGTGGGACATGACATCTCCATGAGTCTGGCCACAAGGAAAGCTGCTTCAGATGTTATCTGTAGGTACATATGCTCAGAGAATTACCACCACATCTGAGGTCTGTGGATGATGTTACAACCTAGAGCCTTGCTAGTTCTGGTCCAAAAACCCCTTCAAGATGCCTTATGGTCTCCATGTCCCTCATCTAGTGCCTCCTATATCCCCATAGCTCTTCCCAGCTCTTACTCAGCTGTTTACCTTGTGCACCACCACGGACTTGCATCCTTGCAGAGGTAGCACACACAGCTGAGGAGCTGAGGTCTGTTCCCAGCCCCACATGCTTGTGCTCAACTATCACATGCAGCTGGATGGGGAGACAGAGTGGCTGAGACATGGTAACACTCCCACCTAATGATCTATGTGAAAGCCACAGGGGCAAACAACCTATGAAGCTCTGTATCTTATAAAGGATTAAAGCAACTTTGCCTCATGGTTTCCTTGTGCTCATATCTCCCCATCACTTTGAATTTTACAGCCACACACAACCCCTGCAGTAGGATGACTCTGGATTGTGAGCTCTTCATACATCTGAGCCCTTGCTGAACTTCTCACAGGTCATAAGTATGTAAGAAGGCTGTCACTTGACTGAACGCAGCATGACCACAACTTCTTCAATGCTCTAATCTGTGTTTGGAGATTTCTAGATCAATACCAGCTATGTGCTTCATTCATGCAACATCTGGGAGTGCAGGCAGCTAGGCCCTTTGCCAGGTTTAATTCCTCTGGCAGAGTGAGCAGGAGCATGAAGATATGCTCATGGCTAACCGAGCCCTGGAGTCTGTGTCCCTACATCTTCATAAGTGACACTGGCCAGCACAGACACATCCACTGTACTGAAGACACATCTTCCTTTGCTGAGTAAACACAATCTTCAAGCTAAGAAAGGAGAATTCTTCAGTGAGCAGAGGTCATCCCTTTAGTTTTTAAGAGCTGCCAGGTTAAATTCCTTCTGGTTGTGACTTAGCACAACTGTTTTTCCCAACTGGCCAAAGGTAGGGTATGAGACTACACGTAAAACACAGAGCCCTGGTTCGAGTTGCTGCATCCTCAGATGTGCTTTAGGCTCTCTTCTTTTCAAGAGCATCCAGAGATGGCTGGGTCATTGTTAGGGCCCTGTATGCCGGAACAGCTACTCTGCATCTCCTTTTCCTACAAGGAAGTGATTTCCAGCTTAGAGCAAAGCTGACTGAAACCAGGACCGAGTTTTCTCACTGTATGTGCTGTGAGCCAAGAGGAAATTCCATGCATGATATGGGGCACAAGGCAGCCTCCTGTGAAAGAAACAACCGTTTAAGTGTTACCTTTGATGACAAGCCATTAATACTGAGAAAAATAATTAACCCTAAAAGCTTTAGTGTAGAAGGGGGAAAGGCTGCATTTTATGTCCTGTTGTCCCAAACTTTAAATAAAGTATTTGTCCAGTTCTAATATTTCATTGCAAAGGTGTACCATGATTTTCAGTGTATATTTCCAAAGCAGAATATATCTTAGTTCTGGTGGTCAAAGTATGGCTCCGAAGGCAGGCTAGAGATCCACAGACAGGGTAAGGAGAGCAGCTCTTCAGTGAGCCAGGTGGTCCTGTTCAGGATAGACTCAGCTGTAATTGGGAGATTGGGAAGTTCCCTTGTGTTCCCAGATAAGGCAAGAAATAAAGGAAAGGACCACCGTCAGTGCTCAGTGACTTCTCCTGTATCAGTGAAGTGATGGCCACTGCTAATTGTCAGTAGGTGAGGGAGACAATAAGCACGCCTGAACCAGACTCATCTGGAAAGGAATGAAATGCTGTAACTGTGTTTCCTGAGCAGCAGGGACAGTTTCTTCTTCTGGCTCTATAAACAGATGAGTGCAATGAAGGAAAGGCAGTTGCCTTTGGAGCAGAGGTGGGACATCATTTCCTTTACTGGAGTCTACAAGACCATAGCCGTCTCATAAAGAGTAGCTTATTTCACCACAAGTTCCCTCACCTTTCTCAGGAGATATCTTCTACCTGACAGGACTTGATCATTTTGGAGGGTCCAAGTTATTATGATGCATTCTCCCACAGGGGTGCGGGAACTGGTGTATCACTCAACCTCTCACAGATGTTGAGCTTTCTTTTGGAGCAATATGATCAACATTTTGTTTTTCAAGGAAAAGAGTTTGAGCAGAGGTTAAAAATAATAGACTTGAGTTGGTTTCTTCTTCAAGAAGACAGGAGTAAGTAGAAACAAATTTTATATTTTCCAACCAATTCCTCCAGTTTCCTATTCTTTAAAAATGTAGCTTTGCACCTCTACTATGCCTTCCACTGATCTCCCACAGGTTTTAATGTATTCTCCTCACACACCCCTTCAAAGAGAAGTGAAAATCCTTACAGTAGGACGCTGATTTCCCATTTCACATACACACATATTGAGGGAATGGCCAAAAGTCATCCAGGTAATCATTCCAACCTAAGACTGCAATCCCACTTATTTCTTCCTCTGACTACCTCCTCCTCAAAGTCCGCGTGATCCAGTAATGTCCAAAATGAACAGAAGCTGCCAAACTTTAGCCAGCTATTTGGGTTTGCTGCCTCAAAGTTTGGTCTTCTCACAATTCCTCCTTGTATTTTGGGAGAAAAGTGCAAGACCTTGCAACCCTCTATCATGACCAAGAGTGATCTTAAAAGTGAAGTTTCAAGCTGGTATTTCTATCTGTAAGAAAACACTTTATCCATGTTCCTTGGGTCTGTAATACTCACGTTTGACAACCTCCCCCACACTTTGCCATACAGTCAGTGTCTCTCCTTGGATAGGTGTATGGCACCAGATTTCCTTCCAAGAGGCCCCCACCTTTGCATCCTCCAAGCCTTGCCTCCAGCCACACCTCTGTGCGGGTAAGAAGGAAAAAGGTGGGATGGATGTGGGAAAGTGAGCTCCCTAAGGGATCATCCTACAAGGAATAAGCCGGAGGGACTGTGTAAATGTAGAACTGTGCAGCACCAATAAATACAAATTAAACTCATAACAAGAAGTGAAATATTAGGGCCAAGGTGACATTTGGACTGGAGGTTCAGCCAAGCTTTGCTTTAAATTTTTTATTGCTGCAGATAAAGAAAGAGCTTATCCGACACGTTTCTCTCTTTTTTTTCCTCCCTATCAACCAAAGGAGAAAAAGAAAAAAATAATCTTAACTAGCTTTGGTTGTATTTGAGCAAGACTTCAAAGTTTCACAAAAATAAACAGTTTTAGTGGGGAGGAACGCACACTTGTAAAGAGAGAAAATGCACTTTGAAGCCAGCAAGGGACTGCATGCCTTACGCAGAGATTCACAGCATCCTCCCTGGAGCAGACAAGTGGTGTCCTCCGCCCCCTCCCCCTGTCCCAGCAGCTTCTTCTCTCTCACAAGGGGCTGCCTGGCAGCAACACAGTCCTTCGAAGGGATGCGGGGATGACAGGAGCCACTGCTTTGTTCTATTCTCCTTCCTCCTGCTATGCCCCTGTTGTTTTCTGCTCTGATTGAAAGTTTCATGTGACTCAGATCTCATTCACTGAGATCTGAGTTTGCACAGCACCTAGCACAGTGTCAGTCCTGGCTTAAGATGAGGGCTCTTTTGGGGTTGATTACTGCAATGCCAAAAATCTGCATGATAAGTGCAGATCCATAATTTAAGCTTGGGAAAGGAGGAGAGAGGTTTATTTACTCTCTGCTCTGAGGCCTCACAGGGTGATGGCTGGGGGACAGAACCCTCTTGGTTGTCCTGGGGGGCTCTGTGCAGTCCTGTCCATAGGGAGAGGCAAGCTGCTCCTCTTCTGCAACCGTCAGCCCCTGGGTCTGTCTATCTCATACCACATATTGATGATGAAAGAGAAAGGGAGAGTGTCTCATATTTTAACCCCTCAATTCCTTCTCTCTCTTATGTCTCCACAGCACAGAGCCCCACTGCAGCAGATCCCTTGCAGCAAGCCTACGCTGGAGTGCAGCAGTACGCAGGTCGTTAGTATTAACACTTTCTCCCAATAAACCTTTCTCTTCTGTAAAGCAAATAATCTCTGAGCACACCTCAGGGGGCTGAGGGAAGGGAGGTGTTTACTGATACTGGGGAAAGCTGGGGTTCACAGACTCCCACATTGAGTTTGCACAAAGGAAGCAACCTCCTCTCTTTTCTCAGGGAAATGCTCCCACTGACCTGTGCCTCAGTGAAGCTTCGTTGTCAGGACCATGTCCAGTTTGCCTTAGCACAGTGCACGAGTGCAAAATCAGGCCACTGCTTTGGAGGACACTTCCTATAGCAGGTCTCCTGAGTGCTGTAGAAAAGAGGGAAAATAGGTAACCACACCCTGCAAAGCCACTGCTGCTGTGTCTGGCATGGTATGGAATGCCTGGACATGCCCATTCTTTTAGGGTATGTCTACTGGCCATATTCCAGTTACTTAGTCTTAGAGGCTTGCTTAGGAGCTACTCAGGCATCTTCCCACCTTCCCAGAAGATTTCTCCACGGCTCCAAAGTGGATCAGTCTCCACTCGTGTTGCCCTGTATCCTGAGCAGCTCCTTTGCAGTTGATGGACTGACACCAGCCAAAGTCACCTGGTGCAGACCACGACCCCGCCGTGTTCAGCCTCCCCTCATGAGGTGTCCATGGCCAACGTTGCGAGGAAGCTGCCACCCCAAAGTCATTATTTCCTGTGGTAACTGGAGCAATCATGGGCTCCCACTGAGGAATGGCTATTATCTCATGTCAGCGCTGTATCTGGAAACTTAATTTAATTCTCCATGTAGGGCTTCATTTGCCGGTGTTTTAGTTATTGTCATTTATTGCTTGTGAGGTTTGATAGATGGGAAGCAGCTCAACCCTTTGAGCTGTTAATTAACCCCTCTGCACACACATGGCCCCTATCGCCTTCTCTCTGGTCTCGCAGCCGACCCATACTCTGTATTTTTAGCAGCAAGGCACATCATCTACCATCTGTGGTACTGAATGGCTCCCCTTGTTTGCTTGGTGGGGGAGCTGAGATGGGGAAAATTGTTTAATTGCTGCTCACTGTTTCCACTGTGTTTGTGTGACAGAGAGGAAGTCTCTATGGACATGAAAGAAAATGTATATCCGAGAGTGTATGTGCAATTGTGTCCATGCAGTGTGTGTACTGTGTTTATGACCATGGGAACTGATTGGGGTGCAAGGGAGATTACATGGGGGAAATGTGTGCACGGTCCCTGCGCGTGGCTGTCAGCACGGCTCTCGCTGTGCTGAGCTGGAGAAAGGGTGTGTTTGTGTCACCATCTGGAATGGCTGTGCACCTCTCCTGGGAGAGATCTCAGCAGAGACCCCCATTTACACTGCACAACTCTCCTCGGTGGTGCTGCTGACGAGGCTGAAGGGAGAGAGGGTGGGTGCTCAGGGCCATGTGGCACCTCCTGGAGCACAGCCGGGTTCTGCCACATCTCAGGCTGCACAAGATGGCCCTTCACAGAGCAAAAATGCAGGGGGCGGAAAGCCCATCTCTAGCTTTGGAAAGCTAGTGGTTTGGAAAGAAAGCTCCTTGCTTCCCAGCACTGAAGTCTGTCCTTCTTTCTTCTTTCCCTTTCTCTTTCCTGTAGCTGCTTATCCTGCTGCTTATGGCCAGATCAGCCAAGCGTTCCCACAGCCACCTCCCATGATCCCACAGCAACAGAGAGAAGGTGAGTAAAAGTGAAGTCCTCCTTTGTGACCCCTACAAGCCATCCCCACCTCATGGTTTCCCCTCCTCATACACCTAGAGTACCCATTAAACGCCTGACTGAGTTTTTCTCCATTTTCATGTGTGGCACAGCATCATTGTCACCAAGAACAATATGGAGAAACATCCTCATGGGGAATTGCTGATGAGAATTCCTCAGTCCCCAGGGAGGAGAGCATGCTGATGTGCCATGGAAAGGCCTGATAGCAACATAGGCAATAATGTCCAGTGGGGGTCTGTGTTTGGGACAAGCAACAGGAATGCGTGTGAAAAATGCAATCGCAATGGAATAAAGAGCTTTGTAGAAAACTCCTTTATTACAAGCCAGTAACATGATTTCAGACACCTGCTATTTGGAGATCAAGGACCTGCTCTTTAGAGTAGCTTATCTAGTCCTTTCAGCTTCCATTGATAATCTGGAAACAGAAATCAAATTTTGCAGAGCAGAGTCTTTACATCAGGATGAGAAAAATCATGTAGTAGAAGTACCTATTTCTTTACAATGACTGTGAGAGGAGCCTGGGTAATCTAGTCCACACGATTTGATGGCCACTGAAGACATGAAAACTAAGGAGAGCTGAATGTAACATTATTGCATGTAAATGCTTTGGGAGACTTCCATGACATGTAATGTTCCCTTTACAGTCAATGGGGAGCAGTGGAATCCTCAGAGGCAACCCACTTGAGCAGCTCCAATTGTCTTCCAAGGAGTCCACAGCTCTCTCTTGACTAGAAGAAGGGACTGCTTTCCTAAGTAAGGCTTAAAAGTCAGGTGCTCCAGCTTAGAAATCCTCATTTTAAATAGTTACATTTTAAATNTAGTGTAAGAGTCAGAATTAAATTAATCAAGATTACACTGTCAAACTAAAACATTCTGATGGCCTAGAACTACTTTGGGGGAGAAATCTCATTCTGTAAGAAAATTAGAAATGTCGGCATTTCCATCTAATTTGGAATTAATTTTTTTTGTATGTCAGAATTTCCTAGGGAACACAACTTCCAGCTCCTGATTAGCTCTAGTACACGTCCCTGCTGTGAGAACAGATGCACAGACCTATCGTATCATTACAGAGATGTTTCCCCCATGCTGAAGGACTTTGCTTTTTATTACTTACTGGGGCTAGATTAAGCACAGGACAAAATGGCAAGCAGATCATTGCTCAGCGTAGCATTGTGCCAGGAACCAACAGGAGCAGGGGAAAGCTGTGGTGCACACCCTGAAGACCCTCTGCTTGAAGATCTCTGTGTTCACAAGGCATGGTGTGTCTCTGTGGGTTAGGAGTGAGTGTCACCCAGTGGACAAGTTAACTCATAACTCTTCGCTCCTTCCTGTGAGCAGCTGATATTGAGGATGAGGGTGGTTGGGGGCCAGAGATATGGGATGAATGACCCATCCAGTGCAGGCTGGCATTCCCAGTGTCCCTCATTTACCTGCAGTGCTGGGATGCTGTGGCTTTCTCTGCTGCTTGCTAGGGCTATATCTCTGAGACACAACACTCCCTTTTAGCAGAGGGTCAAGACCTTTAAGCATTTTAATCTTTAACCTTTAACAGGGAAACACAGCAAGAGGGAACTCCAATAATAGTAATAATAATCCCCAGTGCTGAGAAGAGTGCTTTGTATTTGCAAGGATGTGCACAAACACTGATTCATTAGTGAACCAGCACTACCACAACCGTAACAACAATGATCACAGTGTTAATAACAATTCTAACTCTCTGCTCCCGGATCCCAGTTGGATAACAAGCCCAGAGACGTTTGGCTGCTGGAACATTCCTGTAGAGATTAGTCATTACTTCCACATGAGTGCTGAGGCTGCCGGCAGCTGACAGGGCGCATGGGGTGGAACAGATCCAAAACTATCAAAGCCTGAGATGAAATTTTGATTCAGGCCATGTCAACCACACAAAACTTGGAGGTAATTTTAAATTTGTAGGGTATTACTCATCTTGATGTAGTTTCTGAAACTCAGAAGCACACTTACATATTAAAAGAAAGTGGTACAGGCTTGTGACTCTCATGTGCCCTGTTCTCAAACATGCTGGGGACTGAATAACAAGCTGATGCAGAAGAGGCAATGCAATTCCAGCCTCTGAGTCTTTGCTGCGGAGGTAAGGTGTGCAGCCAACCAAAGTGCTGCAGGATAATTTCATACAACCTTACAAAACAGCCCAGTTTTAATTGCTGTTGAAAAACATGTCTAATCACAGTCTTTCCTTATGACCTTGTCTCCCAGTGCTGGGGATGCAATGATACATAGCTGAAGTCAGAGCAGGTTTATGGAGTTCATTCATGCTGACAGCGGGCACCCAGGAATAGGGTGGGTGTGCAGCTGTCCCTGTGCTGAAGAACTAACAATGGGCTGAAGTGTGAGGAGCGTGGGCAGAGCAATGTCTTAGCAGCTCAGGGCCAACCAAGCCAAACCAACCATGTGGATCTGTGCACTCAGTCACAGGTTTTTCCTTTATGCAGTACGGTTTGTGTGTAATCTACAGACCATTCATAAACCATGCATTCCTTAAAGCTCTGCTTTCCCTTTTGTCAGAATCAAGGCTACCAGTGCTTCTTGCGTACAAATGAAGAGAAATACATATAACTTAATGTCATAAAACCAAGAGCCATGGTAGACACCAGTGTAGAAATGAAACTTCATTCTTTTCTGATGATATGTCATGAGGGTTAGATTTCAAGCTGGTTCACAGCCCTTTTGAAAACAAAAGTAAATCCTGTGGTAAATAATTTTACTACTGCATTCAGCCCTGAACTGCCAAGTATACTGATCTCCAATAATCCATTAACTCTGTTCAAAACAAGAACTTTCTCTCCAGCAAGTTAGTTGGTGTCTTCAGTAAGGTTTTTCCATACCCATTGTGATTTTCCTCTTGCTCCACTGGGTTTGAGCAAGTCCCTTAAAACTCATTGCATTTGTGCACTGAGAACTAAATTAGATTTCCTCGCATTCTGGGATGCGTTTGGGTTGGAAGGGACCTTAAAAAACCTGGTTCCAACCCCCTGCTATGGGCAGAGACACCTTCCACTAAGGTTGCTCAGAGCCCCATCCAATCTGGCCTTGAACAGTTCCAGGGATGGGGCAGCCACAACCTCTCTGAGCAACCTGTGGCAGGGCCTGCCCACCCTCGCAGTGAAGAATTTCTTCCTGATGTCTTGTCTTTGGTTTCTTAAAAATATACACATACATACTTTGAGATAGCCATATCCACATATACATAGTCTTTTATGGAGTGACCATATTAACTTGAATCAGGCAAAAGAAATCCAACAAGGTAGAAGGGCTGAGACAGACAGATCATGTTTTGTGAATTTCTTGCCAAGTACTCTAACTGTAAAAGGTAACTCACAGATGGATTCAACAAAAAATTCCTTGTTAAATTCTAATGGCAGAATTTTCATATGTGAGGGTGACAAAACAAATCAAACTATCCCTTTTTTTTTTTTTTTTCCTCAGAAGCAGGTGGTAGTTTCAACATTGGAAATTAGCAATAACCCCTCTGTCGCTGGGAACAAAGTTTGGCCTTGACTGTCTGAGTCAGTATGGGAAGCCAGAGCACAGGTTTCCTAGCCACATTTCTGAGCTCAGCTGGGCTTTGAGGATGGTCCTTGCTTTTTCACATCCTGCTCCTCTGGTCTCTTACTCTGAATTGAAGAAAAGTTGATTTCAAGGTGACCTAAGGGCTGTTCTGTCCTTGAGCCTAGCTTCTAAATGTGGTCTAGATGAAGTTGTGTGCCTCCTGGTCTGCCTTATGCCTTGGTAGGTGTTTCTCAGCGCACACAGGCAGAATCCATCCTCATGTACAACACATCCAAGACCCCAGGAAATGCAGCTGGTATTTTTGCAAGAATTGGCCAGTTCTACAGAGCAAACTGCTGGCTCTGGTGATGTCAGTGGGAATTTTGCCACCAATTGCAGCAAAGCCAAAATTTTACCCATTCTATTATAATATGGATCTCAAATCCCACAGCAGAAGTGCTCTGGGGCACGTTCAGATGAAGGAATAGATTTTTTCCCTGTTATTCTGGACTGTGGTCTTCTCCTGGGCAGAATTTTCTCAATTTTAACAGACACCTAAGGGGTTTGGTGTTTGTTTAACACTTTCAGACTGTTTCATATCTAGCTTGCCATGCCAATAACTCTGTATTGTGTGGAAGCAAATGGCAGCAAGGATTGGAGAAGGGATAGTTGCTCAGTTAGGAGACTAAAGAAGAGGCAGACAGGAGGTGGGGAAAAACTGGAAAAGCTTGGCATGAAATAGGGGAGCCTGATTGTGGGCCACTGAGGTTCAAAAGTAATTTAGCTAAGCAGATGACCAGGTGCCTAATTAGTTAATTATCCCACCATACCACTATCCTCCACATTTGGAAGAAACCCTGTTACCATCCTCATGACCTTTAGGAAATGCACAAGATGCAAAGGATCAGCTGTTCCTTCATGACAGTCCTTTTAGCAAATTAGTAGGGAAAATTGTGCTTAGCAAATATTCATTAGGGCTTCATTTTCCATTAATCCAAAAGGAAATGTGGAGAGCCTGTGACTTCAATCATGCTGAGGCCCAGGAATTTTAATGAGCTTTAAATGGGCATCTGCCAGAATCCTGACTTCACCGTACTTCTCCTGCCAGCCAGGGGGATGAGTAATGGCTAATAAAAGGTGGGAGCATCTAGGCGAACTCCTCTCCCTAACACGAAAGGCAAAGTTGTAATTTGCTGTGTTATGACACTGTAATTATGCCCTGATGAAGAAAACGAGAGTATTAAAAAACTCTTTCCTTCCCCACAGACGTAAAAAGGGGAAAGTTGACTGAGTCAGGTCACAGGGCTGTAGGCACATGGGGAAAGCAGGAAACCCTCCTTCTCTCTGACCTTTTACCCTTTGGGCAAAGGGCATGCATTGTATTACCTTTATCTACACCCCTCTGGGCAAAGCAGAAATAGACTTTCCTGTTGAGGCCAGTGCAGAGCTGGGCATCAGCTGGAAGTACCTTCGGAAATAAGATGATGAAAAAACCAATCCCTGTCTCCTCAAACTGTACAGTTTCCAGCTATTGAACACTAAAGAGGTTTTAAGTGTTCAATTTTTTCAACAAAACCACCTGGACACATCTGCTCCCTTAAGACTGTTAGTCAAGGACAGCATGCTTAAAAATAAGAGTCATGTTGAAAAGTTTCATTTTAGGCTATTTGGCCCAGAGGCAGGTTCTCCCTTTTCTGCCCCAAAATACAATTTCAACAGCACGTTTTTTGAGGGTCTCTACTTCAACAAAACTTCATATTCCAACTAACAGCTCCTCTCTGGATATTTTCCCAAGCACCCTCTGAAACCTGTAAAAGTGTATGTTAAAAAAGTGAGGCAAAAAAGCCAATTCCTTTTGCTTAGTAATTCAAATTTAAATTAGCCTTTCGTCTCTCCTGCAGAACCTTCTAGAATGGAGGACATGGCCAAAATGTCCCAGCCTGGGGTAGTCCTCAGGCTGAGTCGAGCTGGGGGTGGAATGCAAAATTCTACAGAACAAAATGTGCCTGTGGGTTACAAGGAACAAGGGAAAATTATGAACCGTATTCTTTATGTTGGTATTCCTCCATTCTGCCTTTCCATAGCCACATGTGCTGTTGTATTCCTCTGTCTCTAGATTTTATCCTGAAGTGTCTCCTGGGAAGGTTAATGAAATTACCATAGCTTCTAGGTGACTTTTTGAGTTGCTGGTCTTCTGATTTGTCCATTCCTCAAGAGTCTACAGGCTGCTTCCTAGAGGTGACTCTTCACCAATCAGAGAGAGAAGATGCCAAAGTAAATCTCCACCATGTGATTTCTCATATCCTATTTCTCTTCATTCATGAGTCTTCTTTTTCTCTTGATAGGACCAGAGGGCTGTAACCTGTTTATCTACCATCTGCCCCAGGAGTTTGGGGATGCTGAGCTGATGCAGATGTTCCTGCCTTTCGGTAATGTCATCTCCTCGAAAGTGTTTGTGGATCGGGCGACAAACCAAAGTAAATGCTTTGGTGGGTAAAGATAACAAAACAATTAGATTCATCCAGGAAAGGGCTTTCTCTGAATACTTTACCTTTCAAACTGCTTTCTTTCTGCTTAAGCTTTATGATTTCTCTCAGTTTACTCCTGTCAATACTTTCCGCCTTCCCTCTTTCTCTCCTGATTGTCTCATGCTCAGAGTTGTGCGCGCTGCTTAGAGATGAAGGTTTGGTGTCTCACCAGAACCAAGATGCTGCAGGTGGTGGTGATGGGCTGGAAAATAACCCCCATTGTAAGGGGAGGTGGGGAGGGTATGGAAAAGACTAGAGAACCTGGAGCAAAGTGGCAGGGGCTGAGGGATAAGTGAAGTGGATATGAGACCAGAAGAGAGAGCATGTGGCAGAAGGGGAATTTCTGTACCTAAGGAAAAAGAACAAACAGGTCATGGGGTTGAAGGGAAGACAGAGCTGTGGGGGCAGCTTTCCAGCAGCTGTGAGGCATTAGACTGCAAAGGGATAAGGGCTGAAAATCAGCTGAAAGTCTGGTCTTCTGTGGGGGATGGTTGTTTGGAGGGTCACAGTCAGACATGCCCTGAGCCCACTGGACCTGAGGCAGAACCAGCAGATATGGAGAGAGCAAAGTTCTCACTGAGAGGCTGTGCCAAGAGGCTGGGTTTGAAAGCTGCACCCTGCTCACACAGCTCTGGCCTCACCACTGGCTCAACCCCACCAGCTGGAGCAGAGGAAGGGCACAGCCTGAACTGCCTGTGGGTGGGCAGGCAGGGACACCCCGGGCTGCACCCACAGCGGGAGGGCTCAGGCAGCCAAAAGGCATGGGGAGATGGGGGGGTGTGGGGTGTGTTTCTCAGTGGTATCCTGCTGTTTGCAAAGTTGTGGCTGTGAAGGATCCCTTGTGGCAGCGCAGCACCATGGGGATCCTGTCACATTTGATCCCATCCCACCTGGTGGACAAGGTATCTCCCCCATCCGTGTGCCCACCACTGGGATTTGTAATTTCTCTGCCATCCTGCAGTCTCCGCAGACCTTCCCTGAGAAGTGCAACAGGACAAACTGTTGCTTTTCTTTTCCTGTTACTTGCAGCTAATCTGGACTCTCTCTCTCAGGCAAACTTCCAGAGTTAAGACTCGTTGGAGTTTCATTTGACTTTACAGCCACTCTCAATCTCCACACTATGCTTCTCTTCCATGCTGCCTTCCCTCTTCCCTTCCTGAATATCCCGCCTCCCAAAACTCTTACATCATCCCTTGCTAGTTAACAGTGCATGTCAGACAGTACTTCAAGAGTTCTGTGCCCTTTCTCTACGCACAGTTCCTCCTGCACATGCACAGGGGTTCTGAACAGGCTGTTTTCCCCCCTGTTTGAAGGAGCCCAGAGCCCTGACGAGAGGCACACAGCACTCTTCTTCACTAGGAGTCATTGGGTTGTGGCACTCTCAAGCACTGCAGGAATGAAGGACAGAGAATTTAGTGTGCCAAGACAGTTGGAAAATTCAAATGAGAATTCAAAAGTATGAATTAGCCCCATTCTCTCCAGAGCCCACCTGCTTTATAGAGCTTCTACCATATAAGAACTCGTAATAAGATAAATAGACCAGCACAGCTCTAGGTGACATTGAAAACTAGTGCTCCGAGGAAGTCCATGGATTAGAAATGGACTTTTGGCAGTGAAATTGTCATCAATATTTAGAGGAATACTGAGCCTGGTTCTCCACATATTGACAAGTGAGAAGACCAAAGGTAACTCGAGAAATCAGTGAGAGCCAAGTCCAGAAAGGGAGAATATCCTCTGGACAGGTATTAGTCTTATCCCCACTCAGCTCAAACATTCATGGCTACAAGACTTCAAGAGGATTGCAACACATACTTAGTTTGTGGGGCAGGGTTTGGGGATTGCTTTGTTGCTGTTTCCAAGGCACTGTGAGATCAAGATGGATAGATGAGCAGGAAATGAGGGATCTTGGTAGAAATTTTTCTCACTGGAAGAGACTAAACATCAGCTTGTTGGATGAAGTAAACTCCAAAACTAATTGTGGGACATTGAAGACTGAAATAAGAAGGTGCACTTTGGAAGTGTCAACTCAAACACACAGGCAAGCAAAAGAAGGAATTAAAGATTACTAGTGGATCTTAGTCACCTTGTATTAGCTTCTGAGACACAAATACCCAAGTCCAGTCCAGTCCCAGGTGTCAAGCTCCAGTTTTCTTTGGATTTAACTTAATTACCCATAGAGCTGAGTGCTTGCTGGGACTGTTGGTCTCAGACAAATATGTTGACTATGATGCCATGTGCACCAACTCCAGAAGGATAGAAATAGCAGAAGTACAGGTATCCAATTATCACAGGAATATCCTGCTGCATTTTGAAATCTCCCACCCTGCTGATCTTCAGCTTTAAAGCAATGTAAAAATGTAAAGGGTGGTACAGAAAATCAGGCCTTTCATTTGTTCTGCTATGTCCGCTGAAGCCAGAATGTATAGTAAATTTTTGTTCAGGAAGTAAATTTAAATAAAAAAATAAATTACTTTTTCCTAAAGGAATAGAAGGGATTTTATTAACTCTGAAAGTAAGAAAACTCCTTCCGTTTCCGCTAAACATTTCCCAAAACTCAACATGCAAGAACATAGCATTTGCATTCTGTTACACTTTTTTTTTTTTAAACCCAGCTAGAGCTCTCCAACTGCTAGCCTGGGGGGACAATTCTGTCTGGCCCCAGAAAGATATTCCACTATTATATGACCTTTTAAAATATATCTGCTATGCAGATCCCAAATAAATTGCTGTAACACAGTCTAGCCTCAGGTTGTCGAGAAATTGTCAAGAAGTCCTGCTTTAGACAAACTTTGAAAATTCTACGGAGAAAAATGTCACCACATTTTTTTCCACAGGAAGAGTAAAAACTTTATTTGCTGCTTTTGTCTCACTGTTAAACTACCTGTAAGCAGCTGGCCCAGACTGAATAAGTCAGTATAGCAGCATGTCAAAATAGAATCTTGAAGGGCCATAAAGATTATCAGGGGTCTGAAGCACCTCTCCTATGGAGACAGACTGGAAAGTTGGAGTTGTTCAGCCTGGAGAAGAGAAGGCTGCAAGAAGACCTTATAGCACCTTCCAGTATATAAAGGGGCTACAGGAGAGATAGGGAGGGATTTTTAAAAGAGTGTTTAGTGATAGAACAAGGGGGAAGGGAAGGGCTGTAAAATGAAAGAGGAGATATTTAACTTAGATATTAGGAAAAAGTTCTTGATTGTGAGGGCTGTGAGGCCCTGGCACAGGTTGCCCAGAGAACCTGTGAATGCTCCATCCCTGGAAGTGCTCAGGGCCAGGCTGGATGAGACTTTGGGCAACCTGGTCTAGTGGAAACTGTCCCTGGCCATGGCAGGGAGGTTGGAATTAGATGATCTTTAAGGTCCCTTCCAACCCAAACCCTTCTATGATTCTCTCATTCTATGATTTTTTTCCTTACTATTTGGTTCTGGATTCTCCCCTGCATTTCAAGCACAAATTTATCTCCTTTGGCCACTACTGTCAGGATAGAGTCAGGGCAATCATGGGAGTGTTAGGAAGAAAGGTAAATCATCCACAAGCCTTCCTCCTGGTTTCTGGAGTCTGTGATCCTGCAGAGAGCCACTAGTGCCTGCTAAAGAGACCATGGCTGGTGTGGAAGCCCTTGAGTTTCCCAATTCAGAGGCTTCTGCCTCCTGGCTGACCAGGAGCAGTGCAGAGCAAGCACCAATATCATATACAAATTAACACCAATTTCTTATATAAAATGTGAAAGTGCTTAAAGTATGTCTGTTGTTTTCCATAACAGGACTGCCTGCTGTAGTGTGTAAGATTGCCTGGGAAATCACCCTGATTTCTCACTGAGAAAAAGTCATTTAAACTGGAAGGCTTCTTTGCCTTTGACTTTTCTTCTACTGCACGCATCTAGACTAGACCCAAATCCTTCATTTTCCCTTACAATTTTTCAAACATCTGGCTTTTATTTTCCCTCCACCTCTGTTCCGATACTGCTGTAACACGGCCAAGTGCAGACCACCTTTTTCTTTTCCGTTCAACAACACCCTTTCTATCCTCATGGCCTGAGCCTCTATCACACCAACCATATCAGCATCTCCTTGGTTCTCTGCTCAGGCACTCCCTTGTCCACATTCTTGTATTCGGACTCACTGATTTTGCCTTTGCAGCTCTTCACCATTCTGCCCTTCTCTCTCCTCTCTCACTAGTCCTGCACTCAATGCCCAGTTGGTACCTGTAGCTTCTGCACAAGCACCAACATATTTCTCCTGCTGGGCCATGATGTCTATTCGCAGTGAAATGGCTGAGCCACAGCAGGAATCATTGTCTCACTCGGGGAAAAATTACACTTAGTCAGACACTCCTTGAAGACAGTGACTCCCATTCTCACAGTAGGCTGGTCTAGGAGGTCTTTCATGAAGGTACAGTGTGCCACGGCCTGAACATCAACATCTGCAGGACCACAGAGCTTGTCTCTGCACAAGACAGACATTGCAATGGGTCTCTCACCTTCCCACTACATGCATGTAGGTTGTTCTGTGTGTAGGTATGCTAAATGTCAGAGGATGTGAAATACACCTTTGTGCTGGTCTCAATGCTTCTGGTCATAATTTTCCTCTCAGTTATGCAGATAGTTTAAATGTGAGCAGTTTGTGTAAAAGGCTAAAAGAAAACTACAGTAAAAATGACACTATTAGGGCTGCTAAGACAAGTAAGCACTGTGAGAGGAGCCTTTCTCCACCATGCCCACACATGGCTACTCTGCCCCTGTCACAGGGTGATGCTACAATACAGCCCAGGAACACTCACTGTTGTCTCATAAGACACATTTTAAGAAAGCATTTGAAGACATTAAATTAGTGAAACACGGAGACAGATGTCTTCTAGAAAAATGTCTTAACAGAGAAGAGGGAGAAAAAGATAGGTTTGGGAAATATTAATTAAGAAGGCATGACAGCAATAAGAAAAATGAGAACATGGATGGAGCAGCAGAGGTCAAATGGTTATCCCAAGGTGTCAAATAAGATGTAGATAAATTAAAGCTGCAGGAATTGCTTTACTAGAACACTTGGAAATTCATTCCTCCAGTCACCTCTTTCTGAGAGCAATAAGCACCTGGATCTGTCAGCTTTTCTCACACCATTGAACATAAGACACTGTCAGGCCAGTTCTGCTCCATGTCCCCCACATGCCTCCTTGGCATGAGCCTTTCCCCACAAGGACTGGTGCTGCAGCTTCAGTTTTTCCCTGTGGGACAATGACTCTAGAAAGATGTCACCAATCTGCCTTATGCCCAGAGAGACACTCAGCTCAACATGCTTTGTCACCCCAGATGTAAGCAACCACAACTGCCAGATGTTTTCATCCTTTTCACACTGGCAGAAGTGTGATGTCCCACCCCTTTTTGAAACGACCCACAATAAACAAAGCAAGGAGCATTCCAGCTTTGACTGCAGAGTACAAGGACTTCTTAGGACCATAGATTTATATGTCCTTAAAGAAATGTCTTATTTGACTGCTAGCACAACACGAACATCTAGTTTCATTCCAGATTCCTGCAGGACCTGCATTTGAAAGTTGTTAATGGGGCACCTCATTTGGAAAAGCATCCAGTCTTCTCTGAAGATGCCAAAATATAGAAAATAACACCACTTGATGAGGGTCATAATAGTTAATTAAGTTTGCTGCTAAATATTTCTATTCCCCACTAAACTCCTCCTAGCTTATAAAGAGAAACCGGGGAGACAAAGGAGAGAGATTAAAAGCCAGAAAGGCAGTGGGAAATGAGAACTGAACACAGGAGGGGGTAAAGCTCAGGAGAAGGGCTGCGGGATGGGTAGAGCTTGTATCATGTTATTAAAAACATGCTGTGGCAGTTAAATGCTGCGGCGTGGTGGCAAAAAGGTGGAGTGGGAGATGCAAGGCAGCAGGCAGGTCATGATGATCTACAGGGTTTCAATCTGGAAGCTGAAACACAAAGAAGAAAGATGCATCAAGAGAGTAGGACACTGGCAAAGCTATGCAGGGCCCTGGGACCTGGGGCATTGCATATTAGGTCTAAAGTGCATTGGCAGCACTCCATAAGACATAGAAGTGGAACAAGGGACCCAGAGGTACATTAGAAAAATATTGTTCAGCACCTGCTGACAATGTGCCTCCAATATGCCCTGCCAAATGTGGCAGTTTCTCCTTTAATAAAAAATATTTAAAAAAAAGCGCCAACAACTCTCCTTGGGTTCATCCGGGAATAAGGTACTGTAAGGGAAAGAAATTCCAGTTGCATGTTCGAACTCCATATGGGTCAACCTAGCTCTGTTGCTTGGGTTCCCCTCGTTGTAGCAGCACACTGACTCCTTTGCATGGGGCTTTAGGATTCATGGATGAGGAGAATTATTTATCAGATCAAAGTTTTCGGGGGTTTCTTTTCTGATTCTTCTTTTGGTAAACAGGAAATTCTTACCAGATAGATGCATTATTAAAAAGGACATGAAAGAGAGGTGTAGCACTGTTTGTTGTAGTTTCCAGGACTATGATTACGTTTGATTTTGTTTTCTTTTTACTACTAACCTAATTTCAAATTTCCAAAGAAAAGTCTCTACCTGATTCTTTTTCCCTCCAGCTCACGGAAGCTCTGTTCTTTTCTTTGCATGATCTAGTGGCAACACACTTTGTCTCAGGTCCCTGGAAAATCTCAGATTTTCATTCCCATATGGCTACAGCCTACAGATCAAAGCTCAGAGTGTAATGGAAGAAGCCACTAATTTGAGTGCCTGAGTTGAGACAATAGTGAAACGATTTTCCAGTCACGTTAAGCACGTCTGACCCCTGGTATGTTTGGCTTTCTGATCAGCTCTAGTTTGTTGTGGTCCTCTCCACTCTGAAGGACCTGGCACAGGCAGACAGTCAAGGAGAGAATGATGAGGTGTCCAGCTTAGTTGGAAACTGATCCAAGGGGAGGAGGACACTGTTAGATGGGTGCTTTTAGCTCCCAGAGGAAAGGGAAGGGAAGGAGGCACAGAAGTTTACTGTTTTCTAGCTACTCTCTCTTATACTCCAAAGCAGCCAGGCTCTGAGACTTCAGGCCTGCAAAGTGAGGATGGAACTCTTTTCCAGCTGATAAAGGAAAGAGTTGTGTGAGTAAGAGAACGAGCTGTTCATCCAACTCACTGCACAGCACCTCCATCCATTGCAGTTGGCTGGGGGAGGCTTTAGGAGGAGGAGGAGGAGCGGGAGAAGTATTAGGGCTGTGAGCCACTATTCATTTACAAACTATAATTAATTTGATGTTTAGATTAATTTCTGATGCACTCTCAAAGGTGCACTGAAAGCATTTTTCCTTTATTATAATGTTGATTGCTTATTGGGGAGATAAATCTAACTGTCAGTTATGCACTGACTTACCAAAACTTTCAGACCAAGCAAGCATGTATGCATAAGGAACAGCTGTTTGCAGTTCTCCACTTAAAGGGACAGCTCTGTCTTTTCCCAATAACTCACATTAAAGAAAATCTATACATTGTACACAGGCACTTCTGCTTTCTTTTGTAGCTCAACAATTTATTAGACAAGAATATGTTAGCAGAATCTATCTTCTGTTTATCTGGCTGTCCATGTGTCTATCACTATTCTATCCATCTCTCCCCACAAGTGATAAAATCTATCCAGAATTTTTTTTTTTAAACTTATGGATATGTGGATGCATAACTACTCACAGCCACACTTACACAATAATTTTAAATGTTCTTACTCCTGGGGTAATTAGATGGAGGATGTCACTACTGCAGGGTCACTGTGGCAACTTCTTTAATGACCTTCAAAGGGGAAATGGTCACCATATGACTAATACAAATGAACAATGTTAAGCGTTAACATCAGAAGAAAGGAAAGAGAGGGAAAAAAGAAGAAAAACAGACCTGTTAAAGTAGTTTAAAAGCTTCATGTTCTGAGCTTCTAATCAGTGCATCAGCAGAGGAAAAGAACTTGACTGGGCTCTTGTGTGCCCGCACAGTGTGCTATCTGCAGCCACCTCTTCTAAAAACCCCATGATAGTAGATAGATTAGATGAAATTGAGTTGTGTACAGCTGGTCTTACACGTGCTCCAAAGATATTATAGTTTCAAATGCAAACACCCCCATGTTTGGACATGCCAGAGAAAGGGCCTTAGTGCTACTTTCATTCCAGTCAGAAGCTTCTGTTCAGAAGTCAGAATAATGACCCCTGCAATGGCAAGCCCATTTCTGGACTCAAGGTAATGGATTTGCAGACTGCAGACTCAACACACTCTACTCTTGTGATATTGCAGACCCACTATAGTATTTTGTCTACACATTACATCTGGGTTTATTTTTTGTTTTCCCAAGATCTCTCTGTTGTAAGGCAAATTCAACCTGCAGAAAAAGTCCTCTGTGTATATGTCTATCTTCAGCTTCCCTATAGCTATCCACCCTTTTGCATCCACTGCCCAGGACTGTTCTTCAGCATCTTGAAGTCTGGCTTGATGGTTACTGAGCAGCTGTTTAATAGATAGTCACATCTCTGTGCTTGGCTTCAGGCCTTCCTTCCACAAGATATTCAAGCCCTCCTATGAATATGAATTTATTATTATTTCCTCATCTATTTTCCTATGGCCCTTCTCAGTAGAGCATTTGAGAGGTTCACATAGCTAAGTAACAGCATTCTGACAGTGCTCATGGTGTCTTCATTTCACCAATGGTATGATGAGGTAGAGAAAGATATAAAAGGCCAGTTATTAAACTTGGATTCCTAATGTGAGATGCCACAAGACTGATCAGTCTGTTTGCTTGTTTTCTCTAAGTATTTAGCACAATGCAGGACATGCTGTGTTTGTATTTCCTTCAGATGCAGCTCCAGGCAGCACCCTTTCTGCCAGTGCAATCGCAGGTCATGCACCAAGCACCAAGCACACAGTAAAGTCTCATGTACAGTGAAAAACTAAAGAGGATTCACCTCTCTGCTCAAACACTGTGCCATAATTATACATATATTTTTAACATTTTTTTAACCCCATTGTCTTGACTTGGACCATGACAATTAACTCATGGGTGGACATTTTCTGGGTGTGACTCAGCAATGACAAGTGACAGGGACTGTCAGCAGTATAGACATGGCCACTCTCTTTTTAGAGATAAGAAAGTTTAGTGATGCAGATTCAAGCCATGGTGTACCAGTGGCACTCAGATCCTGCTCTCTTTTGTTTAGTAGTAAAAAAAAAAGAGCTTAGGAGATCTCATTAAAGGAATTTTGTGATGTATGATATACCCAGCATCACTAGGATGTCATGGCAGAAATAAGGAAATATTCCAGTTTTCCAAGGCAGCATCTGGTTGTACAACTACAAAACCATCCTTTCCCTGCCTTATTTACTGTCTGCATTCCAACACTTGCAATAATGAGTCTGATACATTGCCATTTTCTCACCCTGTTATTCATTCTCGACATTAATTAAAACAAGGATGCCATGAAAGAGAAAAATACAGAAATGTGTGGTTAGAAGCAATGCCTTTATGCATATACAAAACAATACAGAATTAAAATTTTATAGGTAACATAATTTCTTGCATTTCTAATTCAAGTGCTTCATTTTACACCCTTATCATTGTTTAAATGTGTGGGTACATGTGATATCTTCCCTTTTCAAGTAAGCAAACCAAAATCAAAAAATCCCCAGAGGAGATTAGCATCTTCAAATAGTATATATATTGACATATTCAAAGATTGTCATCAAGGTAACAACTTGCAGATCCCCATAAAAACAGGTGTAGTCTTCTTAACCATTTCTGGTTTCATCTATCTCAAATGCCCCCCAAAAATTCACCATCAGCTCATCTCTCCCCAGTGTTTATCTGTCATATCACATATGTATGTACGTACATTATATATGTATGATATCACATATGTGCAAATATGTACATTATATATGTATTATATAGCATATGTACAAGTATGTACATTATATGTGTACTAGATATGTATTTCTGCAATAACAAATTGCAAATGCAAGTTATTAAAAACAATGAAAACTGCTGGACAAGTGGTTTGAACATGGGCAACCTGCTCCGATGCTTGCTGGCCCCCAAGGTGAAAAGCTATTCCTTGCTTTCAGTCTGAACCTCAGCTGTTTCAATTTCTGCCCCATCTCCCATTCTCCCACCACGCACCACTAGGACACACAGAATATCTCAAGTTAGAAAGGACACATAAGGATCATGTCACTTTCACCAGCTGAGCTTCAGTGCCCTTGATATTGAGCCAGGCATGTTTACTGTTCTGAAAGAGAGGAGATGCATCTAACACCTAAGAGCAGTTGCTGTCTTTGGCTACTTCACAGACAACAGATTTTCACCCTTTTTGTCAACATGACCTACAAATCTGATTGTTTTCTGACCATGTAAAGGTGAAGATAGATGATTTTTCTAAAGACAGGTCTCTACTGACCCTTTAAAATCCTCCCCTAAAAGGATTTTCAGAGATTGTAGAGCGTAGTCATTGTTCATCTTCTGTCATGGCTGAACAGGTTCCGGAAGGATTATTGTGTTACTGGGCTTTTAAAAATGCTTATGAGAGACGAATTTTTGCTACTGGATTTTTTAATTCAACACAAGAGCCCTTTTTTTTTAGGGGTGACTCATATTTTGCCCCCATCCCTTCCAACTAAAATCTGCTGTTACCAATAAACATCATGCCATTCTCAGGTCTTCAATTTTTCTATTCAAAGGCATTTTCATAAAGATGTTTTCAAGTCATACTTCTACTCCTCATATTTCACTAATTAAAAGATAAGCTTATTTTCCTATCTCCTACCTAAGGGTGAATCAAGAGCTCAGGTCATTGGGCAGGGGCCCTAGAAGTCAGAACTAGATCAAGATTTAGTCAACCTGTGATACGATTCAAGTCCCACAGACTGAATGTAATTCTTCAGAAGAATTGGAGGTGGTTCTTCACTCAGATCTCCAGGATTCAGGATACTCTTCTGAAGGCCATTAATGGTGAATGCTCTGCTGGCAGACCCACAGGAATCTGTCAGCAGCTATACTATAATATAATGGTGTTTCATTTCCATTGATACTGTTGAAAATAGAAGCTAGATTGTAATTCCCTTGTCCATTATGAGTAGTTGAAAACATTGAGGTCTTAAATTAACACTGAAAGGGCCACAGATGTAATAGCTGATTGGATCTGGAAGAGATGTTATCTTCCAGTTTAAAACGTACCTGTACAACTCCTTCTCTCTTGCTACCCAGCACAGGTCAGTGCCAGTTCACAATCTCCTTGTCTAGATATTAAGAGATTTTCTTCTTTTTTTTCATTTCCCAATGACTCATTGCATATCATGAGGCTTTCTTCCTGTTGAGTTAACTTTTAGTTCTGTTAGCTGGTTTTCCCACAATTGCTTCCACAGAAAGTAAAATATTGGTTTGAAAATCGTGTCCAAAAACTGTTCATCACCACTTCTGGCTTCTGAACAGAAACTTCCTGACTGTCCCACAAGGGAAGCTTCAGGTTGTTCTGTTGGGTTGCCCCAAACTACCCATAATGAGGTATCAGGGTTTAACAACATGAAGATGAAGGGCAGAGGTAGTTACTTGTCCTTCTGAGTTATGGTCAGCAAAGACAAGATGGGGAGATTCTGTGCACTGCTGCACCGAGAATGGATCTATTTCAGAGATTCTCTGAGACATGAGAGAACTGCTAAAAAATAGTACCTAGTACAGTTCACAGTGCACCTCCCTGATAGGATTTCCTGGTTTGTTTGGGGATTTTTGTTTTGGGGATTTGTTTTTTGGGAGTTCTCCCCTCCCCCCCCATTAATTAGCCCAGGAAAGAATCGCCTTCAGAAAGTATTACTACAAAGTATTTTCAAAAAGAAGGTCACTTTTTATGATACTTGCCTCATCTGGACCAAGAATAATGACGGGTGATTTCAGTAGCTGCAGTGTTCATACATGGCTTCTTTATCAAAAACTCACAAATTGAGTAGAATTCAAGAGAGAATCTGGGAGAAAAGAAATTATGATTAAGATGAGAAATGGATTGTGACATGGCTGGAGGGAGCTTCAGTATTTTCATCTTGTTTATAATGGAAACGCCAACAAAACAAATGTAAAAATAGCTTTCCTGTTGATTCAGCAACAATCTCAGTGCATCCTTAACTGAGCATCTGCTTAGAACTTGTGTAAAACCTGCATTAAACTCATCCTTTGTTTCTGGTTTTATGTCAAAGAACATGTCTCCTCAAAAGTTCACCTGCTTTCTCCAACCATTAACTCTCTCCATAAACTTCAGACTGACACATCATGCCATCAGATATTTACAGGAAAGGCTCAGAAAGCAGATAAAGAAGAGTTCCATCCATTTCTGAAAGCAGTTTGGAAATTGCTTCAGTTCAAAAAGAGAACAAATACTATCTACTCATCTGGGGGTAATTTCTCACTGGCTACTTTTTCTCTTGAGAGGAAGATCATCATCATCACCTGGGCTGGAACATCATGTTTCTTGTAGGAGAACCACAATGCTTCCTGTCCACAGCAGACATATATGTATGCTGGTTCAATATTTGATTAACGGGGTCTCAAAGAATGGCTGAAGCCTGAATCCTTCATTCTTCCATCCATTCATTGGATGACTTCAACTCCTTCTTGTAAGAATGGGTAGACTACAGTCCATAGCATCAGACCAGCAATTGCTAATCTTTAGACAAGCTCTGTTTAAGGGAAAAAGAGAAGTTTTTAGTGTTAGTTCCATTCTTACGAGTAGAGATCTGTTGTGGTTTTCTATATCAGATTGATACTTCTTCTTATCTTCATAGAAAAAGTTGGTCCTGATCATGTGCCCAGATGTACACATGAGCCAAATCCTTAAATCACAGAATCCTAGAATAGTTTAGGTTTTACCTTAAAGCTCATCCAATTCCAAACTCCCTGCCATGGGCACAGGCACCTTCCATTAAACCAGGTTGCTCAGAGCCCCCTCCAACCTGGCCTGGAACACTTCCAGGGATGGGGCAGCCACAGATTCTGTGCAAACTGTGCCAGTGCCTCCCCACCCTCACAAAGTAAAGACTTTCTTTCACATATCTAATCTGAATTTCCCCTTTTTCCTTTGGAACCCAAATCAGATCTGACCATGCAGTACTTTAAATTGTCAGAATTCTAGTCTAATCTTGAATCCTAACCTTGTGTTTTCAGTGTAAGTCATGACAGCAATTTATCTATGAAAAATAACCAAGTGCCATATAGACTGTGAAAGAGAAGACTCATAGGAAGAAAAGTCCTTCTTGGTCTGAATTACCATATTCAGGGCCAGCATCTATAGACCTCTGCTTTCTTCAGAGAAGATGCTGCTTCTCTCTACTTGGATGCCTCTACAGATAGATGTACTCTTTGGAGAGTATCCAACAGACTATGGACAAACAGAGGCCAACTTCCCTGCACTCTCCAGCTCACACTGACTTGATGTATAGAGGTGGTTTTACACACAGGAAAATGGGAAGGTGACATAAAGAAGATGCCTGCATATTTCAAGCTGCCTTCTGCACTGGGTGTTGTGACCTTTAGAGAAAGTTAATCATGCCATCTACTTTCACTCTTCATTTAATCTCCCCTTCCCATCTGTTCAGTTTCTCTCAGCAGTAAGCAAGATGAAGAACGAGTACCAGTCAGCTGTCTCAGTGGTCTGCAGCCCACACTTTGGGGCCATTTGTTATAAGGCATTAACATCAATTGTCACCTCTATCGTGACTGTTACCTCAATCCATGCCAGATTAGTAGACAAGCACTGATTTTCTAAATATCTGAAATACAAAATGAAGAACAGACAGACAGACAGATAAGCAGTATCAGAAGGGACTGTTCTCCTCCTTTGGGCTGAACTCTGAAATAACATATGCCAGATGCGTCAGCTCATGTGACAGGGTAAAACCTTCTGTTTGAGTCATAGCATCCCTTTTAGAAAGTCTCTCAATCGAGATTTCATGTGATAGGTGCTTCACCCCTGTTGCTAAACAAGATGTTTCCAAAATAGTTAATTACCTTCACTATTGAAAAAATGTAGAGTAGGTGTCTTATTTCCACTTTAAATTTGTCAAATGTCTGCTTCCATCCAGAAGAAATCATCAAGCTCTTGTTTTTACTCCCTGTACTAGAAAACCTCATGTTTTATTGGATATTATTTACAGGCTATGCTCAGAAGTCTGTCTTCAGTAAACTGTGGCCACTTCCATTACTCTTTCAGACTTAGAATTACTCTTCTAGTTCTGCATAATTATTAAAACTTATTTGTTTTGTAGAAAAATCATCAGAACTGAAAACACAGAGTTCCAGTAAGGACCTTTCCTAAGCTATATTCAAAAGTAATGTTACTGTGCTACTTCTATAGGATATTCACCAGAGTGCGGCTTCATCCCAAGACTGCACTGAGTCTTGGGACTTTGAGTATTTCAACACAATCCTGAGAGCTCGTGTATTTGGCTGTTACCATGACACCCATCTTCTTTTTAGAAGTACTGTTTTCTAATGAAGGTTTCCTCTTTTTATGAGTGACCCATTTGCTTTTTCCTATGGGTACTTAATTCTGCATTTGATTGGATTAAAATGAACTCTCTGAGTCCAGCCCACGCAGTGACCCACATCAACATGACTTACTTCTGTCATTATTTCACTATTTTTACATGATTGGCCAGTTTTACCAGTAATTACTTCAAATGTCTTCCAGGTAATGTTGGAGAAACTGAATAGCACAGAGATTTCACCATACTACTGAAGGAGCCGACTAGAATCTCTGCAGTTTTGTTTATTGTAATTGACAGGTTTTTGGGTGAGCTAATTTCTGGGTTAATTTCACTTTCTGTAAAGAAGGAGTCTCTCAAATTCTCCAGTAGAGTTCAAATACACTTTATGATAACTTACTTTATTCACCAAACTTGCAATTTCATGCAATCAGTTTCATTTGAGAGATGCTATTTTCCATGAAACCATGATGATTAGTACTAATTGTATATCTTTAAATTCTTTGTCATGTTATCTCATAACAAAATTCTCATCATTTTTCTGAGACTTATGAAAATTTAACTAGGTTTACTAGGTCATCTAGTTTACATCCTTAAAAATTAAGATTAGATTTTTTTTTCTGGAATGCTTTAAAGGTTTTCTAATATTCCATACATTTCTAAAAAGAACATTAATGGTTCAGCAAATTTCTGAGCCAATTCTTTGAATATTCTGGATTTCCAATTGTGAAATATTTAATAGTAGTTGTTTAGCATAGTCGTCAGTTACTGACTGTTCATACATTAAAAAAATAAATGGATGGATGGATAGGATGGATAACTGGATAGACAGATCTCTCTTGGACATGATTAAACATCAGGGGAAGGTTAAATATTCCAAAAAGTCATCCAACCCTATTAGACACCGGAAAACAGCTGAAATGCTATGCCCTTGATCTGCAGACATACTCCTTTATTGAGTATTCCAGTACCCATAAATCACCTTACAATACAATACCTTCCAATGCACACATACATTATAGAGCTACTTACATACAGATTGTATCCTGAAATTCTTTACAGCATTAAAAAAGTGCAAGACAGCAACTAGTACATTGTGTGAAGAACATAGCAAGGTAAAGACCTTGCAAGGCAATTAAAGGAAAACCCCCATTCTCTGATAAGATTAATAAACAAGGAGAAATAGAAACTGAGCAGTGGTAAGGTTGAAATGGACTGAAGTAGCAGGGAAGTTATGAGGAGTAGGTGGCCAGGTCCCGATGGGGCAGAAGGACAGGAGTTCCACCCCAGCACCATTCCCACAGGAAGACTACTGTGACGTGACCATCTTATTGCTGCCTTCAAAGCAAAACATGCCTCTCTGGCATTCCTAGATCTCACCCTTCACTGGTCACTAGCAAAAGCGTGGATGCTATGCACTAAGGGGATAGTCATATTAATAACCAATTATTTCAATATCTAATTCCTTAATTACTCCCTCCAATGCCTGGGGATAGGACAGGGGAGCAAGGTCTTTTATCTAACCAACTGTCAGTGCTTTCTGTAGCTTCCTTCATCTTATTATTCTCTCAGACACATGGTGTGATTCTTGGGGCTGTCCTGTGCAGGGCCAGGAGGTGGACTCAATGATCCTTGTGGGTCCCTTCCAGCTCAGGATATTGTGTGATTTTATGATTCTACCCTGGCCAAGGCTTCTTCTTATGGCCTCAGTAGAAGCACTTTGGACACAAGGGAAGCAGGAGACACAGACTTCTCCTGTGCTAGAGCCTAGGCCATGTGCATGGCATTTCTTCGCTTTCATGGCATTAAAACATGCCTTCCACAGGCTGAGCAGCAGATCCTTGCTCTTCTGTTATTCTTATTTCCTGCCACTAAGACCAATATGAGTTGACTGTCAAGAGGAAAATGTTCAGAAGAATGAGATCCTGCCCCTAGCTAGTCACTTTCATAACCAAAGGAACAAGAAATACCAAGAAAGGTCCCTCATGGCAGTCAGACAAATATTCTGACAGCCAGAACCAGAGAAAAATATATCTCTGGCCTAAAAAGCTAATAAGCACCAATGTCTACTTGTCTCTGTTGCAACCTCTCACCAAGTGCATCTCTGAGATTGCCACAAGTATCTGGAACGTAGATAAAAATACTCTTCTTAGTATTAAGACAAGATAAATATTTGTTTCTTTGAGGTCCTTCTTTTCCTTTCCCTTGCCTGTTGGCAGCCTGGTTACATGATGTTACATGATGGTCTTGCTGCAGGACTATCTGCCCCAGGATCAGGAGTTTGGATGAAAAGATTGCATCTGGACCTCATTCATGGCTGTGTCTCCTGATTTAGGGGATTCTCAGCACAGTTACCAAGCGCTGGTTTCCAGCTAAAGAGAGCCAACGTGTTATTCCAACATGGTAGCAGATCATGAAAAGGCTGGTTTGCCCATTAACCACTAGTCCTCTTTACGGATGCAAAGAGAAACAGAAAACTCAGACAGACCAATTAAGGATCCATGGGAACATAATGACACGCTCGTTCAGGACTGCACTTAGTCCACAAACTAATTCATGGATGCAGAGACAATACTCACTGTGAACAAAAAGTTTACAGTTGAAAAGCAGTCTTCAAATGTACTCTGCGATAGATTGCGAACTCCCTTCTTTATCATCTCAGATGATTAAAGCAGAAAAACAGCCCTTAGTAGTATCTTACATGAAGCCATTGTTGATCATTCTGGTGTTGTGACAAAGGCATAAAGCTCCCTCTACATGCTCCAACACCAAAACTTCCAGTGGAAGAAAAGGGGAGAAAACAAAGCAACTCCAATATGCTACCCCAGTTTCTCCCTGCTAATAGTTTATACAGTCTTGCAGGAAAAGAGCAGGCCAGGAGAAGTTGTGGACTCCAACATCAGTACCTTCCTGGAAGAAGCTGTGCAGAATCAGAAAGATTAGATGCCCTCAGTTGCTGTCCTAGCAGCTTTCTCCCTTTTTTACTGCTTTGATAAATCATTTATTAGAACAATCATTTTAAATAATCCTGGGGGGGTAAGGGGGAAGGGTGAGGGGAGGGAAAAGAAAAAGGAAAAAACACCAACATCCCCCCCATAAAATAGATTTATCACAAAATGCTGTCCTCCTACCAACCATCTTCAGACCAGAACATATATTTCTCTGATTATTAATTAACTGACGCAGAGAAAGAGCTTCAGGGTTTTTAACCTCTCCCTTTCTCTTTTGTCCTTCAAGAGTGTAGATGAAAATGCAGGGATGGTGTTCAAAACACAGATAGCGACTCTAGTACTACCGTCATGCTTTGAGCCCACAGGCTCAAACATTAAAGCCATTTAGGAAACAAGTATTTAAGTTATTTTCCCAGCACAGATATTCTGTTTTTAGTCATACATGTTTAAATCTGTCATAGCACCATTAACCCTGCTGACAAAGATGAGAAGAAACAAAGATGGTTAACTATTTTATATGCCAATAGTGCATATAATAATAAAATCATCAAACCTGCCTGTAAGTATTTGACCTGAGAAGGAAAAGGAATATGCTGTGGTTAGCCCAACATGCCTGTCTGCCTTATCATCGTGACATCTCAGCTCTCAGGATAAGCCACCTTCTCTTTGGAGTTCACCCAAATGCCTTCAACAGTACGAAGCACAATTTCACATGAATAATTTTTATTTATATTAGACTGATGAGTTGGATGCAACTGGGGAGAGTTGGACGCACCAGCAACTTCTGAGCATATCAAGACCCCTAAAAACTAAAACAGTGAAATGAAGCCAGAGGAATTAACTCTACCCCTGGAATGTGCTCACAAGGAAAGTGCACAGTTATTGGCCTTTGCACTTCTTCTCTTTCCCCAGCCCTTCCATCCCAGCTCCTCTACTCTCAGCACCTAGACAGTGGAGATTTTTATATTGCATTGGTGAATAACAGAACAACCAAGGTGAAACAATCTGGTCCAAATCTTTAGGCAACTAATACCAAAATCAGAGTACAAATCCCAGCTTCATTATCTGGTCTAAATGAAATATAGTGAGCAAATGCACTTCTGATCCCTCTTATTAGTCCCATTTGTTAAAATGCGGCATTATTTACAGCTTTGCACAGAATGAGGAAATGGACTTAAGAGTTCCATTTCAAAAGCAAAGTAATGATAAAAACTAATGCAGCTTTATGAGCTTATCTCACAGCAAGGCTCTTGCAGAGGAGTGACTATATTAACATCCCAGCACCAGGGCTTATCATCCAACTAAGGTCTACTCTTGGCAAAAGAAGTCAGATGGTAGTCTTCTGTCATACTCAGCAGCACTTTTGGAGGAGTTTGATTCAGAAATTAGCATCACTTTGGGGATTGCCTCACCCAAACACTAGACAGTTAACATCTTACCTTGACATGTCATCCTAACTATGGAACCAGGTAAATCCTACAATAGAGGTACCTTGATTTAGGGCAGGTGCCTGCCTTCATTGCAGCCAGCACTGGTCCCTGATACACAGCCAAGTGGGACTTGATTCACCTGAGCCCAGCTAAGAGCATCCTGAAGAAAGACAGAAATCACATTCCACACTCCATTGACTAGATCTACACTAATTATTGTAGGGTCCTAAGGTGTTCTGTTCACAAACGGATGAATGTGTAGGCATCACCTATGTTTGCACAGTTAGTCAGTTGGACAGACATTACAACAGGACTAGTTACAAGAGCAGAAATCAAAGTTCCTAGGCAAAGTCGGTTCTCTAAAGACATAATCTAAGCAATTATTCAGCTGAAGCCAACTCAGCTTTTGTATTTGATCCCTACATATGTATTAGTAAACATACCTGGCATTGCCTGTAACACTGGGAACAGCTGGCACAAAATGGCCCACACCTGAATTACAATTTTCTCACTTTCCAGAGTATCATGGCCTCATCCAAGTTAACTACTGAAAATAGCCTCTGTTCTGTGCTAATACTCAGGCTTTGTCCTGGAATTGTTTGGGGTTGAACACAAGTCAAAAAAATTCAGCAGTATAGATTACTAGGTTGGTTCCCGTTTCTTTGAACTTCCCTAGCACAGTTTAAGTCTACCGTTTTAGACTTAACTGATATGTTTTGGTCAGGAATATAAGCAATCCAGACATGATTTTAAAAAGAAATAGTTTTCACTACGTCCTATATTCAAAGATGTGAGTTATCTAGACACCGTATTTAAAGTTGGAGCTCAAGTAATGCACCCTCAAGGGAGTTTCCAGCAGTATTTAAAGTCTGAATGAACTTGGGTTAAATCAGGAAGCATTCAGTTTATTCCTTCACTGAGATTGAATCATAGGACTTTGTTGACTAATAGATAATTCAACTAGTCAAATGTAAACTGGTAGCATTACCAGGCACTTACTGGCTAATAAGTGATTGAAGGAGCAGATTCATTGCTACTGAAAAACACCGTAGCTCATTACTCACCATCGCTCTCCAGTTTTCTCTCTAGAAACTGATGATTGCCATGAGGCTTGAGCAGTACTTTTTGTCACATCTTCAGAGCTGCAGCACTGGTACCTTCTCATCCAGGTGGTTGGCAGGAAAACTTCATGGACAGCCAGTTACTTGGAGGCTTGGCTTCAAGAAGTGAGGACAAAGATGAATCCCTGTTTATTCCATGTGCCTCCCTTGTAAAACCACATGTCCTATGCTCAGTAAACATGTTGTCTCACTCTGAGTCTACAGCCATAGGTATTATGACCTGTCACACCGTTACATAATTAGCCAAAGGCAGGGAGCACAACTTTAATGCAGGAGTGAGAAGGTGCCCTTCCATACATGGCTCTGTGTCTTTTTCAAATGGAAGCCACCCCATGAGATTTGCTTTCAAGAAGGAACTAGACCAGGGAGGAGGTGCTGCTGGATGCATTCAGTACAACTCAAGGCTGTAAGCCAGGCCTGGTGCTGTTGTCAGGAGCAGGTGTATACACCTGGCAGCAAACACTCAGCATTTTGAGGGGCTCACAAACTGTGTCTTCATTTCAGCCTGTCTGTTGAGAGACACTAGGTTCCTAGGACTGGTTTGTGCTGCCAGAGCCTTGCAGGGGTGGGTAAGCAGATGGCTTTGTCTGGAGTGCAGGCTGGTCCAGGCTAGTCTCACCCAGGGTTTGTGCTCAGAAATGTTGTTGGCACACAGAGACATTTCTGGAAAAGATAGCAGAGGCAATTCTTGTACAGTGTGATTAATCACACACGCACACGCACACGCGCGCGCACACACACACACACCACACACACACACCCCACTAGTATCTCAGACTCATGGTCACTCCAGCTACAGACATATACAGTAAGGGCAAATGGGGGNACCAAAAAACCCAAACAAACAAACCTGCACCAAAAACCTTCCCAAAGCTGAATGCATTAGATGCATTATACCCTGTGTGGTTCTGACCTACATTGGCTTATCAAATTGTCAGAGAACAAGTCCTCTTCTGAGACAAAGTATGTCATTTTAAGTGCCCATAGATACAACATTCAGTCACAGTAGTTGTTTCTACTGCTGGATGTGCTCTGTGGTTGATTGGACGATTTACTGGAAAAGTATGAAACTACTTAGGTAAAGCATGTTGCGAAAACACAAGTGCTCATCTCTCTCAACTGCAGTCAACAAAGTCTGCAGAAATTGCCAGTTATTAAAGGTTTCTATATTGCTTAGCTGGCCAACAATCAAACTATTCGTGCCAATGAATACCTTAATGGAGAACTTATTAAATTCACATTTTATTGATATTGTCGTAATAAGGAAGTAGCAGTAGGTATATGAGATTCCCCTCATTGTTAATATTGGAAGACAAAGGAAAGTTTATGCTGGCAAGTGAAGAAGGGTCTAGAGGTTTAGCCTAATCAAGATGGAGCAAAACAGAGTAAGACAGAGTGCCTTGAGACCATGCATTACATCTATTGACTCCCAGCTCAAAGGTGACCCAGATCTTGTGTATGTTGGTTCAGTGGCACCAATATTTGGATCCCTGTGCTTCACGTAGACTTGTGTTCAAACTAGCACGCAGACCAGGCACTGTGTCCTGGGACACTGATCTGTAACAACCCCTCCTACCCTTTGTCCCACATTGGCAACCATCCTCTCCTCACTCTCCTGACCACCCACCCACCCTCCTACCTGCTCACTTCCCCCCTCTCAGCGCCCTCACCCCCTTCCCCATGTTCATTCTCAGTGGTCGTTGCATGTACGTGCCTTGGCACCCTTCAGCTCATTAAGCCCCCTGCCTTGCCTCATGTTTTGACAGGTTTTGTGAGTTTTGACAATCCTGCCAGTGCCCAAGCTGCTATCCAGGCCATGAATGGATTCCAGATTGGCATGAAAAGGCTGAAGGTGCAGCTGAAGAGGCCAAAGGATGCTAATCGTCCCTACTGAAGTGTTATGGGAACCACCGGATACAAAGCACTAGCACAGGTAACTGCATGGGGAAGGGGGTGTCAGCTACAGCTGTAGCATCTCTCTGTGTCGTAGGCCCTCAAAAAGATTCAGCTCTGTTACTCTCTAGCTTCTGCCTTTTTCTCTCTGGCTAGAGCCACTCTGCACAGGCACGCACCCACACATAAAGTAGGGACCGCGTATGAGTGTGTGTGTCTTTAGAAATGAGGTGGAAGGATGCTTAACAAGGGATGAGCCATGTCCCTCACTCCAGGGGCATCCTGCATCTCTAGAAAGTGTTTCTGGTCACTAGCAGAGAGTCAGCAGCCGTGCTGATTCCCCTTGCTCAGCCAAAGAGTGCATTTCTAGTGGCTGAAGAAAATCTGCAAGAGGTGGGACTGGGCTGCAGTTTAATCCCAGGTGACTGGACTGGGACAATGTCTGTCTCAATAGCTCTGTGTTGCAAACGTTTCAAAGCATTCTTCATTCTTCATGCGGTAAAGTCTGTATCCAATTCCATCCCAGCATAATAACTTAACGTAAATATGTCTCCCTGACAACCAAATAACCCCTAATTTATTTCTTCCCAAACCTAAGAAATTAATGGAAGGGTTCATGTTCACTTCTTGATCAGTTGTTTTAAACTTCTGTGTGTAAATAAAACCAATCCAAAGCCAGGAAAGCTTAGCTCAAGTGAGAACTTAAGGTCTCATTGTTAGACTCATGTACTATGTGTTGCTGGAAAGAAGGCAGCTTGACGCTCCAAGGAAACTTCTAATACATATAACAGAATCAAAAAATGTCAGAAGCAGCAGCTTGTTTCATTGGAATCCCAACCGATTACCAATAACAAAAATCGAGATATTTCCAAAAATGGAAATATTTTCCACCACTAGCTGACTCTTCCATTAGATAATTATTTGATAAACAGAAATATTAACCCTAATTTCTTTTTTTTTTGTGTACAGAGAAAGGAATCCTCCCTATTGCTAAAACTGTTCCACACCAGAGGTTGCCCAATAAACTCAGCACCTAGGGAGGCCCTAAGCTATAGCAAGCAATTTGTACTTCTGAATTAGTGATAAAGAGTTGGGTTAGGTGACCTTTCTATGCCATTTTAGCTGTAATATCTAGATACTGTGATTTTGAATCAGGCCTTTTTTGACTCATCTAAGACAGGCAGGAAATCCCTATCCTCAACTTTCCCAAAGAAAAACGGAGTGTTTTAATTTTTCACTGGTTTCTCTAATATCTTTGAAAAATGTATTTTTCCAGTCTTCAGAGCAGTACCCTTTCCAGTGAGACTTAAGGAATGGGATCAAAATGTCTTTGAAAGAGGTGCTGCACTGAAGACAACATAAAAGAGATTAAGGAACCTTTCAATAAATATATTAGATACATGTGCAAGAAACAGCCTCCATAGTTTAGATTCTCCTTTATATGTGACTATATGAAGATAACTGTCAATGCATTTTTCCCTCTTTGAATACCTCTTTTCTTTTCCTTGCTTATGAAAAGGCCTCTTGGAAGCTTGAAACCAAACATGTTTCCATATCCAAATGCTTTTTGCTTCATCACACTGGCTTTTTACCACAGGCTTTGCTGGGGGAGAGCGGGAGATGCATGCATGCAATTTTGTTTAAGCAGGGACTGTCTTTGTCAGGGAGGTTTTCAGTAGCACCTGCAAAGGGATCAAGGAACCAAAAGGTCTCCTTAGCTAGGCACCAGGCAATAGGTTTATATCGTAGCATAGCTGTGATCACTGAGGATATGCTTGTTTCTTATGTGTGTAAGAAGATACAGGGTTGTGGACACCTGTGTTGTTAAATATTCACCGGTAGGAATCTGTGGTGTTCTGACTGTCATGGATCATTACGAAATGCTCTGCCTCCATGTGATCAGGCTGATGTTGAAGTCTTAGCTTGTTTCCTATAAAAAGATTGCTCACTAGTAGGACTAGGATTTGCTGTTTGGGTATTTTCCCCCCATTAAATTATATGAACACTAATGAGCAGGTAAAATGGTAATAAAATTCCATATGTCTCTCTTAGAGAATTTTCTTCCTTTCCTTTGCTTCTACAAAGCAGAACAGTATTGAAGTGTTGCCTCTAAATACGGAGTCCTTTAGCCTTCCTGGCTTTTATTTTGGTTTTAATGCTCTGCAAAATGATTCAGTTGTCACCACCAGGTCTCTTCCATCCTTGGCTTATAGGAGCCTTTTTTAGAGACCCTATCAAAATGTAGTAAATGAGTCTCAGAGGTCCTTACTCTCTTGTATACTGACACATTGGTGAGCCCATTGCAGGACCTGCACCTGACTTTTAGCAGAAGAGAGTCCTCCAGGAGAAAGAGTTTTATGCATTTGTTTTGCACCTAACAAAAAGAATTGCCAGAGTGCATGTGGCCCCAGGAGGACACTGCAGGAGCACGTCCCAGGGAAGGATTTTGTTTGGCACAGGGAGAACCATCCTGTGTTAGACTGCAGAGGACACTTGGTGACAGCAAGTGTACCCAGTAGATCAGAAGGGATTAAACCCAGCTCTTTCTTCAGCTCACCTGCTTTTTAGTGCTTGGAAACATCAATACCCACACACTAGAAACAGAAAGGATTCTTAATTGTGATGTCCACAAGTCAGCCTCCCACGTGAGCTGGGCAATAGCTGTCAGCACTGCTAAGCCATCAGAAATAATCCTGACTCAGAGGTGGATCAGTTGTTCTTGACTCAACACAGTGTTATTGTACCCCCACAGGTGATCTTGCAAATTACCTTTAACTGATAGAAAGACAATAACCCTGGTATGTTTTATACCTATATTTACTTTGGTCACAGTTCTTCAGGGTTCTTTAATTCCAATTTGAAACGTGTATAACCGTGTTGACATCAGGGCAATTGCTCATGTGCTTCAAGAGGATGCTCATGAAACTTTTTAATTAGGGTTTTTCTTGCTTTATTGAATTGCTTTCAAAATATGAAGAAGCCAACAACAACAAGAACAACAAAAACCAGCACCCAGTTTGATGTAATCCACCAGAGCATTTTTCCCCTAACTTAAAAAGAAAGATCTTCATTCAGTTTTAATTCTGGATGCACTTTTCTAAAAAAAAAAAAAAAGAATATAAAACCCCTTTTTGGGACACAATCCATCTAGGCCACAGTGATTTGAAGTCCTTTGTTTTCATTGCAAGTGCTCTAAAGTCGCTGTCAAACCCTGAAAGGGTCTCTGTGATGTGGTAGATAAGCCCACAACCTGCAGCAAGAAAAGCCCTGAGGAATTTAGCTGGCAAAAAGTTTCCAAAATGGCTGTCTCTGTGCTCTTTTTTCTTTTTAATTAAAGAGACGGTTTTAGGGAAAAAAAAAAAAAAAAGTGTGAGGGAAGGGGATAGAGGAAGAGTGGGCTGGGAGAAAGCAAAAGAGAGGAGGATCATTTGAAGCAACTCTGCCAAAATCAATATATTCTGTTACCAATCCCCCCTCCGGACTGGAAAACACAGATTCAGAGGTATTCTGTGTGCCTTTTGGGTAGAAAATACACAAAATAATTAAGGAAAAAAACAACCTGAAATCCACATCTTCCTTGGGTGGCCATTCCTTGGAGCCCTTTGGTACTCTGTGCTGTGACAAAGTTGTAGGCACAACCTGTAGTGGCTGGGACTGTGTGTGAGCCCTCTGCATGGCCAATGCCATGGAGCACTGCTGGGATAGGCAGAGAGACTGTTCCTCCTCTGTTCCTCTCCAGGGATTCAATTCCAGCCCTCTGCACTGGGTCTGGGATCTCGTGCCAAAACCCCATCCATTCTGAGTCAGCAGGATCCATGGTAGGACAAAAACTACATTGGTCACAGCTCTTTCTAAGGACATAGCACAGAGCAGCCCAGAAACACCCAGTTATAGATCAATAATAGACATTGTACACAAGAGTAGAGGAAATCCTGTCCATTCTCTTTCATTACACCGACCACTCATTAGCAAAGAGATGTTTTCCACCTTGGACAGACACTCTGCTGCTGAAGTTTTATTTAAAGCTAAAGATGGAGGGATATTTGAGTGAGACTGAGAGCACTGGCTGACATTAAACTGAGTGAGACAAAGTGAGTGTGAGTGAGAAAACTGAGGGAGGTAAGAGGGAAACAAAAGAGTGGGGGGTGGGGAAATACCAACAGTATTGCTCCTAAGAGTAGTGACAAAACATTAAACAAATGTAGTGTCCAGGTAACCTGCTTCTCCAAAACGCCAGGAAAAATAACATAGGCCAAAGCTCAAAAAAAAAACCAAAACCAAAACGTTCAGGTCCTCTTCCACAGTTTCTTGAACACATGTAGAATGTATGAAATTCCTGGATTTTTGTAGCTGGCTGAAATAGGTGGTATTTTTTCTCAGAGAAAGTGTGGGGTTTGGTCAGGGGGAGGGGTTGTTTGTTTGTTTTTAATTGAAATGGATAGTTACCAAAATGGAAAATTTTGCATTTTTTTCTTTCTGTTCCCTAATAAGAGAGGGGGGGAAGCAAACAAATAAACAAACAAACAAAAACCCAAACCAAAACAAAATAAAGCAAACAAAAAAAACCCACTTCATTTTAAAGTAAGTAGACACTATAGGCCAAAAATAAAACAAACAAGTAAAATTCCAAATGTCCATAAACAAAAAGATGTGAATGGAAAATTTCTGGCTTCTGTTGTCATTTCAGATGACTTCAATGCAAACTCTAATGAAAGTGTATTTTTTACTGAAATTTTTGTTGCTCGTATCTCTCAGATATGTTTCTGTTAGCTCCTGTGAGAGGCTATTCTGCAGCTGCATTGATCTCACAGTTTTCTATTAGGCTGTTCATCTTGAGATTCATACCAAATATCCTTTACCAGGATAAAATCCTATTTCTTGTAGTTATGTCTCCTACAATCACGCTAACCAGCTCCTCTTCCACCTGCACAGATTATTGTTGTTTGCCTCCTTTAGTCATCACTTAGATCGTTTAGGACTTGCTTACATTATGGAAATTTGCACTAGTATAATTGCATCAAAACAGTACGCCAGCACAAACTTATATGAGTGAATAAAGAGAGAGAAAAAAAATCAGCACAGCTTAATTTAGGAAAGTCTGTTGAGGTGCTGGAAAAATATCACCTCAGCCAATATTTTTTTCTATTCTTTGAATTACTTTTGTTTTTCATTTCCAGTGACAACTGAGATTAAATTAAGCATCCCTCACTGTGTTTGTAACCTAAACCTTGTGTTGCTGTGCATGTACTAAGAGAATGGAAGTGAATTTTAGTGCAGGAGGCTGAAACAGAATTCCTGAAGATTTTTGCAAAACTGTCAAGGAAACCCTTTACTAGCTTTTTGTTTTTAACCTGCCTGCCCATTTAAATTACTAATAACCTTATTGTGGTAAAATTCTCATGTCTATTCTATAAACCACAGTTTCGACACCAGAGCATGCAAAATCCCATTTGCTAATTATTGTATTCCAAGATTGGCACACAATATAATGCACTGATGGAAAACGACAATAATTAATTACTGAATTTACTCCAAAATTACAATCAGTAATTACTGCTCTGAGACTGAATTCCATTCAGCAATATTTGGAACTTGTTCTTCCTCAAAGCAGGGCAGCTTTTCAGGAGTATTGCTGTGCTTGCATCTAAATGAGTCCATGTAGGTCACTAACAGATCCACGCTATTTGTCATGGGAGTGATAGAGCAGCACAATGCAATACTATAACACTTTCCCTCAGTTCAGAGCAGGAATTCTTCATTAAAACCCATGTCCCCATTTTTCTTTCTTCTTTCCTTTTTTTTTTTTTTTAATGCTATATAATATAATTATTTCAGAACTAAATAATAGATGTGAAAGCCACCTCCCATTTCTCATCCCACTGTGCTGCTCTTGGTCCTGATGCTCTGAAGTAAACTTTTGGAGGCTTGTGAGAACTTTTTCCAATGATTCAGCCAGCAAAGAGCCTTGAGTTGTCCCTACTGTGAAAATACCAGGAGCTTGTTATGGTTGTGCCCTTTTCAAAGGCTTCCAACAGGAAAGCCCCCAAAGCTGCAGGGTTGACTGGAGGGTGGTAGTGTCAGATTCAGCCACTCGACCAACAAGATTAGTGTGGTAGCTCATATGGACAATGCCACACAAATTACCTAAGTCAGATTTTAGAGCCTTTTGAGCTCAGTGTGTGCTCTAATTGCACCAGTTAATGGACAGCTGCAGTACTGAACACAACAGCCTTTGAAGGAACCTTTTACCAGGTTCACTCAGCACAGTGATTTACTGGGCCAGTGTAAGAGGGACTGCAACTTGAAGAAAAACTGGAAAATATAAGAAAAGGGAAGGGTAGGTGTTTTAAACAACTATGATTTGAAATGAAGGCCAAAGAGATGGAAAAACACAGGAGACAGCCACAGCCAAAATGTTTGTTCCAGCAGCAGCAAACACTGACAGAATGAATGCTCTGATAAATAAAATATGTATAAAGAGAATGATAGAAAGTAAAGACCCACAACAAAAAAGGCTTGTGAAAATCCAGGATGATTCTTAAAAAACAAGCATGGTCATTTTCCGACAGGACCATCAAATAATGCTACTTGGGGAGAGAGAAAATGACAAGTTTGTTTGGAGCTCATTGTACGGGACCAGAAATATCTAGGACTTCAGAGATGTTCCTCTCAGATGGACCCATATTTGAAGGCCAAAAGAGCTATCTTCATGTAGTTTGCTTACTTAATGAAAATATCAGCATCATGAACGTGCTTTTTTGTCCAGGTGATGATAATGTGGACAGTACAGGCCAAAAGTAGGGCACAGCACTCTGGCTCTAAGGAGAAGTGAACAGCAGAGAAGGTTAACATGGGAAACTGGAAACTCCAAATAAAATCAGTTACAAGTCAGCCTCAACAAGTGGCTCACAGGACTCGGGTCACTTGTGCAGCATTGATCAGTGAGCTGAAAATTATCCCATCTTTTTGTCACTGATCTTTGAGAGCTACTGCAGAACCATGAATTGAAGCTGTATGGGGTAGTGTTTGGCACTTACACTGTAGAGATAAAGAAAAGGGAGGCTAAAAAACTCCATGAAATTTACTCTGCAGGGGAAAACTGCTACAGGAGTTGGCAGGAATCTTAATAAGGGGTTGCAGAGTACTCCATCAACGTGAGCACCTTAAATTGATGTCCTTATGGTTTGGAAGGCATATACAATCAGTTGCACTAGGACACTGTTTCTCGTTGCCACGGTTATACCCAGCGATATATCAAATGCAATAATTGCATATTTGAATAATTCATGGGTACGGTAACTTTGGCCAGATACAAGTGAATATCAAAACTCTGGTCTCTGAAGTGTTTGATTCAGCTGTAGCAGAGAATTGAAGGTTTACGGTACAAACCCTGCTTCTCAGGTGTCTTTCATCCTGCCCTGTGACTGCAGTCAGAAAAAAGAGAGTTTTTATTTCAAACGGTTCATTTTTCCACTTAGCTGAGCTTCATCCAACCTTTTTGAAATATTGGGTAGAAGGCTGAGCTGGAGGGAAAAGTAGAACAGCAGTCAAGTCATTTCCCAAGCAAGACGCAGAGTAAATGAAAACTCAGTGCTCTGCCTGGAAAGGTACTAACCACAACCATGATCAGGCTAAGTTCTCAGGCAGCGTCAATCACCAGCTTCTCTGAAGTCAGTGAAGTGACACTGATTTATGGCAGCCAAGGTTTCAGGCCCACTATTACTTATTTAACTCTAAATGTAGACCTAGCAGAGATGTTTCAATTATTTGAAATTCTGGAGGAAGATGCAATGTCACCATTCTGGCCACTCTGGTCCTCTTAGAGCAGAGACTATGGAATGATCTTGCCTATATCCAAACATCTCTATGGTTTATTTTAAAAATCCCTTCGTACAATACTGACTTATAAACAGAAGAAATTCCCTTGCGTATCAGGAAAGATGCAGTTCCACACTAAAGAAACCCTCTTTAGAAAGCAGATTTCTCCCATTATTGGGAGATACGTTTTCCTTCCCCACCTCTTCATTTAGCGCCTTTTTCCTAAGACAGATCCATCTGTTCTGTGCAGAGCAGGGTAACACTTGAAAATCCTCATGGCAATGAGATTTCTACCTTTGAGATTTATAAGAGCCCAAGTCCTTGAAGTCAACTGTCATCTTTTGGTTGATTTGGATCCACTGTGGGCCATGACCCTGGTTGTAACGGCAAAGTCTTAAAAAGCAGGTTGTTCCAAAAGAAAACAGGTTTTCACCACCTTGGTTTCTAAGGATTTGGAAATGATTGGGCCGTTAAACCCATGGGCTGTGCAGTCAGCTACAAATTTGTCTTTGCTAGGTAAGATTCTCTATTTTTCTCTACTCTCTTGAAGCATTTCCACTCCTAAGTAGAGGCTGCATCCCATAGCATATGAGAATTGAATGCTTTACAGGCTCTTTATTTCCCTCTGTGCATTTTCCTTGCGTAGTACATATTTCTCTACCGTGGCAGACTGAACACTGGGAAAGGGAATCAGGCAAGCAGCCCAATTCCACCTTTAGGAAACTGGGCTTTTCCATGTCAGTTCTTATGAGATTTGGTACTTTTAGAAGGGCATTTATTTGAGGCTTTTCTGTTTTCTGCTCTTAGCTTACAAGGCCATTCTTTGGTACAGACCATACAGACCTTGTTGCACAAAATCCCAACAGGAATTCCAATAGATCTTGTTCCTGTTACCCATGAAGATCATTGGAAGGCAATTTAGAGAAAGGTGTACAGATCCTCATCAGGAGTAAAGGAATACCTCACTCTTAAAGAAATATTCCCACACTTAAACCTGATTGAAGGAATAAATGTCTCAGTAGATGGCTTTGTTGAGGAGCATGTTAAAGGGGTGTTAGTAAAGGCACACAGACTGGCACCAGGGTTCTCTCTGGGGTCTTTTCTCCTTGAGCACAGACCCACTTCCTGAGAGTTTGACCTCTGGTAATCACCAGGGATTTCTGCAAGAAACTCCAGAACATTTATTAGGATTCAAATGCAAACAATTTCTTTCTTCAGAAATGCTCTGGAATAAATGAGTTGTCTTGAAGTTCACAGGTATCTGGAGAAGTGCTGGGCCTGCCCTTCACCTGGGAGAAAAGTAGACCTCACTGGAGTGATGATGATCTGTGCCAGCTAAAGACCTGTTATGGGATTTGGCCACTTTTGCTCAGGGAGCAGAAATCTTCTACTTTTTCTCTGCTAATCTTTCAAATTGCCTCTGTAATTTTTCCCCAAGTTACATGTGCTCAGTGTGTTCTGTCGATGTGAGAAGTGGTAATGTCACTCTGCTAGGAGTTTTATGGTCCACAGAAGGCAGGATTTGTATTAAGACAGACAGATAGATGAATGTCTGGTGTCTGAATGCAAGGTATTACAGAGATTGACCCAAAATTTTCAACACTAAAATCCCAAATGGTAGTCTGAGGGAATCTCTGTCTAGGAGATTTCAGACGGATTTTATCTCTTATTTCTGATTAACACAAGCCTTTAAAAACATATCATCCCTGTCCCTTTGCCCAAATAATTGGAGAATCAGAGTAAAGAAGAATCAATAGCAAATAAGTGGTCTACATTTTCTCAGGTGGCAATGTAAAGGAGGTCAAACATGCCATACAGGGAAAGGAAGGATATGCAGTTAGGGGAGTCTGGTTTGCCTTCAGAAAGGAACATTCATTGTGGCGAAGGAGGTGCTGAATCCTGTTGCCCATGCAACTAGTGAACACAGGAAAGGTAGCGGTGATGCTCATGTCCCATGAACAAACCAGGCTCAGGGCCACTCTAGGATCTGGGCTCTCTCTGTACATGAGACAGAAATGGAAAGGAGCAGAAGCGCCCTGATGGGAGCAGTAGGGACACTGTCCTGCCAGCCTGCCTGTGGAGCCTGGAGCTGCCTCCTAATGAAGGCAAGCGGCTGGTCACAACTGGAGGCGAGCTGTTCCCCATTTGTTTGTGCTCCTCGAAGTGGCAGGGATCCGCTCTCCATCAGAATAATCCAATTGAACAAAATGATTCATATTAGCAGGCACATCTGTCTGAGGCCAAAGCAGAACCCTGGTGTTCGTTTAATAAATGGCGTTCATTAAACTCAGCTGAAAATATAATCTGGAGAGACTGATGGGGTGAACAGAGCAAAGAATAAGCAAAAGGAGTTAGCAATTATCAGATGTCATTTGTTCTACTGGTACCACAGAATTGGAGCTTGTTTGCTGAAATCTTAATTTCATTTTGCTGAGGCAGAATTCATCAGAGAAGCTTATGCTGCAGCTATGATTCCTGTTTGTCAGACCTTGGTGGGGAATGGGGCATTTTTCTTTCCTTCTTTTCTACCAAACAGAGCCGTGAAGGAGCACAGACCCCACCAGAGACCCCCAAGGACAGGAAAGGTGGAAGGAGCAGCCTTGCTTTTGCCATGGAAAGACTGCTGAGTAGAGTTCCTTGTTCTGCAATGGAGAGAACATGGATAATGCTTGGGGACAGGAATTTTGGACTTTTCCAGTGCAGCATGAGTCATAGATCTTCCCAGTTCCTCAGCCATTTCCCCTCCATACCAAGAGGGTGTATAAACACTTCTGAGTTGACTTCAGAAGCATTTTACACTGTAAAGTGTAGGGGCGTTTCCACTGGCAAGTGTTTCTCTCTTTTCAGACTCTATAAAGTTCTTCTTAGTGGTCAGGTCAGGGAAATTCCTGCAGCTGTGTTCTGGGGGCTGTCCAAGGTGGCACAGGGCAGGAGGCACAGGCACCGAAGTGCTGAGACAACCCACATGGCCAGAGCTTAATGCTGATGGCCACAGACTGCTCCCTTCAGGCACAGCCCTCACCCTCCTGCCAGCTGGGCCAGTTCAGTTGTTTGGCATTAGCATTCCTGGCCATAAGTCTTTACACAAAACACTGAACCCAGAGGGATTGCTCTTAGGAGGGAGAGCTGCCTTTGCCAATTCCTGTTGAGCAGAGACAAGCTTCTTGGGACTGACTTACAGAATGGTCAGCATTTGAAGATTGGCTGGACAACCTGTTTCTTGTGAGTTGCTTTGATTTTGTTTAGTTTTCACTTTTCCCTGCAGGTATTCAAATGGTCTTTGGTGTGCTCCAGAGGAAGGCAAGAAAGGATTTTATATTTATAGACTTGCCAGGGCAGTCTATCGAGTCCCAGCCAGTCAGAAAGAATCAAAAGAATAATGGAGGAGAGGGGAAACCTTGACCTCATAAGCTTTCAGCGTTGATTAGTTTGTTGGTGTCAGGAACCTTTTCTTGTTCAGGGCAGACTAACTGTGAAATAACTTTTTTTCCACTACTCTTTAATCTGTCTCCTGTATTCCCAAGGGGAAGGAGGAGCCAAAACCTGCCTTCCTGGAGTTCTGCTTCAGAGGAAGCAAGTGAATGGACTTGCACACCAGCAGCGAGGGGCTGGTGGGTTGGGTTTTTTTCTGAGGCTCATCTTTTCAATGTGCCCTTTAGTAAGGGGCTGAACACCTTCAGTTTCCCTAAAAATTGCATAGGAATCAGTTCCAGACATGAACTGTTCTGGAGATGGTCAGATGTTTTTCTTGCCCTGGTGAATGCAGGAGAGGGAGAGAGAGTTGCAGAGGTCTTTCTGGTATTTGCCCTGGACTCCACCATCACTAGCAGACTTCCCTCCCAGCCATGGAAGTGGGTGGGACATGCACTCAATCCCACCTCTACCCCACCACCATTCCTCACTGGGGTTAATCCCAAGATATTAGGCACAGGAAGAAGCACAAAGGCTTAGATTAAGATGATCCTGTCATTTGTAAGAGACTGGTGAGAAACTTGCTGAATTTGCTTGGGTTGGCTCTGTGGTTCAGGGGACAACAGCCCTCCCAAGCACAGCTGCAGGAACAAGGGGACATACTTCATAAGCACAGGCTGTCTAAGGTGACAATGAACCAGAAACCCGAAGGACTGAGACTGATCAGACTCCACTGGATGCAAATAGAATTTGGGATTTATTTTCAATACTCTTTTGAAAGTACATTGGAGTAATCTTATGAACCAGACATCATGGGAATTAGCAGATTGATTTTCAGTGCTTTCAGAAAAAAAAGAAGTTTTGTTTTGGATTTCTTTTTGAATTCTCAGACAAAAAGTTTTTGATTATTTTTTGAGCAATCATGTTTGACTGATCACCTGCACTTTCCACCAAGAAAGGCTTGGAACAAAAATGTGATACAACTCTAAATTAGAACCATATAAATACCCCAGCTATAGCAGTGAAATGAGTCACAGATATAAGTCACACGCATAAGTTTTTCAGAATCAAATTCTGAGACACTAAAATTTGCCAAGTGATGTGAATTCTTCAGATGAAAGCTGTTCCAACTATACGGAGGGATTCTTGTCTTATCTTTCTCCAACTCAGAAAGAATTATAATCTCCCTAGTTAAAATATCTTCTTTCAGAAGCATCATACAGAATGTGGCTTCAAGAAGGTTTAGGGTTTTTTAACCAAAAAATTAATAACATTTAATAATTAATAGAACTATGTAAGCTTATTGAGTCATCCTGGGCTTTAATCAATTTGAAATATTTGCGGCACCAGTTTCCACCTCGCTGGAGGTACATTAGAGTTTTAGTGCAATTAAAACGAAGCAGGAAATATTTTTAGCTAATTGCACTGTGCACCTTGAAGGTAATTTGAAGCTGCAGGCAAAAAAACTAAAATATCAGAAGGAGTAATTGAGTGTTGCAAGCTGGGAGTATGTGTTCCTGGCTGCATTCTGATTTGGAGGAGTACAGCAGCAGGCGAGGTGTTGAACAGGCTTGGGAGAAGAAGAGTGAAACCTCACTTTTGGGGAACAGTTCCAGTATATACATGGTACAGGACCAGCTTTGGGAGTCACTGTGGAACCCTGACAGGGATTTCAGGCTGGGGGAAGGGCTGGGGTCTTGTTTTTTTCTTGGATACAACCCCACACCAGCACCACTGCAACACATCTTTCCTGTACCTGCTGAGCAACTACAGACCAAATTCTTACCCCCCAGCCTGGCAGAGAGCTGTGGGCTGCTGTGTCTTGTGGCAGGTACTTGAGCCCCAGGTAGGATGTATCAGGCAACCTGCTAGGAGGTCACAGGCAGCTTAATTGTACCTGCTGAGATCCCTGAGCTGGGCTTGACCAGGGTCTTGAGGTTCATCCCAGGAGCCTTGTGGGGAAAGAAAGAGGAGAGTGAGCATCCCTGTCTAATATCAGCAATAAAAACAGGAGAGTGTAGCACTGGGTTCATCAGCATTTTGATAAGTTCTTATCAGTCTATAAAGGGACAAACCAAAACCAGCGGAGACTGGGCACTGAGGCTTTCTTATAGCTTCCCAATTAGACATAGTTCTCAGCAATGTACATTTTTTTAATTAAACTGTTGAAACAATGCTCAGGAGATGGCAAACTCTTTGGGGCCCCTTTGTAATAAAGAACCTTTCATTATGTGCAGGAAGCCTACTACCACCAAGTTTGATTTCCTCTCCCACCAGCAGTAAAAGCAGGGGTAAGCACTCTGTGTGAGGCAGGACAAAGGCTCCTCAGGGCACAGGACCCACTGAGATGGCCACTGAGAGGGAAAGAGGCTACAGGCTTTGCTGGAAAAGTAGCCACATAACATTCATTTGACTTTTACCATCACTACTACTCTGCTTCCCAAAATGACCCGAGTCCGTTGCACTGACCTTTGCCTGCAAAGCTCTTGATTGGCAAAGCACAGCTGAGAGAGGAATAGAGCCATGGCTATGTTTGCATGAGTAAGTAAATTCTGGATGTTGCTGAGGTGGGTGAACAGGGCTGTGATCACTCAGCCCTTACCAGCCTTAGTTGCTCCCAAGAGCAACCCTGGTGCTGCGCAGACCGAAGCTCCCTCTTGCACCAGCCCACCCTGCATCCCCATCCTGCCCAGCCCAGCCTTTCCTCCCACCACACACCTCCTCATCTCCCTCAGGACACCTCCACCACTCTGTGATCCTCATCACACTGTGACTGCCTCTTCTGCCACTGCTCGGGGACAGAGTGAGAAAAGGCAACACCGCTCAGGGAACCAGTGACATTTTCTGACCATCCAGGCTGGATTCTCCGGGAGCAGCCGCTCCATTGTGGTGCTTTTTCATCCACCGCTTGAGACTAATGGCTCTAGAGAAATAGATAAATCAGAGGTGACACAGCTATTGCTGCTTGACAATTTTTCATCAAACCAGCTAGGGGAGGAGGGGGTGACCAAAAAGTTGACATTTTGACCAAGCTCTGGATGTTTCCGCAGCAAATTTTCATTCTAGTAGATTAAAAAAGAAATGCAAAGAGAAAAAAAAAAAAACAAACAAACACCAAAAAGAGTAAAGAACCCCCCAAAAAACCCCATAACTGTCTTGATTAAACATGTTGGCCTTCTGAACACTGAATTCCTGTTTAAAATGGGCTGGTTTTCAGATTGATTAAAAAAAGGCAAAATCAACCTATTTCTCTGCCCACCTCCCCTACCCCAGATTTGTTTTGTTTATTAACTAAAATGTTTACAGGAAAGAAAGCCAAAATAATGACAATTTTCCCCTGGAAAATAATTGTCATTTTTCAACTAGCTCTTAATGTAACATAGTTAAATGAGGGCAATCCTAGTAACAACACTGCACAGCAAGTAAGTCATACAATTATTTGAAAGAAGGGCATTGCAATTTAAGAGCTAATTTTTATCATCACCTTAAATTTATAAATGAGAAAAATGAGGCAGGGTCATCAAGCCTATTAAAAAAAACCAAAACACAGAAAACATTTGCATTTGTAATGCTGGACTTTCATCTGCCTGTTAGATCACATTGGCTTCTCTGTCTGTGCATGTGTATTTGTCTCTGTGGACATGCATGTATATGTAATACCTCTGTGCATATACATATGTAGAATATGTTTGTGTGCATATTCATGTATATAAAGATTCATATATACAATCTGCCTCCTTTTTAACCTTCAGATGTTAGAAAAAAGTATCTGACAAAAACATTCTTTTACTCTTCCCCTAAAAATAGCACCCAAAGGGTCCAGGTAAATGTGTTATGTCTGGTATACGTTATCAGGCTTCTTTCAATCCCAGCATGGATGCAAAGTCCCCTTCATTGCACTGTCCTTGCCACTCTAAGACATTTGGCCTCCTAATCTTGGACTCCCCATGGCAGCCTTAGAAGTGGCTGTCATAGGGATGGAGTCTGTTTTGGAGAGCCCTGCCTCCTCTCTCCAGCTCTGCCAGGCAGTCTGGGCAGGAGCTGGGGAAAAGGGAGAGCTGTGTGGGTTGGTATCGGGCACAGTAAAGAGGAGAGCTGAGGCAGAGAGAAAGCAGAGCCATCCACCACTTGAAGAAAGTTGACGCAGAAGCAAAAACAGAGATGGAAATTGCTATAGAAACAGTTCAAAAGGCAAGGGAGAAAAACATGGGCTGGAATTTTAATAATATTGATCAGCTTCAGAGGCAATAGCTGTGAAGGTCTGTCACCTGTAGAAAAAAACATCTCCAGTTCCTTCCTGTAGGTGTGCTTGGGCACTGGCTCCAGCAGATGAAAGGACAGGATCCTGACTGTCGTTTTGAGTGGAATGCAAAGACACGCGTGTACCTGTGTGTAAATGGAGAGTAATGTGTATTGAATAAAGGTGAAGAAGTCTGCATATGCCATGATCAGAGACTTTAGTCTGAGCACAAGAGGCTGCCACTTTGGTGCTGGAAGAAGTGATGGCCTTTGGGTTCCTTCCGGGAGAGGTTTCTTACTGCCAAGAAAAAAATAAAGAGATAGAGATTATCCGTGGAGACTTGAGTGATAAGGACTCAGGGGAGAGACATGGTAGAAATGTTGAGGAATTGGAGGCAGTAGATTTCTGCAGAGGAAAAAGAACTTCAACCTGGTAGCCCATCACGATGGTGGCAGTGTTGGGCCAATTGTGTGGTCCTGTGAAGGGGCAGAGCACGCTTGCACCTGCAGTTGGCTGCCTTTGGAAGCTTAGCAGACACACAGTGACAGCTCCTGTGCTGTGGCATTCATCACACAGTCTAGGGGCTTGTTCAGCATCTTGCACACACCTCTCAGTTCTTCTACCTCCTCTAAGGGTATCATAGAATCATAGCATTGATTAGGTTGTAAAAAGCCTCTAAGCACATCGAGTCCAACCATTAATCCAGCACTGACAAGTCCACCACTAAACTGTGACTCCAAGTGCTGCATCTCCACATCTTTTAAATACCTCCAGGGATAACAACACCACCACTTCCCTGGGCAACCAGTTCCGGTGCGTGACAACCCCTCAGAATCTAAACCAACCCTATTGAAATCTGAGGCTGTTTACTCCTTTTCTGTCACTTGTTACCGGCAAGAAGAGACCAACCCCCACCTGTCTGCAACATTCCTTCATGTAGACAGCAATAAGGTCTCCCCTCAGCCTCCTACTGGCCCCAGTACTGAGCCCCCGGGAACACCACTGGTGACCAGCCCCAGCTGGATGTAATTCCATTCATCAGCACTCTGGGGTCAGACATCAGCCAGTTTTTCACCCAGGGAACAGAGCACCTATCCAAAACATAGGCAGCCAATTTCTCCAGGAGAATGTTGTGGGAAATGGTGCCAAAACCTTCACTGAAGTCCAGAAAGTCAACATTCACATCCTCTCCCCCCCCAGCTAAGCAGATCACCTTGTCACAGAAGGAGATCAGGTCAGTCAAGCAGGACCTCCCATCTCTAAATTCCTGCCTACTGATCCCCTGGTTGTCCTGCACTGCCATGTGGTGGCACTCAGGATGACCTGCCCTATCACCTGCCCCAGCACCAAGGTTGGACTGACATGCCTGTAAGTCCCTGGAACCTCCCTCCAGCCTTTCTTGTGGATGAGCATCACACTGGCTAAGCGAGATCAACTGGGACTTCCCCCTTTAACCAGGATTGCTGGAGACAAATGATGGAGGGCTGCTTAATGAACACCTACACTGGCTCCCTCAGTACCCAGTAGCTTGGTACATGGGCAGTGAATGTCTCCCACAGCACAGAGCTTATCGTTACAGTCCAGTCAGAAGCAGCTGTTAGAAGCTTCCCTGTGACAGAGCTGTTTGTACCATTAGGACTACTGTGCTGACAGCACAGGTTACAAGATCATGACTAGATTGACGTTTGTCTAACCAAGGCTTTAACTGAGATTCATTTTCCCTGATCGTATAGACCTACATCATAGCTATCTCCTTCACAGCTAGTCAGTCAAGGTCCTCATTATAACCATGAGAGAGATACCAACTCCTTTTGGCCATGACTCACAGTCTTATCTGGAACAGTCCCTAAGGATAAGTGAATTGGTACCTACTATCCCTCTGTGTCTCCACTAATACTGCCTTAGAGTGATCTGCTCAGATGGAGATGTCTTCGTCTTGAATCCCATCCTTAGAACTTCAAACCATTATGTCTATCCAATATTCAAGGAGAACAGTCCCAAGCTCCACTTCCGTGGTTCAAAGAAGAAGCTGGGCATTTACCAGATTTATTTGGCTATGGTTCGCTCAGTGGAACAAGCTCTTGAACATGTCCCTAGAGACTGTTAGAGGGTCTTCTCCCATCCTCTGACTAGGTAGATGCTGTACACCCCTGCTTTAGATGGACAGCTTTCATTTGGTGCTTGAAATACAGACCCAAGTCAGGCAGACAAGATGACCGCATGTAACTGCTGTTTGAAATAACATTTTCAGGTGTTTTTGTTGTTCTTTTAGCCTCAGCAAGTCCTAATCCTTCGCTTGTACATATGTTTGTGTGTGTGTCTGTGTGTTTCATCACAGTGTCTGAGGGTGTCTGTGGAGGACAGTCAGAGGGGTGGTAGTACCACCTCTAGAGCAGTGGACACTGACAGATCAGCCTGGTCCTTCCCACTCTGCACATAAAATGTTTTCCCTTGGTCTGGCATCCATGTGTAAACTCATTGTCCACTGAGCTGCCGCCCTCGGCCCCACAGCCAGTGCTATCCCATACTCCAGCCCTAGACAGGAGATATATGTTGTTGCTACTTCCCAGGAGCAGAGCAGGATATTGTTTGTTCCACCAGACCTCTCCCATTCCTGTTGCCTCCTTGGTTGATTCAGGGAAGCAAAGCCTGTTAACCCTTTTTTTCCTGCTGGCACAGCCAAAGTAAGGAAAGAGACAGGTCTTGCTGTGATGGTGCTGACACGTCCTTCCTCCCCCAGCTGCTTGTTTTCCTGTATTATGACATGGCCAGGAAGCCCAGAGGGGTAAGAGGGATGCTAGAGGCCTTTTCCCCTTCCTCATGCACAGCCAGGAGCTCTTTGGCTGACACTACTTGCTCTTGGATACCTAGCAACAGAAATGACAGCAATTCTAACCTGCACCCTTTTGTAAAGGACAGTTTCATCTCTCTTGGCTTGTGAAATAGCTGTAGACACAGATCTTGCATCTGCCTTGGGGTTACCAGTCTATTGTCTTCACTCAAACATCCAGAGGCTCAGGCTGACACTTCCAGATCATCAACGGGCAGGACTTTGTGGCCAGGCCATCAAGGAGGGTTCAGCTTCAACCAAGGCAGCAACTGACTGCAGGAAAAGTGCAGAGCTGAAGCCAGTGCTCAGATCAGGGGCTTAGTTCAGCATCGTCTCTTGTCAGTTGAGCATAACTGCTGTAGCCAGGAAGCACGTTACAGTTCAGAGAAACAGCAAAGAAACCCCAAACAAACAAACAAACAAACAAGCAAACAAATAAACAAACAAACAAAGTGCCAAAGAATTTTCTCTAGCCAGCATGCATGACTTCGGGATCAGAACTGCCAACAGCACTCTTGTGACACCCCAACACAAGGTGAAACTTTAGTCATGTGCAGTGACTTTTTCAGAAATAGGCTGGGATGTCCTGCCAAGGGGACAGAAAGGCAATACCTGAGGAACAGGGTGCAGAGCTGCTGATTGAGACAAGTGTATCATTGTGTGCAGTGATTTTTGGTGTTTACTGAGGCAAAACTCCACAGGCCAGTAAAGGTACATTTTCGTTTTTAGGAAAGGAGCAGGGTGTTTCTACAGATTGTAGCAACCAGTCCCTGGCAGGGTTTTCTCTTTTTCTTTTTCCTTTTTTTTTTTCTTTTTTTTTTCCTATTTCTTTTTCTGCTTTACCTCTTCTCTTCTCTTCTCTTCTCTTCTCTTCTCTTCTCTTCTCTTCTCTTCTCTTCTCTTCTCTTCTCTTCTCTTCTCTTCTCTTCTCTTCTCTTCTCTTCTCTTCTCTTCCCTTCTCTTCTCTTCTCTTCTCTTCTCTCCTTTCTCCTCTCTATTTCTCTAATCCCTTTTATTTTCCATTATCTTTTAAACTGATGCCAGAGCTAAACGCCAAAAGAGTAAATGTCCTTCTTTTAATGATGCTGATTCAGGAACCATTGTATCATCCAAGTCCTCCTACAAGTCTGCTTTCCACACCACAGCTGCATTGCTGTTTCAGGGCCCACCATCCTGTGAACTGCTAGATGGACATGAAGAAACCAGCAATAGCTACTT
>VWZG01013381.1:39056-92077 GCA_013396735.1 Grallaria varia | reverse complement strand
CTTTGTTCGTGAAGCCTAGCCATTAATTTCCTTGAAACAAATTTATCCAATGTTTTAGACCTGTGCCTTGTTTTCAGCCTTGCACTTGATTATGGATTCTTTAACAAAAATCTACAGTCCTATCAACATTTGTTCTTCAGTTCTTTTACTGTTCTTTAACTTTAACTAAAGTTTTGTCCAATCTATCCATTCCTCTAGATTCATTCTTTATATGATCTTAAATGTTGTAGTTGCAATAATTAAGTTAAAAATTTTCACTGACATCTAAAAAAATCTATTTTTTTTGCATTTATTCCATGTAATATGAAAGGTTAAATAGTGGAAATCACAGCTGTTGAGAAGAACCAAGTTATGTCGGAATTTTTGATTTGTAGGACAGGGAAGAAATCATTGGTTAATCATGGCTTGGAGTAAGAAGACTTTTATCAAGTATTTTGCAGAGCTATAAAGAGGCAGAAAAACTCTGATTTTCCATTTGAAAATCCAAGGATGGTATCAACCTGTCTATCTAACTTTTGATGATCTACAGGAACAGTGGTTATTTAAGTTTTTAATGTCAATTAATACTTCATCTCCAGACACATACTGTCCCTGGTCCCTCTGCCTTCCCTTAAGCTAATGGTTCTTGTGTTGTGAAAGTAAATGGGAAGACCAACAAAGACAGCAGAATGAGACAAACATTTACCAACTAGTCATGTGAAATTGGTACAAAAAGTATTCCATAAAGGCCAATACAATCTGAGTACTGCTCACAGAAGTGGACGGTGAGCCCTTGGGAGGAGAGACAGTAAAATATTTTTCAGTTATGAGTTTTGGAGGAAAAAGAACTGCTCCAAAGCATTAAGATTCATTGTCTTCAGAATACTATATTAGAAGCACCGGACTAATTTTTGTGTTAAACAAATCAAAACTTCTCACTATCTCATTAAGTTCACGTACATAATTTTAAAACATCTATTTTAGTATTTAAAGTATGTAAGAAATTTATTCAATATATAGCTATCTTTCCTTACAATTATCAAAAATTCTTTCCCTGCTTCTTCTTTTTGCTCTGTCTGACATCAAATATTATAATAATAAAAGTGAATTAGCTTGCTGAGATCATGTTTCCATAACATGCCAAAAGGTGCATCCAGAAGACAGGTTGATCATTTGTGGTATACATCTAAAAAGTACTTTTTCCTCCAAGAATGATTGTCTTAGCTTTCTGAAAATCCCCAAACTGACAAATTCAGTGAGTTCAGAATGTGACATTAACATGAGAAGATGTTTTGACTGATAGTGGTGATAACTACAGACAAACTCTGCAGAGACTTGTTTTTTCTTTATACTTGTGATGAAGAAAATAGGGACGTGTATATCACAATGGTACTAATTTCTTTAGCTCCTAACTTACAAATTAATGGCAGTGGAAAATATGAAAGTTTCAATTAACCAAGAATAAAGATAAATCATAGCTACCCTGGAGACTTTTCTGAAAAGACTCTTATGGTGAAAAGAAAAGTAGCTGATTTTCTGTTCTTATGAACACTCCTGTTGTGATAATGTTTTGTAAATTTTTGGATAGTTTGAATTGGTTGAATTTCAGACCTAAAGGGAAAATATTGTTCTCAATGCAAAAAGCAAACTATATCTATATAGGCATGTTTTAAGAATTATTATAATGATTGAAAATGAGCTCTGTTTGAAAACAGAACTCAAGATCTTCTGAAACAAAAATAAAAATTAAAGCTGACTTGGGAATATGAGACTTTCTCTGTAAGACTAAGAAGATATTGCCAAAGAGGCAACATCTTATTGACTAATCTATTCCATGGAGACTCAGTGTCAGTGTGCTCCTGCTTATGTGTATTCCAATGTTTGTGAAGGTTTAGGGAAAAGGCACATACAAGTGGGAGTGTGGAATATTTCTAGAATTACCAAAAATAAGTAGAAAGAGAGCCACAAAGCATAATGAATGATGTCAAAAGAAAAAGCAAGGAGAATATGAAAGGAAGTAAAGCAAGATAAGATACACATAGCCACTTGAAGATTGAGAGTAATAAGGCCAGCAGCAAAAGAGATTACAGTAGCACATCATCTTTCTAAAAGTGTTTGCAATGCTAAAACTTATGGAAAAATGGAAGTAACTGTTAAAAGAGCCAACATTATCCTTATTGTCTAACAGGTTGTTGAACCTCCTGGAATATTTTTCCCCGAATATCTGACAGAGCACATCATGCAATTGTGTAACGAGCTTCAGGGCATCTAAAGAGCACAACTAAGCCATGTTCATCTTAGACATCATCTATCATTTTTTTCCTAGGTCTTGAGTCCCTAAAAAAGATTCTAGGAATTGAGATAAAGATCAGCCACTTCACTGAATTATTGTGCCTAGGGAACGTTGGTAGGGATCATCATTAGGTTACAGTCTATGTTGAAAGCTTGGGAATGGAAATAAAAAATAATGTGGATTTTTTTGCCCTGCTCTCATGACCCTTCTGTGTCTATGGATGGAGATAAAAAGCCTTTGTTTCCCTCTGAGGAGGGAGTATTTGCACAGTCTAACATTTAAAAGCAGAAAAGATACATCTTTCTTCAATGTTGAGTAAAGAATATGGCATTCACAGTTCTGCAGATTACGAGTTTATTTGGTCTTCAGTATGTCCTTCAGAACTCTATGTCTTCTATAGAACCATTTAAAAACTAAAAGTCTTCCCATTCTTTTTTTGTGAAAGATTTTCTGAGATATTTTCCTCAGTAACTCCCACGGGGACGTGGGGTGTTGAGTAAAAGGTGTGTTGTTATTTCTGTTATTGTATTGTTTACGAGTCTGTATAAATGGATCCCAACATATTTCTTGCCTCTGTCTCCTCAGGTTGGAAGCAACCATCTGTGGTATGTCCCACTAACCATTAAACTCTTGATTAGTAAATCCAGCTTTTGCACCTTTTGCTATTAGATGCTAAGCCTTGTTCATTAATTTCATTGCATACAAAATTGATTGTGACTTTAAAGAATTACAGTAGACATTAGAAAAAGCCTCTGAGTGTTAGGAATTTGGACATAAAAAGCCATGTCACAAATCTGTAGACATCTTTCTCTTTCCTGTACAGAGGCCTACATGAAAAGTATATATTTAAAGTTTTCTTTATTTATCTCTTAAAAACCCTCTTTATTTCTAACTAAACATTTAATTTTATTTGGAATGATGGAGAAAACAGGTTACTTGATTGATGACAGAATCCAGTTTCATATTCTATTATATTTTTTCCAGATAAACAATAAGATTTTTTTTAAGATGTGCATGATTTTTAGTGTAACTCTACATACAGATTTTAGAAAAGTAATCAAAACTATATTATCTGTGTGAAGCTGACCTTTTCATAACTGAACTGCTTAATGTCCCAGAATGATCTGTCCCTGCCCTTTAATAATTTATCCTCAATATTTTTGGGATGTTAAGGTTGAAATAGAAAATCAATATCTCTGTTGTACATTAGAACTAAAGCTCAGTTGATTCCTCGAAGATCCTAAAAAGTTGTACCTAAAGTTTTTCAATATAATCACTGTCTTGAATTTCCCATCTTTCCTAGCTGAAGATTCATTAAAAGTTAGTCTAAGAAAGAATTTCAGGATGCCTGAAATTAGAACTGCTCATTCTTAAAATTCCTTGTAAAATTTCTGACATTCAGGATCAAATCTAGTACTCTATCCCACTATCAAAGAAAAAAATGTAATGTTTTATTTGAGCATTGTTGCAATTACAGCATTTTTTTTTCCCTTACCAAGACCAGATAGGCAGAACACTGGAGTCCTACAACAGTCCTGTGTATACACTTGTATGCACATAGAAAGTCATAAATACATGCAACATGCATGTCTGCCAGGTTAGCAAGTCACCCACCATGTTTTTTCCTCCCAGGTGAACAGTCATGTTTTTTTAAACACTTTTTCATAAGTCTCATTTTCTAGACCTTTCATCCTGTAGCCTAAGTAATGCATCCTGCAAGATATTTGCCTTGTCATAACTTCATTTTACAGGTAAATTCTGTTTAACTTCATTCTTTTCAGCTTTCACATTTTTCTGTTCCTTGACCTAAACGATTAATTTTTATTCTCTATTTGTATAAATGTTATTTCTCATAAAGGTAAACCATGTGGACCAACAGCAGCCCAGTCTTTTCCTCCAGACTTGCTGGATTTTGGGCACAGAGAGAATGGTTGTGTCCCTCAGCTGAAAGAAGGCAGATGTAGCAGCAATGAGCAAACACCATATCCTTGCTTGCTTTTGCATGTGCTGCACCTGATGCTTGCAGAGTATGAGATGTTGCACACACTTTCTGTTTAGTAACCCTGTGTGCCACAGGATTCAGAATCAACTACACACATAGGGTCATTCAATCACAAAGTAGAAACACATCTCAGACTACTTCTAGTGACTTTAACTGAATGTCTCCTATTCAGTTATGACTTGATGTGTGGTGTAACATTTTTGTTATCAAGACTGGGTCTTCTACAAGACTATCTCTCCAAATCAACAAAGTCACTGGAACTATTATTTCAAGCTCTAATGTAGTTCAGAATTTTCATATTCTGTTAGATTAATGATTCCTTAATACGTCACAGTATGAAAAACAGAGAAATACTGTGGCAATAATGTTTACGTGTAAGTGTATGTACACATAAACATATAATATACGTATATACATGTGAGTGTACGTCTATATGTATGTCCTGTTATGTATATATGCAAGTAATTAAAGAATAACTTCTATTTCAAGCTGTACTTTTAATGCAGAGTTGTTCTTCATATTTATTGACAACTCGAACATAAATTTGTAAATCAAACCAAATTTTCAACATTAAATTCCAGTTTTTTTAATGATAAGATTGTCTTATTTTCTGTTCAAATATTCAGAGTAATTGTGAAGTTCCATTATACGTAATTTTGCAGGGTGTAGGTGGCAAGATTTTGCCAGTTGGGGTGCTTCAGAGAAAAGAAGAGCTCAGGGGATGCTTTATGTCATGCACAGCCATTTCCAATGAACTCCAGTGGACCCACTGCAGGACACAGTTGATCCCCTCAGCCAAGGCAGTGATACGTCTGGGAAAATGTATCTAGGAAAGTCTAAAAAACTTGGTGTACAGAAAGAGAGAGATGACAGGGGCAAAAAAAGTTAAGACAAGAAGTATCCCTTCAGACACCAAGCTGAAAGAAAAAGAAAGGGTAGGAGGTGCCCCAGGTTCCAGAGCAGTTCCCTCTGCAGCTCCCTTGCAGCCTGCAGAGAAGACCATGCCAGAGCAGTTATCCATGCTGCAGCCCATGGAGAAGACTTGCTGGAGTGGGTGGTTGTCTCCTGAAGGACTTCAGCCCATGGAGGACACAAGCTAAAGAAGAAGAAAAGTAGGACGAGGGACAAGTGGCAGAGAACTGTTATGGACTTTAATATTAGCGTTCTATTCTCCATTCAACTGCCCTGCTGGGAGAGAAGGATGCAAAGGAGTCAGGACACATCTAGACATCTAGAACTGCAATACCAATTCCTTAACAATAAATATAAATAACAAAATATTATTATTACTATTTATGTATGTTATAAGGAGTATTTTGTGAGGCCATTTTCAAGCATAAAGTAAATTCCATTTCTACTTCAAATTGAATATTAAATATTTCACTAGAATTATGTTTTCAGGCACTCAACTGATAAACTTGTTTATTATGTTTATGCAGAGTAAATAGAACAACAGAAAAAAGAATATTCTTAATATTTCTGGCACATTTTCTTGAGAAATGCTGCAGAAAACATGCATACAACATACTCCAGTCTCTTTTGATTTATCAGGGTCTGGCTTGAAATAAAAGCCAAAATAATTAATAGATTCAGTTAGCTGAGGTAGGGAAATAAGTCAACAATTGATCAAAACAAAGAAAATCAAATCAAGTATTTTTTAATAATTTGTAAGATACAAAAGCTGGAGAACTAAAGCTTTCACTTATCTTTTTATTTATTTACCTGCAAAAATTTAACCTGTAATAGCCTCTATTTTATCATGTAACTTTTGTATCCTTAGAATATTGCTTCGGTCCTTTTCACTTTTGAAACGTAATTCCTCTGAATGTTAGATTTCTATTGGTTTTTTTTGTTTGTTTGTTTGGGTTTTTTGTGATGATTAAGTAGAAAGCCATATGTGTTCAAGCTGCAAGTAGTGATAATACTGGTATGTTCTGAACTGAGAACTAATAGGTGGGGTTTTTTCTATCTCTTATTTCTGGTACTAAAATATGCTAACATTAATTTCCTTTTTGCTCTTTCCCTGTTAGTCATGGGTTTTTATGGTATTGTCTCACATCTCTTCTACAGCTTCATGAGTTTTATTTCATTTAGTTATAACCTGAATAGAACTCACACTATCTCTGCATTCCTTAACAACCTGTGCAACCTGTTCCGTCATCTTTGTTGCCCTTCTCTGCCTTCTCTGGCTTCCAAGTTGTACTATATCTTTTTGTGATAAAAAAAGTATCTGCACACAACATTGAAAATGTAAGGTCATGTTATGGTTTAGTTTTTGGTTTTTTCCTCCTCTTCCTTTCCTCATACACTTTTCTTGGCCAACATTGAGATCTGGCCTCTTTTTTTTTATAGACCTACTTATTGTTCAGTGATAGAGTACAGGTCAAAGATCATTACTGTTTATACTGAATAAGACAGTTTTTCTCATGTATTCTGGACCTCTATCAAATTCCACTTGCTGATATAATTATGTCTGACCATTCACCTTAACTGTCTGTCTTGTACTTTTTACCAATTAACAATGAGTTTATACCTTTGCTGCAGCTTAGTTTCCTCAAGGACCTCTTTGGAGCCCTAAGTAGACTCCATGTCCCTCTTCTCCACAAAATCCTTAATTCTTCTATTTAATAGGTTCATTAGTTTTTTGGGAATTAATTTTCTGAAGAAAAACTTTGTCTCTAATGCGTATTTATTCACATGCCCAGCAATTCTATTTTCAGTCCAGTTTCTACAGAATGCCAATACAGAAATGAGGCTTTCAAGTCCTCAGTTCTGTGGATCTTTACCCAAACCATTTCTTAAACCAGGCATCACTTTGCCATACTTTTATCACCTGGGTCTGGTACTTGAAAACACCCCTAACATCTCTAGCTACAGTTGGCAGCATCACCACTCTACTTTTCTGAATACCATGATATTCCTACTTTTGTTCGATTATCCTATAATTTTTCTCATGACATATCAGAAAGAGACAGACTGTCTGATAAGTCACCTATAAAGCAATCTGTGGTTGCTGGAATCTCCAAAGTTACTCTTGGTGGATGCACTGTATTTGGTATTGGTGCTGCTGTCTCACTTTGAATGCTTCTCTACTTTCACATCCTTGAGCATATCACAACTACCCTCCAGCGATGCACTTGCAGAAAGATTCATTAGTTGAAAATGTGCAAGTTGTATCTCCAAGACTTCATGAAATCTTCTCTCCATTTTCTTTTCAATTTCTTTATTCTTTGCTGTCTGTGGTTGGTTAACCCTGGCTGGACACCAGTGCCCACCCAAGCTACTCTATCATTCCTTCCTCTGCTGGGCAGTGGAGAGAAAATATAAAAAATGGGTTGAGATAAGAAAAAGGTTTGTGATCACTCACCAATTACTGTCACAGTCAAAGAAAACATCACTTGGAGAAATTAGTTTGATTTATTACTAATCAAAATGTGATAATGAGAAAGGAACTTCTAAGTCTTAAAACTACTTTCGTCCCACTCCTCCCTTCTTCCTGAGCTCAAATTCACTCCTAATTTTCTTTACCTTAATGCAGTGGGGCAGGGGGATGGAGAATGGCGGTTCTCATTTTCTCCTCACCTCTCTGGCTGCAATTGCCATTGTGCAACATTTTTTTTACTTTATTAAATACATTATGCCAGAGGTGCACCACCATCACTGATAGATTGGCCTTGGCCAATGGTAGGTCCATATTGGAGCCATATTGGCTCTCTTGGACATGGAGGAAGCTTCTGGCAGGTTCTCACAGAAGCCACCCTAGTAGCTGCCATGCGACCAAAACCTTGCCAGGCAAACACAATATCCTGTCTCCCTGACAAATTACTGCATAATCAGAGCACAGATGATTTCAGTACCCAGGGCTCTGTGTTCTGAAGACATCGCAAATTAATTCTCTTGGTCTCCAACTTTGGTCCAAATGTTGCCATGTTCTTCTATACTGAATGCAACAAGCCAGCTAGTTAATGGAGTTTATTCTTCTCTTGTAACTTTCTTTGGTGGACTTGTTTACTGAAAACAGGTTTTATTCAAACTCTAACAATGTGAAAAATTTTTTTTTTCTTTCAGTCAGAAATGGTGATACTGTACAATGTTTGAGTTCTGGTGGATCATAATTAAATAAGGTATAATCCTGTGGCAGGCCAGGTGGCTTAGCAGCTGTTCAGAGTACTGTGGAACAGGAAGGTTGGTTTGAATGCAGCCTCATTTATCTTTCTCTTACCCATTCACTTGGCTGGGAAAGCTCAGCCCTGCTGGTATTGTGAAGGTGATGCGGTTCTGTGGCCTGACCTTGGCTCCTCTGTGTGATAAGGGATATAAGTAGAGGGGCTGAGCAGATGACAGCTGCTGAAGGTATGAGTACTTCCTGCTGGTCAGATGATAAAATAGCACAGAAGTTACTTGCCTGCTGATTTTCTTGCTGAGTTTATTTTTCATAGTGACTACAACACATACACAATTATTTGCTCCCACTGCAATCCAGTGACACGTATATATTGGCAGACGCAGACAAACCTGAGATTTTTTTACCTGTGCTATGGTGGCCGTGAAAATGAGGGATGGAAAGACCTGAACTTTTATGCTGTTAGATACAATCGAATTTTGTTATGTGTGATCACCTTCTTTAAACACTACAGGTTCTAAGCTCTAAATTTCCTTCCAAAAGAACAAAGTCTTTTTTATATACACTTCACTCATTTATGCCTTTAGTTTTCAGCTGCGTGAACAGACCTCTCTGGAATGAAAAATTGCATGATGTTGGAAGTTCATACCAAGAAAGTGTGTCTTAGGTAGGTTTTAGAGAAAAATAGCAGTCAGTTTATAGAACATATGATTGAATTTGTACTTAATATACAAGGAAGGAACAGTGAAGAACTGAGGCTTGTGTAAATACCATATTAGTCCTTCATGAGACTGGCCAAGACAAGTCAAAAGTAAACTTTGCTGATCTGCTTTCTGGAGACAGTAATGACCACTGTAGTCTCCCTTTCCAATATGGAGATAAACTACATTCTAAAGATAAAAGTATGAGTATGCTTACTAAGAGCATGCAGTGAATTTGATTGCTTTTTTCTGCATTCCTGTTCACACATATAAGAAGAAACACAGCATAACCCGTATGTGTCAGATTCAGTGACTCCAGGTGAGCAAAGTGAGACAGTCACCTCCCTTGACCTGCTGGCCACATTTACTTCTATCCATCTCAGGATATGACTGCATTTCTGGGCTGCTAGCATAGATTTCCAGCTCATGCCAGGTTTTTCATACACCAGGATGTCCAAGTTCTTCTCCTCAGTGCTGTTTTCAATCCATTTGTGCACCAATCCATGTTGATACTAGACATTGCTCTGCCCCAGATTTAGGACCTTGTGCTTGTCCTTGTTGAACTTCACTGAACTTTCATGTAGGCCTAATCCTCAAACCTGTGAAGGTTCTTCTGGAATGCAACCCTCCCTTTCCTCTAGCATTATGAACTGCACCATTTAGTTTATTGTCACCTGCAGATTTCCTTTAATCCCACTGTCTATTTCACTGGTTATGATGTTAAATAAGGGTGGTCACCCCTGGGGAACAGCACTCATCACAGTTTTCCACTTAGACATTGAGCCAGTGGCCAAGTTTTCAGATATGACCATAAAGCAAATTTCTTATCCACCTAAAATTCCATCCATTATGCCCATTTCTTTCCAATTTAAGCAAGAATGTTGTGGAGGACTACATAAAAGGCCTTACAGAAGTCCAAATAGACTAGGTTTGTAGCTCTTCCCTTGTCCACTGTTGCAGTCATTCCAGCAGGCCACTAGGTTAGACAGGCATGATTTGCAATTGTTGAAGCCATGCTGGCTGTCTCTAATGCCCTTCCTGTCTTCCATATATCCTAACATATTTTCCAGGAGGATCTGTTCCAAGGTTTTACTGGGCACAGAGGTGAGGCTGATTGGCAAGTAGTTGCCAGGGTCAATGACTATGAATAATGAATAGGAATAATAGTATTTCAAGCCATGCTACCCTACCATGCTTCAGCCTCCTTAATTTGAGGCATCAGGGCTGACAAAAAATGTGTTGGGCACACACACACAAACACACACTAATTACAAATAAATTATACTTAAGGCCTGTGAGTATACATAGGATAGATTTGTTTCCACAGCAGGAATCTCTTCTTTCTCTGAGAAGATCTAGCAGAGGGGGTTTGTCATTAACATCAGCGAGTCCCATTACCAAGCTAACTGGTGCTGTGTTTCGACAACTGTTCGTTATTCCAAAAATGACAAGTGGAAAACTAGAAACTTTAGTAAGAAGAGATAAGACAGCCACATCTGCCAGAAGGAGAATGAAGATCAGCAGAGAAATATCACTCAATAGAGCAATTTCATAAAGATTTTCTATTTAAAAGAAATCATCTGTTACTTTTAAATGGGAAAGATAAAGACAATGTTAATGCAGTAACTGTCAGAACTACAGTGTTAGTATATATTTTGTATCCTCCTTTTATATTTATTTGGCATAACCTCTAGGGAACTTTTGGTTAAACTTTTTTGTTGCATTTATATTATTATATTTATATATATATATATATTATATTATGATTGTATATATATTCACTATAGATAATATATGTGTATGTTCACTATGGGTGTCAACAATTTTAGTATGTTTAACTCATGTAGAACTATGGGAAGATTTCACTCATTTTCAAGGAATTGGTAGAATTGGAGAAGGAAAGAAAGTAGAGAGAAGAATGAAAAAGATAACCCTTGATGGAGATATCCTCTTGCTTTACTGTTCATTCGGAACCAATCTGATTTCTCTGAAAACTTGGCTCCCAGGCCTTCTAAAGACATCTTTTTGTGTTTCTTTTGGCTGGGAAAGAAACAAGCCCCTTTTAAAGAGTTTTAATTTCTTCATGACCTAAATTATAATAAGACTAGGCCATGTCCATAAAAAACAGATACAGATGGCTTCACTTTTGATACCGGATCGTCTCTGCTCAACCAAATAAAAATGTCCTGATACAGTATCTGATACAGAACCAAATGAGGCATTGAGAAAATGTCTATTCTATCTTGCTCCAACTGAATATGGAGGCCAAAACTTCATTAACATTTAAGACGTTTTCCTGCCTAATAGGTTGAAGAGTTGTCATACTGGTGCAGAAATGAACTGTAGTCTGGTAACCCTCTCTAGTCATGTAGATAAGCATGTCAAGCATGGCTCATGTGTGAACTGTAGCTAAGTAATCTGTGCCATGAACAGGGCTGTGTAGCACATAGTAAAAATTATTGTCATCTACTATGTGAGAGTGTGAAAGAAACAAAACGAAAAAAAACACCCCAAAAGGTTTCAGACATTTTTTAATAATTTTTTTATGCTTTTAATCATAATATATCTTTCATTTTATAGGTTATACTTTTTTCATTTTATTCTCCCCTTTAGTTGCAATGGCTCCTAAGAAAAATAAAAATAAATCATTACTAAACACTTTAACATTCTATGTTTACTTGTTAGTTTTGCGTCTGAAATTCCTGAACTTGAAGCTATTTTCTTGCTTCAAGCAAAACACTGTAACAGAGCAGAACTGTTTATCGTATCACTGTCAGTGTCCACCAGGCCCCAGGCTTTAATTTTGTAAATTGAGTCTGGCTTACTGTGGTAATTCTCAGAAAAGCAAAGTAGAATTTATTCTTAATACATGAGGAAAAGAAAAGAAGCCTTTCTTGTTATGAAAATAAGGCATATTAGGTAAATATTATAATGCTATGCAGCACTGTAGTCAAATTTGATGATACTAATATTTCAAAAAATTTAAAGAAGTAATCTGTTTGTTATTTTTACTGCTGAAAGTTTTCTCTAGACAAAAGTTTTATTTCAATATCAAATTGCAAGTTACACTGATTACTAAGGTGTTATACTTCAAAAAATTCTGAAAGTATAACTATACTAGAAGGAGTTGTATGAGAGAAACTCAGATACTGAATTTTACTTCTTACATTAAAAACTCTTACATTCTGAAAAGCGAGTTGATACAATTGAAAGACAAATTTATGACTTCTTAGATACCGCCCCCGCCCCCCCCCCCAAAAACACAAATTCATGTAANNNTTGCGTCTTATATACCCCCCCCCCCCCCCCCAAAGACAAATTCATGTGTCAATTACAGTGCAATGACTAAAGTTATGTTTTAAGACTCAGAAGAAATTCAGGAAGGCAAATGGTATTCAAAAGGAGAATTGGACTTATCTTCCAATGACAGCAATATCAGTATTGTGTTCCGGATTGGTGAAAATGAGAGAACATACATTTGAATTAATACCTACTCTTGTGTTTTAAGCAATAAAAATCTTAACTGAAAGAATATTAACATTATAGGATAGGTTTTGGGAATGAAGTTGTATCTCATTGATGTTTTTAGTTTTAGTAAACCATCATTTTAAAGTTTCAATCCACTGTATGTTCTACTGATGAAGTTGTAAATCCCTTTTTAGGTTTATCTGTTGTCTTATCTTCCCAGGCCACATTTATAATGCTTATCCATAATAAAAGAATTTCTAGCAACAAGATTATTGTCTGTTTTGACCACATATTGAATACAGACACAGGAAATAAAACTTCCGAGACATCAGTTTTGAATTTCATAGGCAAGGTATGGAAAGGTAATGTCAGAAATCTGTGCAAAGTACCTAAACTGGATGCTACTGCAGTTTCTCCCAGAGAGTCCCATGGACCGTTCTGTCTGGAGCAGCCCATACCAAGTTAAGCTGGCAGCCTTAGGGCATGAGAATCTGAGGGACTTTATTCAGCTCTCTATAACAGTCAGCTAACCTCCCTTTCTGCTCTTTCCAAGTCTGAAACTGTCTCTCATTATTAATCTTTTTCACTCCTACTGAACAAAGTTGCATTTTTTCCTCAGTGCATAGGTCTGGATAGCATAGAAACTTTTCCTTTTCTTTTTTTTCCCCCAACACTTGCTCATACACATTTAATAAAAGGGATGTAAAATTTGCTTTGGTTTTCACTGGTATACTGTGAACTGCCCAAGCTACTCTGACAGGTCCATAGATATTCTGACCCTTGTGATGAAGGTGGCTCATCTCCTCACTAATCCCTTCAAGCTCAAATGGGAGTGTCAAAACCCCTACAGAAGCCTTTTGTTCATGTTGGTCTTCCACAAACCCCTACATAAGCTTCAGGCATGTCTGTTCCTGCTGAAATTCTTCAAAGGTCAAAAGTTCATTCATCTCTGGCAAGCATCCCTTAGCAAAGAGTTGTCTCATTGCAGCTCTGCTAGCTTCTGCTTCTTCACCGCAGTCACAGTAATCAGGGTTTCTAGGTGACAGTGACATCAATAGGCATTAAGAAAACACTAAATGTTCAGTTGTGACTGATTTGATCAGTAATTTTGCAGGCAAAATGAGATGCATACTTCATTGGTAGAGGAATGTTTTCATCAGAAGTTTTATGGGGCAACTAAAGCATTGGCTTTTCAGCGCATCTCATATTGTCAAAGTGTTTCCAAACATGCAAGAATTAACACAACTGACAGTGAGAAAGTGATACTATTCCAGATAGTTTAATGGCTTTTTATTCTGTTATTTCAAGCAACCTATCTCTCAGTCGGGTTTTCTGATTCTGTCATCATCTTTTTGGAGTAACCTAACCTGTACTGCTTACAAGATGTTACTTGAAAACCACTAAAATATTTTCTTATGGTTCTCTTGCTACAGGTAGTGTAGGCAGGTTTCAGCTATAAATTGCATGGGAAACTTTTTATTGTGACAGTGTTGACATAATAAAACAATCTTAACAGCAGAGTAGTCCTCTTTATTTTCATAAACAGAATTTTATTTTAAGGAAAACATAATAAAGAAGTCAGATTTGTAAGGTATTTGGAAGTCTAAGATACAATTAATCCCCTAAATCCCACAGATACTGCAGTAAATTCAGTAACAAAATATTTTCAAGATTGTCAGTGACATTTGTATAATTTTGCACTTAATCATGCCTAACACATATCATTCTTATACATGAATAAATAATGTTTGTTGCTGTTTCCCTTTCAAAATAAAATATAAATATAAAAAATATATAAAAATATATACAATGCACTTTGCTGTTAAGATTATTTTCCATTTTAAGGTGTCACCAAAGTTTCACCGACCACTCAGAAGAAAAATTCACCAATTACTGTCACTTAGTCTCATTATGTGACAATCCTAACNGATGTAAAATTTGCTTTGGTTTTCACTGGTATACTGTGAACTGCCCAAGCTACTCTGACAGGTCCATAGATATTCTGACCCTTGTGATGAAGGTGGCTCATCTCCTCACTAATCCCTTCAAGCTCAAATGGGAGTGTCAAAACCCCTACAGAAGCCTTTTGTTCATGTTGGTCTTCCACAAACCCCTACATAAGCTTCAGGCATGTCTGTTCCTGCTGAAATTCTTCAAAGGTCAAAAGTTCATTCATCTCTGGCAAGCATCCCTTAGCAAAGAGTTGTCTCATTGCAGCTCTGTTAGCTTCTGCTTCTTCACCGCAGTCACAGTAATCAGGGTTTCTAGGTGACAGTGACATCAATAGGCATTAAGAAAACACTAAATGTTCAGTTGTGACTGATTTGATCAGTAATTTTGCAGGCAAAATGAGATGCATACTTCATTGGTAGAGGAATGTTTTCATCAGAAGTTTTATGGGGCAACTAAAGCATTGGCTTTTCAGCGCATCTCATATTGTCAAAGTGTTTCCAAACATGCAAGAATTAACACAACTGACAGTGAGAAAGTGATACTATTCCAGATAGTTTAATGGCTTTTTATTCTGTTATTTCAAGCAACCTATCTCTCAGTCGGGTTTTCTGATTCTGTCATCATCTTTTTGGAGTAACCTAACCTGTACTGCTTACAAGATGTTACTTGAAAACCACTAAAATATTTTCTTATGGTTCTCTTGCTACAGGTAGTGTAGGCAGGTTTCAGCTATAAATTGCATGGGAAACTTTTTATTGTGACAGTGTTGACATAATAAAACAATCTTAACAGCAGAGTAGTCCTCTTTATTTTCATAAACAGAATTTTATTTTAAGGAAAACATAATAAAGAAGTCAGATTTGTAAGGTATTTGGAAGTCTAAGATACAATTAATCCCCTAAATCCCACAGATACTGCAGTAAATTCAGTAACAAAATATTTTCAAGATTGTCAGTGACATTTGTATAATTTTGCACTTAATCATGCCTAACACATATCATTCTTATACATGAATAAATAATGTTTGTTGCTGTTTCCCTTNTTATAAAGTTATATAAATTGATATAAAAATGCGAGGCTCCTGTCTAGAAAAAGGCTTTTAAAAATTTCAAGATTGTATAAACTGATTCACATGGCTTGTTTGATAGAATTAATAAAAACTGCAGCAATATAAGCATAAATACTGTGAACTTCCAAGACAATAGAAGTTTTAAAAGCAGAACATCCACTCCTAGTATCAGTCAGGGGTGTGATATGTACAGAACTGAATAAAGGAGTAGCAAAACTGGATGCCTGGGNAGGTAAGCAAAGTTTCCCCAAAATTTCCATAGTAAAAAAAAAAAGGCAACAAGAACAATAAAAGGTATGTATATTTCAGGTTGAAGTGAATGTTAGGCAATCTTGAATTTTGTTTTTCAGGACCATAATGAAAAAAATACAATTAAAACAGAGAATGCAGTTCAGTAAAATATGGCATTACATGAAATACAAGGCTGATCATGACACAAGGAATTATTTTAACTGACCCCTTGCTATTACTAAGAAGAAAAACAATTGTTATTAATTCATGGGAGACACTGTAAATAAAGGCATATATATTCTACAACAAACTTGCTCATCCAAGGTTTTACCATTTGCATCATCTCTTCTTTCCCTTATGCATTTTCAATAAGGATATATTCTTGTGTTCTTATTAATGGATCTGTGTTCTGTGTTTCTTGATTATGTTTCTTACAGCCTTAGGATGAACTTGGACGGAAAAAATACACTTTATGATTACCCTTAAATCAGATTTTTACCCCCTTGTTGAGTAAAATAGTTCTTTACTAAGGGAAAAACACTAAAATAAGTAAGTGCAATAATTTGAAAAGCAAAAGGAAAGCTGGAGGTGAGTAAATTAAGCAGACTCTTGTAACCTCTTGTAACCCTATTCTTACTTTATACATCCTGTTAGTTTATCCATTGCACAAAGTATCTGTTTATCACTGCTTTGCTCACTTAGCATGAGAAATATGAAGTTGTTTATGCATCTTCCAAAACTTACTACTTCTTTATTTTATACTAAAGAACCCAAACAAACCAAAATCAAATACAAACAAACAAAAAACTCAACTCCCTCCCTCCAAAAGGTAGCTTCTGCACATACACAGTACACAAAGACCCTGTGCACTTAAGAACTAGCTATAGTAATCAATATATTTTAGGGATGATATCACTTCTGTTCCAGGATTGGCTCAGTGGGTGTGAAATATGAAACAAAATTTGCCCTAGGAAAGAATTCACATAAATAAAAAGTATTTGCTTTCTTCTCTAATAAAATAACAATAGGACTTTTTCCTATCTTCCCTTTACAACTACATGTTTCTATGGAAGTGTAACTATCCTGGCACTAAGTCCTCGAGAGACGGTACTTGCTGAGAATTTTTAAGAATGTCTGTTGCAAATCAGTGGCACTTTTCAGCTAATAAATAGTTAGCTATCTATCTAAGTTACTCTGAGAATTTCTTCAGGCAATTTGTATGTTCCTCTCTGACCCTTTATGAAGAAAAGGGAATGTGACAATTTCTGATAGCCTGTGTAACAGAAAGAGACTAAAGAGTCCTTAAAAAGACATGATTTGTTTGCTAATAACATTCTTTATTCAAAATATGTAGTCCAATATCTGTCACCATTCTATGATTTCCTAAGATTTCCTAAGATTTTCTCTTTCAAATAACACTGTTTCAATTTAATGTAATTTAATTTAATTAATTTAATTTAATTTAATTTAATTTAATTTAATTATCTGGACAGTTGTTTTTCTGAGTTGAGTGGAACCTAATCTTTGAGTAAACTGAAGCATCCTCCTTAGGTAGAGAGAAAAAGGAAAGATGCAAAGTATCAGGGTGTGGAAATGATAGCAACTCCACTGAAACTTGGAACAAATTATAAATCCTGTTGCATGTATGGACCATGAACTGGTATAATTAGGAAGAGTATCTGTATGGAACTGTAAAATCAGATAGCAAGAGAAAAAGCTGTGGATTATAGATGATAGGCAGTCTTTCATGATCTGGTTAATCTCTGGAAAACAGATTCATCAGGCTAGGAAAATGTAGACAACTAGCACGGGGTTCCTTCACTGTTCTCAATTTGGGCATGTTATAAAAGAAATTAATTCTGGACTTCATGAAGAATCATGTCTATCTAAATGATACAGTGCTACCTAAAAGCACAATGAGAAAGCAGTGTGAAGGTGAGACCCTGCGACCCTTGGAGGTGAAGAAATGTGAAGACTTTTGAAATGTGAAAAAGCAGAGCTTGAGAAGAAAGCCAGAAACTGTAAGACAGATAACTTGTATAATCTGAATGGTAAGTTATTTCAGCAATTAAACACTTCTGGATGGGAATCTCCACAGAATTGATGCAAAGGTGAGATGGTGGGTTGACCTGAAGCTGAATTAGGAATGACATGAGCAAGCAATTGTCAGTGAATTTCACCTCATTGTAGGAGGATGATGATGAAACCTATTCAAGATAAATTTCATGAAATTACAAAAGGAGTGTTTTCTGAGTCTGAATATGAATTTAGAGGTAGGTAGTTGAACGGCAGGGGAAATAGGTGTTGGGGCTTAGCACTCCAATAAAATTTCTCTGTACTTCAGGTCAATGACTGTGAATCAATGCAAAGAAAGCAACATTTTTCCTGAATACATATGATTAAATCCACATTAGTTCAAGCCTGTTACATTTGTACAGGTAGAAGAGATCAGAATCACAGAATATGCTGAGTTGGAAGGGGCCCACAAGGATCATCAAATCCAGCTCTTAGCCCTGCACAGGACAACCCCAAGAGTCACACCGTGTGTGCCTGAGAGTATCATCCAAACGCTTCTTGAACTCTGTCAAACTTGGTACTGTGACCGCTTGCCTGAGGGGCCTGTTCCAATGTCCAACTACACTCTGGGTGAAGAACTTTTCTCTAATATCCAACCTAAACCTCCCAGGACAAAACTTCAGGACATTCCCTTGGGTTCTGTCACTGGTCACCACAGAGAAGATATCAGTGCCTGCCCCGCCTCTTCCCCTCACGAGGAAGTTGTTACTGCAGTGAGATCTCCCCTCAGTCTCCTCTGCTCCAGGCTGAACACACCAATGCCCTCAGCTGCTCCTCATACGGCTTCCCATCAAGGCACTTCATCATCTTTATTGGCCTCCTTTGGAGGCTCTCTAAGAGCTTAATACCTTTCCTAGGTTGTGGCTCCCAAAACTGCACACAATATTCCAGGTGAGGCCACCCCAGTGCAGCACCCTTGCCCCGCTGGCGATGTTTTGCCTGATGCCCCCCAGGACAGGGTTGGCCCTCCTGGCTGCCAGGGCACTGCTGACTCATATTCAACTGGCCATTGATCAGCACCCCAGTGTATAAGATGTGAACATTGAATCGGGAGGTGACACTATTATTTAGATGTTCAGACAGTCAGAATGCATGTGGGATTATACTATCACACACCTAGGTACATAAGTAGTCCTAAGAAGAAGAACACATTAAAAAGTCCTGACAGGGGTATTTTTTCAAGCAAGTTCCTCATTAAATAGATCCCTGAACTGGGTCCTATAAAAAGTTTATTAATTTTTGAAAGTGTTTCTATTTTCATACACCTCCATCACCAAACACCTACTGAATTTAGGGTATCTTCTAATCTTTTGCCAGAAGGCAATGTGGTTCCGTATCAATCTTTCTTTTGGGAGTGGTTACATGTCACCACAGTGTATGAGATGGTCTAGGTTTCTGATACCTAGGAGAAATGGGCAGCTTAGAAGTCTATGTGCTAACATGTAGAAATCTGGTATTGTCAACATTTTGTATATATTATTGATGGGAAAAATTAAGCAATGAATTATCCTTTTATATTTTTAATATGTTTACAATCAAGAAAAATGTTTCATTGTTACACATTATACTGTAAAAGGAAACATTGACTTGTCAGAAGAAAATCTTGTTAATAAAAAATGAGAAAGAATTATACTATATCTAAGTCAACTACCTACATAATATAGTAAGTTCTGCCATAAAACCTTGATAAACAGTAAAGGTAGAAATATTTCAAGTTAAAAGCTTTATCAAAAGCCCTGGGGCTTGTTATGGAAACAAAACCCCAAACGGAATGCATTAAACTTTTGATAAAGAATAAAATAGAGTACAAATGCATAAATCACCTTGTTAGTCCAAACTGAAGTTTAAACTACTGGAAGAAATCCCTTTAGGTATGAATAAATAAGACATTTTCTGAAAGATAGTTTTTATTTTTGACATTTCATAGCCACAATAAAACAGTTACTTCTAAAGAAAATCTCTTAAGATATGATTAGATGTACAGAAGGGTTTACTAGGCTATCTTTTCAGTTTTATGTTTCTGCAAGTGAACATGACTAGATATACACAATCTACTTGATTTTATGGACATACTGTTAATACATTGCAACAAACCATGTATGTGAAATAATTATGGCCTTAGCTTGCTTTGAAATGGATAGTTTCCTTTCTTTTTGTCTCACTGCTACACATGAAGCAAATAAATAGTTTTAAAATGGGAGAAAATATTAAATCAAGCATCACTGTAAGTTGGGAAAAAAAAATTCTTCCAATTATAGCTGAGAAGCTAGCTTAACAGGGTTGAACCTCGAGTTCCAGAGCCTGGTCCTCCTCCTGCACTATTAACAACCTTACTATAATTGCTGTGAGAGGGGTACATTTGTTCATTTATAGAATTTGTAGATGCTCTTAATCATAAATTTGAGGTCCAAACACAATGTATAACTGAATTTTGTGCCTCAGACTCATGCTGGATGCAAAAGTAAAATTACATGCTTTCATATGAATATGTACTTATCCTAAGCATATGCATTATTTCATGTGAAATTCATTTGTTTTATCGATATTAATGCAACGAGTGAAGCCTTGACACTTAGGTTCTGCACTAATAGACATAATAGACTAATAACCCTTCCTAGCGTTAATCATTTCTATTGGCTAATGATCCATTTCCTTGGAGGAAATCATCTTTTGCAAGTTCTGTCACAGTCTTGAACAATTACAATGTCAGATTAGGCTGTTAAACACTAATGGATTTACCAACTGCTGCACTAATTTTTTTTTATTTTTTTTTTTTAATATATTTTCAATTGCTTTTATAATTCCTAGAATTCCTGTTAGGAATATCCTTGCTTCTGTCTCCAGTCAAACTAAACTAGATTAGACAGTGCTTAGTTATGGAATAATGGAACAGTGTTCAGTCCCTTTGGCAGTGGCGTGTTGGTTTCCCTGCTTTCTTTTTCTTTTGTTTCATTTTGGCCTTCTGAATTTGGTAAAGACTTTCGAGAAAGGGAAACTGACAACTCCACTTACTATTTGTGCTAAGGATGTGATTCTACAAACTTAAGATTTAGTTTCTTCAGGGATGATAATACTTACCATGAGTTAAAATGCATGAAATTTAAGATAGTTTCATGTCTCTCCACTGCTCACTTATGTAATGCAAATCTGGGACAAGATATCAACCCTATTATTGAACTTACAGGGATTTTTCAGAAATTTTTCTCTCTTTCTGCATATACAGAATTGTCAGTTTGTTTATTTATTTATATAAGTAGTTACCATTCGTATAGTTTAGCTTTTGGAAGATTTTTAAATACAGAAAGAAAAAGAAGAGAAGAAGAAAAGAAATACCTAAGAAAGATTCCTGTTAGGATCTTTTCTTGTTTCTTTTAAGCCATAATAGTTGCACAAATACAGGTAACTGAAACTTAAGCACAATCCTTGAGATACTTGTTAATTCTGCTACTAAAATACAATCAGAACATTTGTCTTACCTGCCCTGTACTGGCTCTTGACCCATCTTGAGAGTTATTTGTTCTAGGATGGAGTTTGTCTGGTGTTTTTCTATAAGATGAAGACTCCTTTGTTTGTGTGTCTATTGCTCAGTTTGGTTTTGCTTTGTCTTCACTTTTTGGTTATATGCTTTTCCCTGCTCTTTTATTTTCACCCTGTCGGGAGTTCCTGGTGGGAAGTGTGCTCAAATATTCCATACACTTGCTGTATTTGAATGGCTTAGCTTTATTGACATGCTTTAAGCCAGATGATATAGACACTGAGCAGTGTGTGTGGAGGAACCATTTTATGGAAGATTGCACTTCCTATAATGCAGGGCTGCATGTCTTTAACAATTGTCATCACAAGTGTCCAGGCAATTCTAAATGGATCTCCAGAGTCTGAGACTGGCTGAGGTTTTCTGTCACAGACCCAATATTAAACAACTGTTTCCTATGGGTTTTGCTGGAGTTCTGATTAAACCAACCAAACAAAAAACCCAAATCAGCCAAACCAATAAAAGAAAAAAACCTACCTCACAACAAAGCAAGCCAAAAATCATGCAGCTTTTCGACAAAAAGAAAATATAAATCTGTTGGAAAACTTTCATAGTGGATGATGCATATTGATCACAGTAAACCAAAATTAATATTTTTTTTGTCACCATTAGACAAATGGAATACTGAACAGCCATAAAGACCAAGAGTTGAGCATAACTACTCCAGTATAATAGCTCACACCATTTTGTGTGAAATATAAAACTGTTGTTTTGGAGAATTTGCATACAGAGACAGTGAATCAATTCCATTACACTAAAACATCACAGTTTTATTCTTTTGCTGTATACATTACAGCATACAGAAAAAAATTATCTCACTCTCATATCACAGAATTTCTGAACACAGGTAAAAGCCAACACATTAATTATAGACTTATAAAATTGGTATTAATCTTTTTTTTCTAATATAGATTTTTTTTATTATTGCCACAAGTTGCCATAAATTGCTCATTAAACTTCAAGCATTGCAATGCAATGCTTGCTACCATTTATAGGCAATGCTCTCCAAAGTACAATTAGAGGGAATATTATGACACAGAACAATGGAGACAATTATTTCTGAAGTTTATTAATGCTAATTAGCATATGGCATCTAAGACAGCTGCTGATGGTTCATTGCTAAATACTGAGGGACTAATTAGTATTTGATGTAAATTAGTTTTTTCTGCATGTGCATTGTCCTTAGATGCATATGCACTGTCACCACTGGGCTATTAAAAATCTGGCCTATGCCTTCTTGCAGTGGTAGGATACAGCATTTAGGATGTTTTGCACACTATCATATAACACTCTAAAGTGCCCTTAATAGCCACTATATGAGATTTAACAAGGCAAACTCACAAATTCCCATTGCAATACATCAGAAAACTTATTTTAAAAGTAGCTGGATAGTGTATAAATTGTTTAAAAATGGCAGTTTCTAGCCGCCTTATATTGACAGAAATAGCAGTCTGAGAGATTAAAAAAAATCACATCTAACATCATCTAACTGAACTGAACTAATGAACTGGAGAAGAGGGAAACAGAATTTCACAGGCTTACTCAATGCTCTCCTCTGTTTAATCTTTTTCATTCTGAGTATAGATAATCTTTTTAGTTCTTTTTTTTTATTTCCCACAGAGATCACCATTCTGTGTGTATTATCATGTCTGTCTTACAAACCTTTTTTTGAAGTTGGAATGCTATTTAAAACCAAAAGAAAACAATTAAGTCATCTCATCTCTGGATAGCAAGAAGGAAATAAGTATATCTTCTTGCTTTCATAACAGATTACTATTGCTTTACACAGGAGGTTATTATTTAAGGTAATTTTTTTTTTTCCAGGACATAATAGCATTGCAGTGAAAATTCCCCATGTCAATCATAAACAACCTTTATTAAGTAGTTAATAAGTATTTGCTTTAGTGTGACCATTTTCCTATATAATTAAAGAATACTCATTTCCTTAAACAGTGGAAAAAGGGCATAAAAGATTAAATCACAGAGGAGAAAAGAAAGCCAAGAAAAGTAAAGCTGGCTAGTTAAGCCTTCTGCATTCATTGAGGTTGGCCTTTACTGTGACAACAACTGTAGTGGCTGAAAGCAGAAAGAGATGTGACGATAAAGAGGGTCTACCACACAAGTTGTTAAAAGATAAATCAAAAGAATAAGAAAAAAACCCCAAAACAAACAGAGCAAGGGATCATAATACGTGACTAAAATGTGAGGAATATGTGAGGGGGATTCTTGGTGACAAGCAATGGGAAATTTGAAAAATATGAAGAAAACTTTGATTTATGAAATAATTTTAACACTACAGCTACCTTGTCAGATACTATAAAATGAGTCTTTGACTTAACATTGTAGGCAAAAGTTCCACAGCAGCAGCAAGTTCCTTGGTTATCCAGGGATAGTTAATACTAGATCATTACACAGTAAGTAGTACTTTCAAACAGCTTGGGTCTACTGTGATGCTTAAAATTTTGGGGATTAAGGAACATGGTAAAGAAAATGTTTATTAAATATTGATGATACCTGTGCTTTGTGTGAATTTCAAAGCCTCTGAGATTTGTTGAATACACAAGATCAAAAAAGGTAAAATTTTAGGAGCTTTCTGACCCATGACTGAAATATCAATTTTGCTATTTTGGGTGGATAACCACATCTTCGATAAAAAATTATGTTTTTCACTCAAATTCAAAACAAATAAAAAGAATATTCAAGGGGATCTTTGGCCAGGAGAATGCTATTGCTATGACTGGAAAAGAAACATCAATAATAACAGAAGGGACCTCTTCCAATGAAATTTAGCTTAAAAATTTAGCAAAAATAACACAGTGGGTAAATATAATGAAATGAGCACAACAAACAAAAAGAATGTGAATGGGAAAGATGCAAGAAATGTGGTACTAAATAGTACTGATAGAAAGGACTTAGCTCTATTTGGCTCTTCATATATTCTTGTACTAATTCCTTCCAAGAATATTAGGTAATGTTGTAGCATAAGAGAAACATCCAAAGCCAAAGTGGCGTATCTGTGTTCAGCTGTACTCTGGTGTAAAAAATATCATGTTGCCACAAACAGTAATAACTATGCTGAAAGCATTAAATGGATAACATCTACAGGGTTTTACAGGGTAAGTATATCTGCACAGAAAAGGTGTAACTAGGGAGATAAAGAGTAAACTGCAAGGATATAATTCATAACAATCCCTTGGAAAAGAGCCCTACTTATGAGACAATTATATCATACTGTAAGACTAAACAAAATTTGGACTTACTAAATAAGAAAAGACTAGATTAACATATAAATAGCCTCCATGGAGTGGAGAAGGTCTCAATGGACATTTTAATAGAAGTGTGATATCCATACTGTCCTAATTCAAGTCCTTAGGAAAGTTTTCCTAAATTATTTCTTAGCTGGGAAGGCAAATTTTTCCTTTATTCATTCATCAAATGGATAAACTCACCAGGAATATGTGGCTATGGACAGAAAACACAGGCTCAAACTTTGTCAGGCAAAAGCAAGAAGCAAAAGGCAAAAGCCCTTTATTCACATCAAGCTTATCTTTTATACTATTTTACTACTGTCCACACGTATCTATGCTACATATCATTGGCTCGGTGTTCTTGTCCATCAGTCTTAGTCCATCTTCTGATAGGTGGACATCACCTCTCCTCATGCTGCTCAAAACATACTCTTGCTACTTGCTATTCTTGGTTGTTTTCTTCACTTCCTTCTACTTTCCCAGGCCTGGCCCAAGGACACAGGTGCTGTTTTCTGCTGCTTTCCCAGGCCTACAGTTGCATCCTCTCAAGGCCAAAGATGTCCATAGCCCAATATTCTTCCATTGGAATACATTAATTGATTATAGAAACAGTAAGATGGTAATTTTTCCTTATATGTGGTCTAAAGAGACTAAAAGGAATTAGGAAATATTTTATTAGGTATGCTGTGATCACAGAATCACAGAATGGGTAAGGTTGGAAGGGATCACAGTGGGTCATCTAGTCCAGCATCCCTCCACAGGCTGGGTCATCCCAGAACACATTGTGCAGGATTGCATTCAGATGGTTCTTGAACAGTTCTCAATTAGAGAAGCTCTTATATCAATTCTTCATGCAAAATTAAGAAAATTGGTCTTATACCCCTCTGAAATATCACAGTATAGGCTGTCTTCTGCCTGTACTCATTGCTTCCATCATCTGTTGGTGCCAGCTAAGCATACAGGCAGGTTTATCAATTCATTTCTCTTTTTTTCTGCCTGCTATGTGTCTGCTTGTGATGCCAGATCAGAGGGGCTCACAGAATGGGTGAGTTCTCCAATTGCACAAGTCCCATTTTTCTGGAGTCATCATAGTGTTCATAAAGATGGCAAATAGTGAGAGGGTATCACAGTGTACCTCTGCCACGAGGTAATAAAGGTATTCTGAAAGGGAGAGATCCGATCCCTGTCTGCTCCAATGAATTTGTTTACATATTTATAAAACAGGAAAAAAGTTTGTAGCTTTTATGTTCACTGAGAAAAATTTGTCAACATAATCTCCAAGGATCCTGCAAGAGTCAGAAAATATAAGGCACATATAAAAAGTGGTAGTCAGCCTCTTGATTTTTTGAGAACCTCACAGATGTATTTTAACATTCTTGGTTTCTTTCAGCCTAGAAAAATAGTGATTGAGGGAGGAACATGACAGAAATAACATGAAAAAATCATGAAAAAAAGGGAGAAGCTGAATAATGATCAACTGGTTACTGTCCTTTTTGTTGCAAAAAGTAGCTAGTAAATAAAGTTGGAGAAACACAAGACTGAGTTCTATGCAAAATGTAAATGAGTAAATTAGATGGCTTGAGTCATTCAAAGTAGTACAAACAAGTAGTTTTCTATCACTTTCCCCAGAATAATATCCCTGTTGTCATCTTGTTCTGTTAAGCCAAAGTCCTTTTGAGCATGGCATAACAAGTTAAAAATTGCAAGCAAAGATCTGCTTTATGAGTATTCTTATTTTTGTTTATTGTCAAAAATTCAATTTATAGTCAAGCACATACATTATTTTTTATTATAATAATATTATAATACTACTGCTTTACAACAGTGTCAAGTATTTAAAAAATTGTACCTTTGTTGGTCTAATGTAACTGATCTCATGTTGAGTAAAATAAAGAAACAAACCAACAAACTCAGACCACTTTTACAACTATAAAAGTCTTTGGTTTTGTTTATTTAAGTATTCATTTACACCATGCCTTGTTCTCAGGTTTTAAACATTGACCAGAAATTAATCCTAACATCCTAAAACTGCCCATAAATTGTTTATTTCTGTAGTCCATCGACAGTTTCATATGGCAATTGCTGAGGACTCTGAATAGTGCTGGAATTGTGCTAATTTTCTTTGCAGTAGCTACTATGAAACTGTTTTGGATTTGGGCTGGAAACTGTATTGATAACTCACGGCTGTTTTTAGTGCTGCTGAGCAGTGCTTACACAGAACCGAGGTTCTTTCTGGTCCTCACACTGTTTCACCAGTAAGGAGACTCGGGATGCACAGGTTGTTGGGAGGGGAGAAATCTGGGAAAGCTGAGGCTAACAGGTCACAGGGACATCCCATTCCATATGGCATCATGCTCAGTGTATAAAGCTGGGGGAGGAAGAGGAAATGGGAGATGCTTAGAGTGATTGTGTCTGCATTCCTGAGTCACTGCTCTGTGTGATGGCACCCTGCTTTCCTGAGGATGGCTGAACACCTGCCTCCCCATGGGAAGTGGTGAAAGAATCCCTTGCTTTGCTTTGCATTTGTTTTCCCTATTAAACCGTCTTTATCTCTACCCACGAGTTCTCTCACTTTTACTCTCCCAATATTCTCCCTCATCCCACAAGGGAGCAGTGAATAAGCCCCTGGGTGGGGCTGAGATGCCAGCTGGGGCTTAACCATGCCATTCATAGTCTGGAGTCTACAGTAAGTGACTGGGGAACAGATGAGAGACTGTAGCTCAACAAGTGATCCACGTGGCATTTTTCATCATTTAGCTTTTAAAAATTATGCCCATATCTTCTAGAATTATGCTACATTTATATCTATGTTTTATGAAAGGTAATTTTGCACATAAATCTGCTACAGAATTTAAAGGGGAAATAAATAGTTATGTGCTACCTGATCTACCAAGGAATTTAAAACATATTTTTAAGACTCTGAATATCTCTTATTATAGTCTAACACATTTTTCAGGCTGCTTTTCCCTAGAAACAAGATATGAATGTTTGGTTACCACTCAGTTTTTAAATCAGTGCCGACAGAAACTGTCCTACTGAGTTATAAAACCCTCTGAAAACATGGACTAAAGAAGGGCTGTCCTGGTGATTATTTAATTTAATTCAGTGGAACCAGCTGTTAAAATCACATCCTAGTTGTAATCTATCCTGGCTGTAGCTAGAATCAGTATTTCAGAGAGTGAGGAACGTGAGGGAGGAGAAATGATGCTCTTGAGATTAGATCCACAAGTCATTCCTGTGTGAATCTCATTTTTGTTCTTGGTTTTATTTTGTCAATAATCTCACAGCCATTCTGGTTTTAGAAAGCTTTTTATGACTCTGAAATGTCAAAGTAAGAAAATCCTCAACTTTGACATCTCATTTTGCTTCATTTATTTGAACAATGTCACTGGGCTCATGTAAACAGTATGCAATCATTAGATCATTGACATCTACCTGGAACAATAAATGAACAAAATTAGATTTTGTTGATATGTTTCAGGCAAAAAAGGCTGAAGCATAAAAATACAACTTTTGTGGTCTATATACCCTGGTGATATGATCAGCAAACTGGCAGAGCTGTGAAGGGAATAGTCTGAGACTGAGGATTACAGCTACTCTGATTATAGCTGAAAACAGAGGGAAGCTTTCAGTTTTGAAGGAAAAAAGTATGTTAGCAGCTGTGAACTACTCCTGCGGAGTGCTTTATAGACAGCTTCCCTTATATATTTGCAGTTGGAAATAACTAGATAATGGAAAATATGCATAAACCAGAACCTTAGTGGTGTTAAAATGTCAATATTAATACCATTTATAAGAAAAGGGCTTATAATGGGGAAGACACTTTTGTTGGTTTCATGGATCTGGAAAAAGAATACCTTTATTAAAAATTAAGACCCAGCTTTAAAAGCCTAAGGGAAGAAAAAAAAAAAGACCTCTAATTTTTAGTAAATGCATCTTATTCTTCTATCTTACTATTTGGTTAAATTCATTGAGTCATATATGGAGAACGTGAGGTGATAGAAGAAAACAGATAATGAAATACCAGGCACTTTTACTAACAAATGTTCCATAACAATTAACTTGCTTTCCTCAGGATTTACTTAGCAGCCTCAAATGGGTAACCCTTTTAAAAAGTAAACAACAATGAAAAACAACCCCCACCAAACCCCCAAAACTGCTACAGTTTGTGAGGATAAAAGACTGCTAGGAAAAACCCATGTACAAGAAAGCAAAATACTTTTCAGGAATAGTAAGAAAAGTAATGTTTCTAAACTTTTGATGATGTAGTCCTAGTTTTTATCTTATGCTTCGTATCCCTTGGAGTTTTTCCCTTCATTCTGCATGTGCAAGCCCATCCATCTGAAACTGCTACTTTGTAAAATACTCGGAAATACGGGCAAATATGTCCAAAACAAGATGCCCTCTTACTCTGTCATTCAGATCAACCAAAAACTGCTACCTCTACTTTCGTGTCTTCATCTTATTCCTTTGTTTCAATGTCTTTTTCTCCTCAAATTTTATCTCTATAAGTTGCCATCCTTGCCACTTTTCTCTTGTCTTTTATCTTCTTGTACTGACTTGGTCATCCATCTAAAGTGAGAAACAGCACAGGAAGGGCTGGTTAGAATAGTTGCAGGTTCTGCTAACTACAGCATAGCAGTCAGAAGGCCAGTGAAAGCCAAAGTTGTGGGAAAGAAGAAGGAAACAAAAAGCTCAGGGAACAGTAAATTAAAGTAAGCACTAAAAGGATGGCAATTTATAGGGGAAGAGGAGGAATGCTTTTTATATTAAGTCTCTAACAGACAATAGAGAGTGTTCTTTTGGCTGGTGGGACATCAGCAGGGAAGAAAAGGTTTTTAGAGAGTGTCTTGTCTCTTTTCCTGCACAGATAGCCACAGAAGTAACTATATTCCTGATTCTCCTTAGGGGAGCATAAAAATGGGACTACTGGAGAACAATATCAAAATAGACTGTATTATTACAAATTTTAGCAGCAACTTCACTGAAGTTCTCTGCAGCAGAAATATAAGTTGTAAGTGGAGAATGACAGTCTAACATTTGATGAAATCTCAACACTCATATTTTAACAAGCAACAACTCTGATTTCAGGGGGGGGTTTTTTGTTGGTTTTGTTTTTTTGTTTTTTGTTTTTTTTTTTTTTCCTTATGCAGTTTCTAATCACATAGAAGACCATTTAAGTAAGGACTGGAAAATGTGTTATGCAAATTTTAACTTTTAAGTCATTGCTGCTCCTTCCTCATCCTGATATCAGTACTGCTGGAGGGTAAAGGAGTATCTGTAATAGAATATTTTAATAGATTATATGCTAGAATAATTTGTATAGCATAGTACATCACTGGAAATCCCAGTTCGTGCTCATCCCAAAAGACTGTTGGACAAATGTTCGTAAATTAACTTGACTTAATAAGAGGGCCCACATTAGTAATATTAGTGTTGTAGCTAACCCTTTTGTCATTCACAGTGTGGAAAAACAAGTATGTACAAAATAACTTGGATATTTCCTGGAGAACATTGTATTCCCTATACAGATGTTGTGATTTGAATGCAGATGTGTTTCACAGTTGTAAATACAGGACCTGTAACTGACTTTAGCGAAGCTGATCTGGTAGGGGAGGCTTAGTTCTTCTGTACTTTTAGTTATTTATTAACATGATGGGGTCTAGCGGGGGAGGAAAAGACATTCAGGGCTCTCAAATTCATCTTTATTCAATAAAAAGGGACAGTGAAGAGGTGTTATCTGATTTTTACTTTTATTTTTTTGCAAAAGAATTGGTAAATTAGTACTGTCCTGTCCCAAAAGCTAGAGAAGGAAATGTAATTTGTCACTCAACCATTGAAAGGACCCATTTTTAATCATTATATTTTATAATAGATCAAAATTCTACTACAAAATCACTTATTTTATTGTGACTTCACTCAGATTGTGCCCTACAGCTGTAAGTAATGAGTTTCAAATAAACTATCTCCATAAAAAAATCTAATTACAGAAATACCTAAATTTTTCAAGAGTGATAAATGGCAAAAATGCCTGCAATTAAGCTTAAAAAATGTGGGGGTTTTGGCATCAATACAAAAAAGAAATATTTTATAGAGACAGTAATCAACTAAATCAGCAACAGCATAAAACACCTATGGAATGCACCAGCATCCATCTCTTTAAAGATTTATATTTCTCAGACAGACAGTAGTCTAGATTTTTCTGCATAATAAAGGCTGTTAGTAACTTTGTCTTCTACCCTTCTTTATTTTCATTGTTTTATTTTCACCTACTTTGAAATCAACAATGAAAAAAATAATATGCAAGGAAGCATGCATTCATCAGGCATGCATCCACCACAGAAACTTCTCTTGTGCAAAAGCTAGTTATTGTACAGTGAGCGTAGGAAACTGGGAGGACGAGGTTTATTGGCTGGCAGTCAAGAGTGCAAATGAATAACAAGGACAATTTATTAATCTTCTCAGCATACACATCGCCTTCTCATTCCCGTTTTCATTAACTCCATACTGCATCTACCTGAGTGTTCTGAAAGGACATCCTGCTGTCAGCTCTTTAGTGACTGGTATCTGGCAAGTTTATGTTCTGAGGCAGGCTCATTATTGAGCTCTGTCTGATACAAAACCATTCTTCTTCTCCTTTCAGAATTGACAGAACCAAGGTTAAATTACTGTATTTAATTGTTCAGAAATCCCTAGTAACAGAAAAAAATCCCAGAGTGGACATATTTTCTTCTATCTTGGAGAAGATGAACTTAAGATACTTTTGGTCAATAGGAAAACAGTGAGTCTGGAACTGTCTCTGTTCCGGTTTTAAGGTACTGTCTTAAAGGGTACCAACTATTCTACCAAGGCTAAAGCATATATTTGTGATTTTTTCCTAAATTGCTTTCATTAATCTCAACTTCTCAAAATGAGAGAAGCTAAAATTGTGATCATAGATATATTTAGAACTTTGTACGTCAATTCAACAAGAAGGCAACAAGAATAATATTCCAAACTTAGGAATTTTATACTCAAAAGAACTAAAAAAGAAAATGTAGATAATGCAGAATAAAAATAATAATGAAAAATGTACAATTTTGGAACATTTTATGGACAACAATATTAATGCATTATTTTTATAACAGCCTCTAAATTACTTAAAAGAAACAATAAGTAAAAATGTTAGGACTAAGACAGATGAGCATTACACTTACAATACTTTTTGAAGGAGAAAATAATAAAGAATACAATAATCTAGTAAATTAGTTAGGGATATACCTTCATTTCACAATACAGAGTAATTTGTCTGTCTCTTGAAAATGAAGACTATTTTGCCAGGATACTAACAAAGTCAGGCTTTAGAGAATAAATACAAAGAATTCATTGGAAATGCCTTTTGCTTTGCTAAAGCACTGAGAAGCTAATAAGAACATGTGCTGGGAGACTGAGAGACCTGGGATTATTCAACATGGAGAAGGGAAAGCTCAGGGCAATAGAAAGTAACAAAGCCAGACACTTCACGTTAGTGCCTAGTGGAGGGACCAGAGGCAGTGGGCACAAATCAGAAGACACAAATTCCCCCTGGACTTAACAAAACACTATTTTACCCTGAGGATGGTCAAACAATAGGGAAGGTTTGTGACTCTGTGATTTTGCTTGGATACCTTTAAAAGCTAAGTACCCACAAATTAAATAGACTTTACTGCAGTTCCAGGGGAAGATAGATAAGAAAGAGGCAGAAGTAGGATCAATAATTTAAGAAAGTAACCCCCCACCAAAAGGGGGAAAAATTTATTTATTTACAATCCAAAATTCCTGTGTGCTTCATAATTTTCTTGCTGCTTACCATCGTTGAAGCTTTTGGATTTTTATGGATGAGAGAAGTCTACTTATAAAAAGTCTTCTTATGTCAGCAGGTCTCTAGTAAATTGTAAACATGCTGATCATTTCCTGTAGTTAAATGTTTCCATCTCAATTTCCTCTTTAATTAAATTAGCAGAATATTATCATGGGAAAATATTTTCCATGGGTGAATTAATGTTTATACACTTCACTATCCTTGGAAGTATACATAACTGTATAGAATACTTATTATTAAGTAGTTTCATAGCTTATTTCTGTATCTCAAAGAATACAGAATAGTAACTAATTTTGCAATAGCTTTTCTCTACCTCAGGAAAAGGCAGTTTAGAAATACAAACCAAAAACAAAACTTGCAAAAGAAGGCGCTTGTCTTCATTATCATGAAAAAGTAATAAAATTTAATGTCTCCACAATAGAAATTATAGAACCATATTTGTGTGTTAAGACTTCTTATTAAAATCATCCAGAAAAGATGCCCAGGAAGAAAATTATTTTTATCACTCTGCTAAAATGGTGCTTCTTTTAAAGTATTTAAATACTTTTGTAAGGCCTTATAATAATGTGGAAAAAACTTGTAGGTAAAAACCACGCAGAAAGCATGAATTTAGCCAGCATCTCATTCAGACTAGGAATTTTGAGTGCTCGGCATTGCTAATGGACTAATATAAAACTAGCAAGATTAATATAAAACTAGTAAAACTTGTGCTTGTTAGAAATAACTTGATGCTTACGAAAGACAGAGCTGAGACAGTGCTGTGACAGTCTCTCTGTTTCATGATGATAAAGAATAGTCACCCAGATGCAGAATTTAATCCTGATGTCAGACCTAGGCTGGAAGAACAAGAACGTCCCTTGATGCACGGGAATACTGGTGCCAGTGTGGCCCAGGTTCAGGCAGTCACCGGCACAGCGGCAGGCTTCCTCCTTGTCCAGGCACTGCCAGGCCCTCCCCACTTCCAGGGAAGGATACACGCCATCTCACCAGACTGATGTGCACCCATGGGCCACCCATGGTAAATTCTGAGGACAGTGGCAGTATTCCAAAGTGTGGTTCAGATGCAGTTCCTTTGTTTGTGTGTGTTTTTTTCTCTTCTGTTGTTGGCTGTCTTAGCTGTCTTCTGTGAGGGGAGTGGGAGCCCCGCTTCCTGTGCATTGAAACCACTGAATACACCTTTTAACAAACTAAAATAAATCAGATGGGATACTTCTGTGACTCAGATTTTTCTGAGATGTTTGGCATGCAACGCAGAAGCGTGGTTTAACTTTTCATGTCCTTTTTGGCATGCCCTGTAGTTTAAGGAGAAACTGCATGTAACTGAAGTGAGCGAGACATCACTGTGTGAGTACCATAGTGAAGGAGTGCAAAATAGAGATTGATCGCATCTGAGACAGTTCATCAGGAGCTAGTAGTGAAACTTTAATGGTGTGTAACTGATGTTGTGCAAAAATCTGCAGTATTCCCTAAAGAACCCATTATTTCTGTATTCACTAGCAAATGTTTCCATATGGGGGCAGCTATTTACAGTTCTAAAAACAACATTTGTTTGGGAGTGGGACAACTAAATTGCTATTGGGAGATTTTTAGTTGAACTTCCAGTTCAGTCCCTGTTAAATAACATACTTTTTAAGAAAAAATAATAACACAGGCTTGATGCTGTGGTCCTGAGATTTGATAGATTTCACCGCATAAAGCAATTACAGGAAAAGGTATTGCCTTCTAAGACTAGGAACCTTTTCTCTAGGGATTTTTCTTTGTAACAGTCCTTCTTTAATTTCAGGTAGGCTATGATACAGATAGAAAGTTAACAAAAGTATTCAAATTCAAATATAGATATTATTTGCCTTCAGACACTATGAAATGGCTTTCTCTTCCTCCCACCCCCATTTTTCCCTAAATCGAATGCACTGAACACATCTCCAGGAATAATCAGTTACTGTGCCCTACTTTATTTAGGAACTATTGCTTCCTGTATGGTGTTTGAAAGATAACTACAGATGCTTCTTACCCAATATTTCCTCCAATGGCCAGTTCTGTGCCGTTGTCTCTATTTTTGTTCAGAGATAACTTTGACCTCACTTCTGAGTATCTCACTTATTTATTTATTTTACCACCTCCTTCTCCCTTTTTTTAATATCTTTTGGAGGATGAAGATTTTTTTCCCAAACAGAATAAGCTACCAGGTAGCTTGTAGTAGTTTGTACTATGTTAAAATCATGGGGAAACAAAATCGATCATTTTTTCCTGTTATGACTTATTTTGAAGAAGAAAACAAACGGATATCTTAATGCACTAATTGTAAATAATTTAGTTTGCAAAGCACTCTTTCAACCTTCCCTGTGGGTAAACTATTCAGATTGCTTTCTCACTTCTGTCTTAGCTTATGGGTTTTTTCATCTTTGCCTATTTGAGAGCTTTGTATCTTTAGGCTAAGGTTAACATCAGTGAACCTACTGTCAGATTATTAAAAGAAATTCTCTGTATATCTCTCATTTAGATTTTTTACTGGTAAATTCTAGGAATAAATTTGTAGATGCACACTTTACAGACATGGTGCTTGTCTTTATTGATTCCTTAAAGATAACCTGTTTGAAAACCTAAAAATTCCTCATGGTCATGTACTCCACCTTTTCTATTTTTCCTACTATAGCATTTTCTAAAGTGAAAATTATCAACCAACCCCTTCATTCTTGATACCCATATTTTCAGTAATTATTAAAATATGAAAAACCTCAACTATTTTGTATGTGATTTGACTTAATCAGAATTGAAACCTGAATCTGATGGAGCAATAAGTGTTCCTAATGGTTTCTTCTGAACGCACTATCCTTAAACAAGAGAGAACAATCATCTTTTCAGATGCATAATTTGCATTTTGCCATTTTAAATATTAGAAGACTTATTATATCTTTTTCTAGTGGGTTTGATTTTTAATAGCATAGAACAATGGGGGGTTATTTCCATTCTAATGTTTATTTTTCCTTTTCTGAACTAAGTTACTGAAGAACCATATGCCACTGCTATCCCTTCTGTACCTCCTAATCATCTTAAAATCCTGTCCCTTCATGCAATCCACCTACTAAGAAGGATACAGATTCCTGACTCTCCTTTACTTTTGCAAATGATTTCTATCCCTAGGGAACAAATGCGCTTTCTTACTGCTGTGAATATTTTAAAGTTTAAAAATCTAGATATCTCTACAGTGAACCCACAATAACATATCCTGCATTTTTTATCCAGTTTCCTGGATTTTATCTTTGCTTTAATATCAGTGTTTGGTGCCTTGGGATGCTTTCATGCTGTCTTATTAATTTGGTCAGTTTTCATTCCTACCTTGCTAGCTTTAAATTCCTTCAGTTCTGTAACTACAGTTCTTCATTGAGACTAGTCCTGGGGTGGTTTACTTCTGTATGCATATGAAAATATCACATTCAGTTTTGCACCCAAGAGTGTTTTTCACTGCAACTAAAATCATTTATTCTAGACCTTTAAGAACCCGGTTGCATTCACATATTAAAGACTCACACATCCAATTTCACAGCTGGCAATTGAGAGGATGAAACAGTATCGCAGTTCAAGGATACAAAAAGGACATCTTAAAAAAATGCCCCAGGGATCCTGTTATGCAAAAGAGTCCATAGGTGGTGTCTGTAGAACTAAATTCTGATCTGACTTAGATTATTAAAGACACATCTGAAGCACTGCCTAATCTAAGTTAGACAGTAAGAAAGATTATCTAGAAGTCTAGTGAAAAATCTGAGCTTTTAGAACACACTTGGGAGAATCTTCTGTCAGACCTTGTGTGTGTGATTAAATCTGTGCTGTAAAGCCTGAGTAAAAGCAGCAATATTGCTACCTTCCCTTTAACCCCTGGGAAGGAGCACTTGGTGTGGAAGGAGAAAGATCAAAACACCCAGCAGAGGTTTTATAAGACTGGGGCAGGAATCTGAAAAGGAAAGATAAAAGGTGGAACACAAAGGTATGAAAACATTGAGTATTAAACTGTGGCCAAAGACCGTTGTAAAAATATGTGACTCAGTATGTGCTGGAGCAAAATTTCTGCCCCTTCCCTCTCCCATAGGAAGATGTAAAGAAAGATATTGAACAGATGAGAGAAGTGGTTTCAGTAGCCTTTTCTTGTGAACCCTGTTATTCCAGATTGGAGAAAAGGCAAACAGCGGCAAACTTGTGACCTTTCTTCTCCTTGCACATACTCCAAATTCCTGGTTTGTGTACACTATATGTAATGTGTATAGAGTTGAAAAATAAATATGACATCACAACTGTATGACAATACATGTAGGTAGATAGCTGTACTATGAATTGTTCTCAGTGTAGCATTTATTAATTGATCACTCAAAAATATCCAGCTTTGACAATTCCCAAGTGCTATTATTCAGGAGAGTTCCTCCAAATATGACACTGTGATCCTATTCCTCGTAAGAATAATTTCGATATGCTAACTGAACTGCGAGTGCTGACAATTCATTTCAGACCACTCCTTCCCATTGAAGTCATTAGTGGTGCAGACACAGAGAGCTCATGAAAGCATCACATGAAACTCATTAAAGAGAGATTCCACATCAGCCAGGGACAGGATAAATTCCCATCCATGGGTTTTGCGGTAGGGTTTTTTGTTGTTTTGTTTTTGGGTTTTTTGCATTCATTTTTAGTACATTAAGAATGCACAGTGACATATACTTGCAAACAGTACCCAAAGATGTGGCAATATATGAATTGCTTTCTCTCTTGGTTAAATACCTTTTTTTTTTTTTTTTTTTTTTTTTACAAAGAGGAATGAACATTATCAGTGAATGAAAAGATTATTTGCTCAGTTCTGCTATGGTCAAGCTTCAAACAATTTCTGGTTTTATGAAAGAGTAGGAAGTTGTCCTTAAATACCTATACAATAATGAAAATGTTGTTGATATAGAGATAAAAATAAGCCTTCTTGAGTCCTCTAGTCATCCATTCTTCCCCTAGTTAGTGTGTTTCTATTTCTTTTTTTTTTCCTTAAAGAGCCCAAGGATAATTTACTTTGTATAAAGAAAGCAGAAGAGGCAAGGGGACAAGGAGAAGCAACAGATCCATGAAAAACACAAAGCACAGCTATCTAAATGATGAAAATCTGCACTATTTAAAGGACCTAATTCTTCTACAAAATGCGCTAATTAATGACTTCATTACCAGGAAAATCATAAGCCATGGCTTATGAATGGGAGAATGATTTTATTAATAAGCAGGGGTTTTACCTATGTCTTCTTTTAAGAAATGAATCTGGAGATACAGCTAATGCCATACAACATGTAATCACAACAATTTCCTTTTTTTTTTTTTTCCTTTTTTTTGCTTTTCACAGCATTTTGTATATTTGATTTTAAATCTATGAATAGAGTTTATTAGCTTCATGTTTATATTTACAGCTTGGATGAGACAAGTGTCTACCTAATCAGAGAGGCTAACTAGGCAGCCATGTGGAAGAGTGAACACTGACATTCAATATTTCATGACTTGTTAATTAAAAGGGAATGACAAAAGTGAGAAAAGACATTTGCATGAAGTGTTAACTTTGATGTTAAGGCAGGAAATAGGACAAATGAAGCCAGAAGTTTATTGTCCCTTTTTGAAGACACGATCAGCTAACTGTGTTTAAGAGTCAGCCAACATAGTAAGAGTCCTTGCTTTATTACTGTTTTGTGGCTTTGGGGAGGTTTCTTTGAAGGGTTTTTTGTTTGTTTGTTTTAGGTTTTTGGAGGTGGTGGTTTGGGTTTTTTGGTGTGGTTTTTTTGTTTGGTTGGTTTGTTTTCTTTTTGGTTTGGTTTTTTGGGTTTGTTTGTGGTTTTTTTGGTGTTTTTTTTTTTTTGCTATTTTGTTTTGTTTTATTTTTAAATCGCATAGAATTCTTTTAGAATGGGAGTTTTTTGGACAGCATTCAACATGATGTTTTTGTTGACGACACAGAATTGCTTATACCAGATAACTTTTGTTTTGGGCAAGAATCCTCTTGCAGTATAAAATGTTTGTACCATTCTTGTTCAGTTGGGAGACTTACCTAATTCACATTCTTGTACTTTGACCTGGGAAAGATTGCATTGCGAAATATGCTGCATCACTTAATTAACATCTGTTCTTAAAATCAAATAAGTTGCTTGGGGCTGAAATAGCTGTTGTAGTCTATAAAAGGTTTTCAAATGCATAATAAAAAAGAAAATTCTGGCCATGATAAAAACATGTAAAACTTTTACCTTTCCTTATAGAAGTTCATACGAATTATCTTGAATATTTTGAATATATGAGATTTATATCCTCTAGTACTTACAGAAAAAAGATGGTAAAGAGAAAGCCAACAAAAACGTGGAGGCACGCAATCTATTACCTTAGAAACTATCAATAATTGCTAAGCTGTCACAGAGATGGGAAGGCAAACACACTAAGGGACATGTGCTATTCCCTTAAAATACACGCACTGTCCCCAGTTCTAGCCTGGAGTTGTCTGGTTGGTGTTCTTTTGCTCTTCATAAAGGATATTTCCTTTTTTTAAACTTCCTCTTCTGATGTGAGCCATTCTGATTGTCCCTGCAAGGACCACTTTGAACTGACTATGCCCTCCAAAATACTGTTTCTGAGAGGAAGTTGAAAAACTTGATAGCAGACATTTCTTTAGTTTATATCCAGTGTTAGAGATTTTATAAATTTTACTTTCGCTAATGTGCTTAAGAAAAAGCAACTATTCAAAACTTTCCTATGAAATTTTCTAGCTTTATGTGCATAACTAATATATAATTTTCCAGAAATTTCTGATTGCAAGTTTATTATGTAAGACTGTGATTTGTGTTTCTGTTTTTAGGTCAAAAGTGCAGGGCTAACAATCATAGAAATCACTCTTTGACTTACAAAGGAAACAGGTACATTATGTCAGGCTTTGAGAGGAGGATAAATATGGAACCTCATGATGTCACTGTCCCTGATTCACTTTTCAAAGTACTGCAGTACTGTACTCAGCAGTTCATGTCCAAAGAATAAGACGATGCCTATCACTTTGCGGGTAGTCTAGATAACTAAAATATATTACTTCTGTTGTCAGATACATAATACTGATTTTTTTCTGGAAGAAAATTCAGCACACATTTAAGTGGAAGAAATTATTATTATTATTGTTATTATTGTTATTATTACTATTGTTATTGTTGCTGTTGTTTTCTTGTTGTTTTTGTTGCTGTTCTTTTATTACAAATGTAAATTTAAATGCAAATCATGTGTTGTCAAATTTGTATATTGATCTTTTTTCCCATGTGTATTATGTCATTTGTTTTTGACATGCTTCTGTGCAAAAATAAACAATGAATTTTTCAAATTCTAATGATTTGAATAATATTTTTGCTTTATTGACACATATATAACTATATAGACTACTTATTGCACTTTGAAATGATATTTTGCTGCTATCTCTAAACAAGGATTTATATTAAGAGTTTGATGCCCATAAGTAAGTAGCATCCACTTGTTTCATTATCTTAGAACCAATAATGGAAGATTTCATATTGTTGGTTGAAGAACCATCATGGAAGTCATAAAAAAGATGACATATATAAAAAAGAACATGGTGAATCATTTTGGTAGTCAACTTATTACTTCAGTAAGACTGAGGATTTCTGTGTATTTTCTAAATTGTGTAGCAGGCATTTGCAGAGATATTGCTTTCAGTTGCCAATAGTTGCTGTACAGAGGTATCTCAGACACTGCTGCTTTGAACTCTGCTTCCTTGGACAGCGGAAGCCAAAGAGGTGGCAGATGGGCAAACATCTGCTAATTTTAGCTCTTCCATTAAACTGGCAAATCAGTGCCATTTTTGAAATATATTAGTTTAAGCCCCAAGTTTTTGCCAGTAAAAAGCCCTGAAAATAAATGAATGAAGATATTCATTATTGCCATAACTTTCTTCTCCAAAGTTTTGAATTTTTAACTTCCCCTCCCCTGACTTCATTGTCCTAGTTTCTATGACAGTCTATTTTAAGGATATTATGACCCATTGCACTAAGTAGGGTACAAGATTTTATCAAGATATTATTGCAAACATCTAATAATTCTCAGAAATTTTATTTCATAATTATATTCTAATTCAGTTTTACATTTTATTCTGTTTAAGCCTTTTTCTCAACTCTTAAGAGGAAAGAGTTCCTCAATTTAACATCTCCTTATGTGATTTTCTTTCTTATGTGAGTTCATTTTTTGTCTTATTTTTATAGGACTGGTGTCACTGAAACCTACATTAAATGTCTAAATATTTTACCTGACCAACTTAATTTTTTTATTTTTTTTAATAATTAAAGTCTTCATTTTAATTCCTCTCAGAAAGTGAATTGATGTTTAGAAGCACTTAAAATAATTTTATTTTACCATAGGATGTAAAATGCTGCTCTGAATCTGTCCTGCTCAGCTGAGGGCTAACCAATGAAGTCAATGTACATTAACATCGTTTTTTTCCCAAAAGTTATGCTAAGCAACACATTTTTCTTACTTCTGGAACCTTGCTTTGAGGAGCAGATAATGGCTGGTAGGTCAGCTCTTCACCTGCTGGTGAAAGGATAAAATGGATTTTTCCTATACACAAGCTAGCTCTATACTTTTTTCTTGACTGAATAAATTGACCAAACATCCACACAACTACACACGCCCATGCATCATGTGGATGCACAAGCAAGGTGAATTTCTAGAATCTGTAGAGGTCAACCTGACCAACTACATGGCTACATGTCAAAAGGTAGATATGATTTAAGGTCTTGCTTATACCAACTGTATTCCTAATAATTTCTCTAGGTGGTTCTGGACACAGATTCTTCACTTCATTTTCCTTGAAACAAGATGCAAATATTTTAACCAGATAATTTCTGTATACAATCACAGTACACCTTGTTAAAAAAGTTTAATAATAGTATCTGGCCTGGACTACAAGCTAACTAATTTTGTAGCACATAGAGAAAAATTCAAAATGCTTTTATCAACTATAATTCAAGTGTTAGTACTAAGTAACTCAGATGGTTAGCTATGAAATTACTTGGTGAGGCTGCAAAACCTAGACTAAGAATGTATGCAAGTGTGCTGGTTTTGGCTTGTGTATAGTTAATTTTCTTTGCAGCGGCTGTGTCTTGTATTTGTGCTGAACATGGTGATGATAATATAGAGTCAGTTTTGTTATTGCTATGCAGTGCTTACAGAGAGCCAAAGCCTTTTCTTCTTTCTGTACTGCCACATTGGCAGGGGGTCTGAGGGTGCATGGAGGGTTGGGAGGAGAAACAGCCAGGACAGCTGATTCTAATTGACCAACAGGATATTCCATACCATATGACATCATGCTCAGTCTATAAATTGGGGGGGCAAAGAGGGGACACTTGGAGTGATGGCATTTTTCTTCCCAAGGAACCATTGCACGTGATGGGGCCCTGCTCCCCTGGAGATGGTTGAACACCTGCCTGCCCATGGGAAGCAGTGGATTAATTCTTTGTTTTGCTCGCATGCACAGCTTTTACTTTCCCTATTAAACTATCTTTACCTTAACCCATCAGTGTCTTAGCTTTTATGCTTAGATTCCCTCCCCCACACCACTGGTTGGGGAGCAAGTGAGTGCTTGGTCGCTGGCTGGGATCAAACCATGACAGTAAGATATGTTAGAAAAAAACCACATTGATTATTCTATTCAGAAGAGCTGTACATTGAAACTGTTTAAACTGAACAGATCACTTGCAGCAAAAACTGAATACATAAAAGGGGCAGAAAAAATATAGAACAGTATAAACAGATGATACTGCAATATAAACTGCCTGCAAACAGTTTAGAAAAACTAGATCTGAATCTGTTCTGTTGATGGTCACAGACCACACAGATGTAGAAGGAAAGAAATAAACTTAAAATGCCAAACAATGAACAATTCTGTAAGAATGAAGTACTGATAATATGTGACAGATTTTTTCTGCTTTTCTGGGATTAGTGTTTTATATGAAATTCACCACAAAGAGAGGCAAATCTCAGTAGCTTTAATTCGTCAGGAAGAAACTTGTTTTTATAGATGAAGAAAAGTAATGCAAAGGAATTACATATTGAAAGATGTGCTTGTAACACACACATGCACACAAAAGGCAACAAAAAAGAAAACACAACCAAAATGCTTCTCCTTCCAGCAGCTACCTTGGAGATTACACTCTTTAAGAAGCAACCAGGTTTCCTGTATTAACTTCCTTTCTTTTGAATGAGCTTTTTATCATGCCTTTCTTCCTGTGAAGAGAAATGTATATGAAATATTTAATTTCATAATATCTTGCATATTTATTAATTATATAGATACTGCACATCCACATTTCCTTCTAATTTGATCGCATAAGCTTTTAGCTTTGTCTTCAAGCAAAGCTCTTTCAGAACACTTCCTAGAAGTCTAAAATGCAACTCCAGACTTTTTCTGATCGATACCAATTTATTTGTCAGTTAAAATGTGACAAGTGTCTAGTCATCTTCCAATTATCCATGGACAGTTTCAATTCAACTGTTTCAAAGTACCATTTATGACTGAATTCTTAGTGTTCAAAAAACAAACAAACAAACAAACCCCCCAAAAACCCACTTCTATATTTTACATTAGCTCTTACAATTGCTCCTTAACTAAGAACACTGGGTATGAATTATCTATCTAATATTTCAATAGCATTAGTTTCCAGTTTATTGAGATAGTTTTTATTTGTGGGAGCACAGCAGAAAATCTTATATAACACAAGATTAACTAGATTAAGTGTAAGAAATGCCTAAAGGGAAAGGAACTCCTGATTGGATATAGAAAATAGTGTATAACATTGCCTTTTGGGTATTTTACATACTCTAGTATTAACCAGTGGAATGAAAGGGACTCATACCTTTCTTTCCTAAATAAGGAACACTTTATCACCTTCTCTTACCCATGAAATAGCTGACTCACACTGGTTTAAGATATGAGACAGATAATTCTCCTGGGGAAGGAAAAGTCTTTACAAAAAGATTCAGGAAATTTGACATCTCATCTCTGCAACATTCTGCTAGTTTTCAATTTAGCTTTTCAACACTAACACCTCAGATAAAAATCAAGGTTTCATCTAAAGAGAGGAAGTAATTCTGTAGTGATGTTTGCAAAAAACTGCATTTGTTGATGGTAACAGGATGATAAAAGAGCTACTGTATTCATAGGATAGCTTGCAAATGTTGATTCTTGAATGCTGATCCCCAAAGTCAAAAAATCTCCTTGGTTTGCTTTGATACACGTCCATAACATCACTGATGTGTCCTAAACCAAGGTGGTCCTGAAGAAAGAAACAGAAAAGTTCCTCACTTAATTCTGCGTGAAAACAGGGCTACCAAATATCTGCGCTGACCTGTGTTCTTTTCTGTCCAGACCTCCTCTTGGGATGTATGGTACACTACACATGTATGGATCTGTGGTATAAGATATATTTTCAAAGTTTGTATGTTCCAGGTACACTAACCATGTTGCCCACACTTTGGCACAGATTGGATTCAAAGTTTGTGATCATGTATGTTTATTTCTGTCCTGTCAATCTAAGAGGAAAAGACAAGAGGTCTGTATATCAAGCAGTACTGGAAGACATCAATATTTACTCATTTGTATACATTGTAAGAATTCACACTTGAAGTATCAGACAGGTGAGAAAATCAACAAGAAGTTGTTTTTTTACAGACTCTTTTTGAGGTGCTTAAGCCCTTCTCATCCTGTTCAGAATCTGAAAGTTCAGGATTTCATGGCTTGATGGAAAGGTAGAAGAAAGGGATAGACATTATTCATAGTAAAATAAAAGGTTGAAGTATAAGTGAAAGTAGAGTGGCAGATGTTTTTAAAATGTTCAGACTGCTTGTCACTCTGGCTAATATTTGCACACTAGAAAGATGATACTTTTTGTTCTTTCTGATGGCTTTCATAAAAATAGGTGAGTAGTCAGGCAAATTGTCAGCATTCCTTCATAAGCAAATAAATATTCTCACATTGCACGAAACAGAGGAGGGGATACGAAGTTAATTACTGATCAGCAGGTGACCACTAAAACACCCAGGCTTAGAAATCTTCTGCTGAAGCAAGCTGCACAGATTTGGTAATGGTTCTACTTTCAAAATGAAAGGTCTCACAAGTAATAAAGCTAATAAACAAGAAAGCTTACCTACAGAATATTAAAAAGGGCCCTGCTACTCATTCATGTTTCCTTACAAAATAATCTTCATGTATTAAGACTTTTCTGTTTTCATCAGATTCTGACCTGCGAGAGGTTTGTCTATTTTTGCCTGTGTCCTCATATCCCTGTTAATGGGAAATACGGAGATCGGTGTGGGAAATGAGTCTGGCTCTACAATGTTATTTTTAAATTTGGGATCATGGACTAGAAAAGAAGAAAAGACTAAAAACTGGTGTCATCCACTAGTTGGACCAGGAATTATGGCACAAAAGTTTCTGAACTGGTGTGATGGGATATCAGGAGTCCAATCTGTTTCTCAAAACAGGATCAGCTATGTGATGAGACTTTAGTGTTTAGGGTACAGCCTAGCAGATCTTGAAAAATTCCAAGGATAGAGACCACGCAAATCCTCTGGGACACCTTATCCATTGCTGTGGAACAGGTTCCTGGGGGTAAAAGGTTTCCCCTTACATCCACATGAAACCTTTGTTCAATTTATGTAAATTGTCCCTCATCGTCCCATGTTTTTCACCTTGTATGCATCTTGTGAAGAGCCTGGTTCCATCTTCTCTGTAACCTCCTTGCAGGCAGTCACACACTTCAGTTCTTTGCCTCCAAAGCAGGCCAAATTTTCAGCCTCTCTTCACAAAGCAAGCTCTCCAATCCCCATTGCGTTTGTGTCATTCTGCTCTGGTTTATTAATGTGTTTCTCACATAAGGATGCCCAAAACTGAGCACATTGTTGCAGACCTGGTCTAACAAGACCTAAATGCTGGATAGGAGTTTCATTTTCATCGTCAGTGAAAGTCCAGTGTTACTGGATGCTGTGTATAGAGGTGAACAAATGTTGACTTCTTGTTGAGCTGCATTTTTCCATTTTCTGTGAGATTTTAATTTCCTGGTGTCAACAGCCTTGGAGGGTAAAACTAAATGATGACGCAGGCTTACCTGCACTGTCTTCACCTGTCACTGAAGAGTTTAACATCCGTATTCTGAGAAATATCTGTTTCTTAGTAAATGTTCATGCAGCATCTAACACAATAGAATACTTGACTTTAGTTCAAGCCATTAGGGCTGCCATGAAGCAAATAACTGCAGATTTTCACTATCCACAAAATCTAATACCGAATATAAACTGGCAATAAAAATTTGAAAAATACTAATGTAAATAACTATATATAAGGTTTAAATAAGGGCATTTATATTCAAATTACAATCAAATCAATAGCACTTATTCACTACCTACATAAAACCTTCCTTTTGATGTCAGAAGGTCAGGAACTGATTACATATTGATTTTAATGCAATTTAGATGCAGCCTTTTCAGGATATAGTTTACCATAAACTTGATGACCTGGTGCAAGTGCATAAAATATCTGCCTGTATATACTATCATAGAACATTCTGGAATACTGTATCTTCCTTATAAATAGTCTATTTTCATTCCTAGAAACATTTTACAATTTTTTTTTCATTTTCTTGATACCTGACCTCTTATGAGAAAGACCTAGATTATTTCATATGGATGACATCAAATAGGCGTTGTTACAAGAAAATATTTTCATTAAGAATTGGAGGATTGAGATGGAGTGGTTTATTCAGACTGAAAATTCTATTGCTGATCTTTAAAATTTTGTTGAAAACCTAATGTTGCCATGGACTTCTCTATTATTCCATTGTTTCCTCTTGTGCTTTTCAATTTTGCTAAACTAACACTGTTTATTCTCAGCTTTTGTTTGTGGTTTGAGAATCAGTATGCTGCCCATAGCAGCGAACCGAATGTACATAGGACTGTTCTTAATTTTTTTTACAGTGAATGCAGTGAGCCACTGTAACAGGTTTTCCAGAGAAGTTGTGGATGTCTCATCATTGGAAGTGTTCAAAGCGATGCGGGGTGGGGTTTTGAGCAACCTGATCTAGTGAAAGATGGCAGAGGGACTGGACTGGATGATATTTGAAGGTCTCTTTTAACCCAAAACATTCTTGGTTTTGCAGTCATGCCCAGGCAGATATGCCCTGAAGCTCCTTAAGTTTTGTCAAATCTCCCTGCAAATTTGTTCAGGTTCATTATTATGTTGAGCACTACCCATGAATTCCCTCTACTGTCTTTGCAACCCTACCAGGTCACATTTATTGACCACAAGAACATTGTACTGCAGTTAAATGTTTTCACAAAACCTTCTGCCTTATGCTGCATCCAAGACACGAACTTCCACAAAAGTCACCTGGTAATCCCTCCTTCTACAAAATTACTTTTCTAAAGTCAGTCAAAGAGGAAATATTTTGTTCCTTAGACATATAGCTACTTTACCCGGAGATTGGGGTGAGCTGAATTACCTTTGTATTTCCCTTTATTCCTTAATCCCTTGCAATTAAATTTAAATGTGTTTACATTCTTGTAAATAAGAGTAAATTGGAAATCCATAGGACTTAGAAGAGCAAAAAAAGAGGACAAATTTTCAAGTAATTGTGAGTGCACACCAGTATATTGCAAACTTACTTAGATCTGCTTTGGACATGATTTTAAACAAACTTTAAAAGTAGGGTAGTGTAGAAATTATGTTTGCATTTTTGCACATCATGGTGTCTGAGTTTATTCAGATTTCTAATCACGAATATCTAAGGTGTCTTGAAAGTAAACTTATAAGCAAATGCAGGAAGGAAGAAATTCTAAGACAAAATTCTTTTTTTGAAGTTATTTTGCCACAAATTCACTCGAAAATCGAATGCTTTAAAAAGGCAACATAAAAATGAAAATTATAGGGAAGGCATTAAACAGAACCATCATAGTAAAGGCCTGATATGAGGACTTTGAAGACAACAGAAGTATTTACAGTGGGAATTCTGGAAAGATGGATGGTGAATGGATAGTTGCTGTAATTAAATACAACAATGATAGTATTCAGGAGAGACAAAATCTTTTCAGAAAACAGAGAAGACCCAACCAACCAAAAAAAATTGCTGCTGAAAATTTGTATCTTCTCTCTCATTTCCAGGTTTCTATTATTTCATTACAATAATTGACTAGAACCTAAAATAATCAATTCCATTGCTTTTCTCTTATAAAGGAAAAAAAAAAAGCTCAAAGAAACCACATGAGACATACATTTCATATTTCCTTTGCATTAGGAAATGTTTCCTCTTTCTGATAAAGATGAAGACAGCTACAGAAAATATTCCAAAGGAAGTTATGGAAAGGACTAACTTTCTCCTCTGCCTGAAATAACTTCAGATGTGTGAAACTCAATTTGGTACTTCTGCAATAAAACAATCTGAGAGGGCAAAGGCCTTAACAAAGTGGAAAAAGATTTGCTTGACAGTTTATGAATTACAGTGCAGATGCACTTAGAAAAATATATAGCCTCTTTTATAAACTGTGACTAATCAGGACAAAGAGGCCTCACTTCTACAACACACAGACTCCATGGTAAGAGAAATGATGTATAAGTTCTATTGGTTGATTATTGTTAAGGCATCATTTACCAATTGCAAACCAAACAATGAAAATCTAGATTCTAGCAATCAGAGGAACACATGCACTTTGCTTTAAAAATATTTTTTAATAAAGGTCTTTCTTAAATCCATGGTTTAAAAAAAACCAACCAAACAAAACAAAGCAAACACAAAAGCTGGAAATTATGAGTTTCACCAGTAATTGTCATTATTTCTGAATAAACACACTGTTTTTATGCTTAAAAGTGCACTGGAAATAAGTTACTGCTGTGATCTCCAAGGAAGTCAAAATATAAAATTGTTATCTCATTGTTGATGGATACCACTGAATAACTCAACTCCAAGAATAGTAATCATAATTTGCCTTATTATTACTGGAGTATTTTGCTTCTAGCATCTAAGGTAAGCTGTCTTCCTTCTTTGTACTCAAGAATACAAAGAACTGAAAAATCTCAAAGTTGACAACATTCATTATGCCTGCTGAAAAGAAATACCTGGTGGAGTGTCAGAAGAGGAATTGGGCGAGTAAGTGAAAGATTCATTGATGGTTCAAGTTCTTCTGTTATACACTATCTGAAGTTATTTCTCAACGTGCAATAAACAAAGTGTACCTTGGGTTTGAACTGCTAGTATGAATCACTAAACGTTAAAAAAAAATGCAAAGCAAAAGGCGCTTAACTGGGTAGCTTTCTAGAACAAAACCAGCTGTTTTGGTTGTTCCTTATTTTTGCCCTAAAGCATCTAATAGCTACTCATTTATGCATGCATAAATAATACCAATGAAGCAATACTTTTAAAATAGTGTCTTTTCTTACTCCATTAATGAATTTTAATTATTTTAAAATAATATCTTTGGAACCACAGCGACATAATTATTTTGTGAATTTTAATGTAGTGAATTATTAAGCATAAGGCCCTTTCATAATCTAAGGGGTTGTGTTTTGGGGTTTGATTTTGGTGGGTTTTTGGTGTTTTGTTTTTTTTTTCCTTTTTCGGATATTTACTGGCAGAGAGAACGCTCTTTCAGTAAGAAGCACTCTGAAACTACTTGAAAGTATCATTAAGAAGAGAATTACTGGTCTCATGCATACGAGGAAAAGTATACGCCATATATATTCAAGCCTTCCTTTAAACTAGAAAGATTATCCTGTTTCACAAATAACCATGGCAAGAAAAAAATTCTACATAACAAATGTGAGTTTTCTAGTTTTCTTTTAAATTGTTACGTTTGGAAAATTTGTGTCCAGTATCAGAACCCAAATAGAACAAAACAGGCCTGAGCCATCTTAAAAATTTAGGATTTAAATGTATGTTCTGAAAAATTTAATTACAAAAAATAAGGTGTTTGTCAGACTACAAATTATTTTTTTGTCATGCAAAAATTATCCTAAACATACAACCAGAAACATTGCTGATTAGTCTATAGATAATTCTGCAGAATTATTTGAATGAAGTTTTAGCAATCCAAAACAAAGAGGCAAAAGCAGGGTAACATCAGAACAAGCAGCACAGTGAATAAGGATGAGCCATCAAACTTGTATGTTTAAATGTAGTGTGAAACCCTGTTACTAAACTTACAGGAGAAAAAAGAAATATCTGCATTTTCCTCAAGATGAGATAGCTATAAATTTCTTATTGGCTCTAGCTTAGATCAAGGATTCACTGAAACCTAACAGGAATTAAGAGGATAAGTGCAAAGCACACCAGCTGTCCGTCTTCTTTTGCTGCCTTTCCACGACTTAATGTGACTGAGATCTCATAAGACAAGAGGCATAGCTAGTTTAAGGGGAGTGTAATAACACCCAGCTGTTATCAGCACCTCAGCTGCTGCATATTATAGGAATGTGTGTGCTGATGTGATCTCTAGGTGGACCGATATTGCCTTTTCAGCTGATGTGGGCTGGAGACCTGAAGTTAAACCATCAGACACAAACTGGTCTAGTGCATCCTTTAAACAGCAACAGAGAAGGCTCACTTGCTCTTCAGATGCAATATTTATGATGGAGAACTGGGGAAATTTTTTTTTTTAGAGAATGTATGTCTAATTTATGATATTCCCATTTCTCACACCTGGGGATGAAGTTATAGCTTAAGATTTTATTAACTTTCTTATTAATTTAGTAAAAGTAGAGTAAGGCATAGTGAGTTTTGGTGAGTTAGCAGCTTTGGTAATTGATATAGATAGAAATATGTGGGAATGACTTACTACTGAGGTAGAAGGTGACTGGATTGTTAATGAGATATTAAACTTTGCAACGTGAAAAACGGGTAACTTAGGCCGGGTTAATAAAGTTGCTCTGACACCTATTGTTGATAAGGTGCTCTGTAAGGATAAGTCATTTTGACTTTAAAATCTCTCATGTGTATTTGTAAGGCTAGGTTAGCCTTAAATCCATTCTCGTCTATGATTGAAATACAAATGGGGTTATGTTAAATCAGTAAAACATTGTTCTTTAGATTTGTTTTTCAACAAATATTTTAACTGACATATTAAGGCCCAGCATCTGTCATGTTTGTCATGCAGGAAACACAAACGTGACAGTACTTATTTGTTCTACTGTTCATCATGACTTTGAATTTCAGCAGCAAAGGTAGTTGGCTTACATTTCTCTTTTGGTTTATATAATTTTTACTTAAACCTTTGTAGGGGTTAATTAAAAAATAGTTAAAACCTAGCTCTGAGCACTGAAAATTTAAATGGAACCCAATTTCTCAGATATGATTTTATAATAACTTTTTTTACTGACAATAAAAGCTCTAACAAAGAGAACATATATGCTTTTAGTTCCAGAAGCTTCCACTACTTACTAGAGACAACACTTCCTTTTTCCTAAGAAATATGCATTAGTCAGGCAGCAAAAAACATACAGAATGCATTACTTGACTGAAAAAAGATAACAACAACATTGCTGACAATGTAATTAACAACAACATTTAGGCAGAATTCATACTACTTATGTATGTACTGAACTTGTTTTTTTTCACCTTTGCTATCAGCTTTTCTGTTTCTATATTATAATTAGCCACTAAACATAATATATTCCTCTGTCCCAATACATTTTTAGCAGATTTAAGAATTCCATAACATAATCCATGACCCAGAGGAAAGCTAACTTTAATTTCGGAGAAAAATGGGCTCAGCAAAATGAGTCTGAAACTAGGGTATATGAGGAAAACATAAACAGAGAAAATGAGACATCAGACTTATTTGTTCCTTAAAGAAAAGACTAAAGAGTACAAAATTATGGCTATGTCTACTAAAACAACAATAAAAGAAGTACACTAAGAAAGTGTTCTTTTTCCTCCTGGTTCTATAGTTTTTCTCCAGATTATTTCTTCTTCCAGTAATTGTCTTCATAAAGCTAAAGGACACAGAGAGCTGAATAAACTGTTAGCCATGTTAGCCATAACTTTAGCATTTAAACTCTAGTGTAAGTGCACAATGCTCTTAACCTATAAGTGCCACATATGCGCTTCCTAACTTTTTACATGCATTTTCAGAACTTGATTATCTTCTGCATCCTTTGTACTCCTGATGTCTTTCCTTTTCTTTTGGAAAGGAATTTGATATATGCCATTATGGCAGAAGTCTGAAAGAATAGGCTCGTAAGCAGTCCTTGGGACAGGGTATTCTTTTTGCTCTCTACACTTTCACTTTTTGCAGAACTGCCCAATAAATGAAGAAGCCTGAGTTGATTATGAATACTACATCACTCCCAGGAGCAGGACTAGCTTCTTCCTTCCTTATCTTTCAGCTGCAGAAAAATTCTAAGACAATGGGAGACATAGTATTTACCTGGGGGGAAAAGTGAGAAGAACTATCAACTCATGAGCAAATTGTGGCAAAAAAAAAAAAAAAAAAAAAAAAAAAGAGGAAATGTAGATAACTATTTAGTGTCCTTAAGAAGTAGATGGGATAGAAAGGCAACAGTATGAGTTGTACAGCTTGGAGGATAAAACAGAAAACAGTAACTCTCTACTACATATGGTACAGTAAAGAAATAATATAAAATTACAAGAGTTCCATCTTCCTCCAGCTGGTCCCTGTACTCTGCCTTTTCTATTCTAATGATATTAAATGCATAGGAGAAAGAAAAAAATCCATGCCTGTTTTGTGTTCTTTTTCCTCCTTTGATTCTCTGTCCCCCTCTGACAGTGTGATAGAGAGGGCCTTAGACTTGTAATATGCCTCATCTCACACAACAGAGCTCTTTGGAGTCAGTCTCCACTTGAAGTTTGCTAGGAAGACTGGAGTTTAATCTTTTGCCCAAAAGTTCATTCTGGTCTCTCCTTGGGTAAGAGACTGTCTACTTATTTACTTAGTGGGAAAGTAATTTATATTTATGCAGTGTTTATAGCTGTATAAATGGCTTTTTTAATACTAAGAATCATCTCCACATAATTGTCTAGTAAACAACTCCTGGCTGCAAAGAGTAAAGTTTTAGTGACAACTAAACATTTTTCTATATATAATATTGTCTTCTAACAGGCCATGTAGCTGATTGGGTTGATTAAAATCTCAATGCTGAGACAAATTTTTTCACTGAGATGACTAAGTCAGTTTCTTTCATACATTCACTCTGTAAGAGGTTATCATTCTTTTATTGTATTTGAATATTTTTGGTATGGAATATTGACAATGTATATGCTGTTCATGGTAGTTGACTAGGATAAGCAAGGCAGGTTTTAATAGCAATAACTATTTAATTTTTTAAAATGTGTTCATATTGTAATGTTCTTTTTCAGATTGATGTGGCATTTTATACAAAGGGAAGAAAGGCATAAGATATGGATATTATATGGAGTGTTAGAAATAATATTTGGGAGCTAATAGTTTCACATGAGGTTTT
>VWZG01013381.1:7513-30810 GCA_013396735.1 Grallaria varia | reverse complement strand
GCAAAACAAGCCCCAAATATCACCCCCCCCCCAAAAAAAAAAAAAGTGTAGGGCTTTTTTAAGGATGGATTTGTTATTTGTTTGGCTGGCTAGAAATCATTAAAGAGAACTACTGATAATTGCAAATGTCAGGATTTTCATTTCTTCTAATTCAAAATTTCCTAAAGCTCATACTAAAAATGTTTCCTGTATTGGGAATATGTGCTTACCTTTCTGACATTTAGGACTATGACTGCACATGTTTTATTGCTCAAGACCTGTTAATACAGGGAAATAACAACTATTTGTCATGGTCAAAACGTCAATGGTTTTCTTTATACAGGGAATAAACCAAAAATTTGCAGTTTGTTAATTTAATGATGCAACTGTGTGTTATTTGGTTACCTTAGGCTTATGTGAAATTGATAACAATATTTTCCATTAAAATGGGACATAGATATCTGTAATATGAACTTAATGAACAATACACTTACTATTTAATGAATTCTATGAACCTTTTAGAGATTCTTTTATTTTATTTCAGCTCTAACCTGCCTTGTGCTTCATCAGGCCAGTTAAAGCACTTGAGCTGCCTCATTTAGTTACTCCTATTTCACCCTTCATATACTGCATTTTCTCTCCAAATATATCACATTATTTGCATTTCTGTTGGGATATACTTAGTATTTGATCAAATCCTTTTTTAAAATTTGGAACTAAATGTTCTGTTTAAAAATATTTTCTACTGAACACATCGCTTTTCCAGAAATAACCTTGAATCCATTTTATACAGAAACAGGTATTTACAGTAAATATGTTGTGATTTTTCATTATGTATTATAAAACTTTAATTTAAGGTTAATGTTTATAAAGTTATAAAAGATCAGATTAATACACAAATTCAATTCCAAGAAAGAAAATTACAAATTCTATCTAAGCATGTATTTTGGGTTTGCATAGCAAGGCACTGGCAGCAGGAGATGCAGGACAACCTCTGTGAGGAGAGCTCAGGGTAGCTTCACACTGCTTCCCAGACAGCTCCAACCCATCCACCCACCACAGGGCACAGCTGATTCCCTTGGCCATGGGTGGGGGTCCTCTTGGAAAGTGCATTTAAGAAAGGGTGAAACAGTACTTAGCAGCAGCCACGAGAGAGAAGAGAAAGAAAGATGTGATAGGAAACAGCCATGCAGACACTCCGGCCTCAGACGAAGGGGGAGGAGATGCTTCAGGTGGTCTCCCTGCAGCCCAGGGAGCATTTCATGATGAAACACCCCATGGAGCCCCTTAGCTGCTCCTGATAAGCCGTGTGCTCCAAAGCATTCACCAGCTCTGTGGCCCTTCTCTGGACATGCTCCAGCACCTCACTGTCCTTCTTGTACTGAGGAACCCAAAACTGAACAGAGGATTTGAGGTGTGGCCTCACATAAGTGCAGCAAGCATCAAGCCAGGATGCCGCTGACCTTCTTGGCTGCCTGGGCACACTACTGGCTCACTTTCAGCTGGCTGTTGACCATCAAACTCAGGTACTTTTGCACTGGGCAGCTTTCCAGTCACTCTGTCCCAAGCCTGTAGTGATGCATGGAGTTGATATGACCCAGCTGCAGAACCTGACACTTGACCTTGTTGAACCTCATACAGCTGGACTTGTCCCATCAATCCCTCTGCAGAGGACCCTGCCCTCCAGCAGATCAACACTCCTGCCCAACTTGGTGTCATCAGCAAACTTACTAAGGGTGCACTTGATCCCCTCATCCAAATCATTGATAAAGATATTAAACAGGAATGGCCCCAGTGGTGATCCTTGGGGAAGCCTGTTAATAACCATCTGGAAGCTGAATATGGCACCATTCCCCACCACTCACTGGGCTCAGTCATCCAGCCAGTTTTTAACCCAGCAAACAGTGTAGCCATCCAAGCCATGCACAGCCAGTTTCTCCAGGAGAGTGTTGCGGAAGGCTGTGTCAAAGGCTTTACTAATGTCCAGGTAGACAACATCCACAGCCCTTTCCTCATCCCCTATGTGAGTCACCTTGTCATAGAAGGAGATACGGTTGATCAAGCAGCACCTCCCTTCCATGAACCCACGCTGCCTGGACCTGATCCCCTGGTTGTCCTTTACATGCCACGTGATGGCATTCAAGGTGATCCTTGGATGTAGATTGGCTTCACATTTGCTAACCTCCAGTAAACCCCCAGTTAACCAGGTTTGTTGGTAAATGGCATGAAGTGGCTCAGTAAGCATTTCTACCAGCTCCCTCCCCCTTGGGTGGATTCCATCTGGCCCCCTAGACTTGGGTGTGTCTAAGTGATATAACAGGTTGCGTACCATTCTGCTCCATATCCCTGACATCCAGCTCAGGGGATGGGTGCCATGAGAACAACTGGACTTCCTCCTGACCATGCTCATGTCTCATCAGCCACTGTTATGACAGCAGGGGTTTCCTGCTGGATATCTCGGCGTTCCCTGAGGTTCCCCCGTTTCGGGAACCCCACTGTGCTACAGTGCTCTGATTACCTCTGTGACTGAATGTTCATTTCTGTTACACTGCATTTAAAAATCTGATCGACTGAAACGCACTGCAAGGAAATAGATAACCTGCAGTTGCAACTCAGCTAACCAATAGTAACTCATGGACCATGACAGCTGTGCTCTGCTCCTGTGCTGAATCACCAACTTCCTGGTTATCAATGGCAGTCAGAGGCCTCTGGTCTAATTATCTATCCCAAGGTAAATATGATGTCATATAAATAAAAATATGAATTTATTTATTCTAACCTAATCATTCAATTATGCTTTTTGGGAGCTGTGTCAGAAAAATGCTACTACATGTTTGGATTAAAAAAAAATTGATGCGGATGAGTAAGTCTGAATTTATGATTTAGAATGAAGTTAGTTACCTGGTGGCAATAAAAAATTGATGACTGAATTAAAAAAACAGCAGCTGGAACCATAATTAGGATGGCAATGAAGCACTTCTGAAGGTCTATATTAAATATGATTAGATTTCAAAGTAATCCGTTTTCTCCTCTTTGCTCTCAGCCACTTCTTTCTCATTTATTTCCAAATTTGGAAACACATCTTAGAAGTGCTTATGAAAAATATAATTAACAGCAGTTCACACATGCTTCTGATTACACCTAGTCAGACCTGTTCTTGCAAACAGAACTGAGCCAGAGGGTTAATGGTAGCACATAGTGAATAAATCATCATGTTGCTGAATGTTGGTTCTACACAAGCTTGATAAAAGATACCAGTTACAGGGGATAAGATATTACAGATGGATATTCTGTAAATAGTCCTGGAAGTAGTAAGTACTGTCTGGCTATGATGATCTGCATATATTTCACCACCCTTACTCTGCCATGTTTAGACTTATAAACCTGGTGTAGTTTTTGACTTCTCAATCAGAAAGACTGTCTCAGATTTAAGCCTTAAGAGCTAGTGTCTCTCACTGATGACAGAAAAGGAAGCTTGCGATTACTATGTTTAATATTATGTTTAAAGTGAAACACAGCAACATTATGTTTAAAGTGAAACACAGTGGAATGCAGCTTTATACTGACAAGTATGGCAGCTTTAGAGTTACATGTAAGTAACCAACTCTAGTATCTACCTGTAGAAAGCTATTGTGATATGAGATTAAGCAAAATATGAATACTGTGGATAGATTTGACCTACTTTAGTCATAGTCAAGCATAAATGACGCATGTCCTGGCCAATGTTAACAGTGGTGGACATAGTTCTGCCAGGCATTGTCAATGGAGGGCTGGGACTCAGGCAAATATGGAACTGATTGTCTGCTTCTTTTCAGTGGGATGGGAACAGATCAGCCACTAGTATCTTAAATAAAAACAATCCATCCGTCACCCAGTCTTTTGTCATCTTTTAGGGAAGTAAACTGACAAAACAGTATATTACTACCTATCTGCTAAATGTAAAACTAATACTAGGGATATAAAAGCTATTTGAACTTATTACTTGGCCCTTTCACTTGTTGGAAACATATGGTTTCCATTCATGGAGTCAGTCATGTCTGCTTTTCCCATCAGTGTTGTACCTTGTGTATATTTATGTCCAGGAACAGTGTATATATGCACATTTTCAGTGGATGATACTCACTGTAACTGACCACAATAAAATGACATTTAACTTCATCAAGAACAGGATGAGAGTCTACTTTATGGGCTCAGTCTAACATTTACTCTGTATGAACTACACACTTATATTTAATAATTCATTTATTCATGAACAATCAGTAGATAAGACACTTAGTTGGTGTTTCAATTAAAATAAATAAGCGACCATATAATGTGTGTCCTAGAAAACTGAAGATAAATTACTATTCTTCTAAGAAACTTTGGAGGGCAATGGAGATTGCAAAGTTGTACTATTGTGTTTAGAGGATGTACTTGTACAAGGCCTCTGAAACTGCATACTTTCAGAAATGGATTTAATAGAATCTTTCATTGTTCCAATTTATTAGTGGGCTGACACTGCAAAATGGTATCTCCTCTATTATTTGTGTTCCACTTGGCCAGAATCCCATCGTGCAATTACACTGGGAGAGAAAGCATTCCCTTCTCATTCTCTTCTGATATTCTGCCTCCTCCAAGTATTAGTTTTGAATGTATGTGGTTAAGGCAGTCTAGACAGGTACGCAAGCTGATTGACTGGGTGAATCTAAATTAGGAGAAGAAGATATAAAAATAATAGGATAGGGTCAGAGAAATGGACAGAATGTTATAGTGTATAGAGATGGCTATATATAAAAATACTATATGTCTATTAAGTCCTCTCTGATGATGGCTACAATGAGCTGCAGCAACCAATCTCATAAAAATGCTTTCTACCTTCAGCACTCTTCTAGAAATGTGCACTTTCTTTTAGACTTTGAAAGATGATATGCAAAGATAGCAATTTCAGCAATAGAAATTGAGGTCAGATTGCAAAACATGAAGCCATGTTTTGCTTGGTTTCTATCTCCAGCATATTTCCAGAAACAAATAAATAAAAAATGAAATAAATACATAAATAAAATTTAAAAATTCACTTACTATGGAATTTGCTCTTTTCATAAAGATCTACAAAAGGTGTTGATTTATTGCAACTGCTTTATTAGGTGGGAAATACAACCTTAGTAAGCATTATTTATCAGTGTTTGACTTCTACTGAGTTAGAAGGGGTCCAGTGGAGTATTTCAGGCCATTTTGAATGCATGGGTTGTAGAGACCTAAAGAAAGTTTTCTCCTACATGACACATATCACGCTTTTTTCCCCCTCCCCCTGTTTCATTTATGTAAGCTCTATAAAAAATTAACCTATTGTTCTCCTGTTTAGAAAAAGGGCAGCAAAGCAAAAGAGGTGTGGAAATTCCTATTTTATGTTTTCTGTCACAGCAAAAGCCTGTGGTAGAGGGCATGCCAAAATAACTAGCCACAGTAGAAGGGGTTATGTACTACCTTTGACTTGTAGACAAGTTACAGTATTTGGGACACTGCTATCACAGCTGGTGACAGACAAGGACTGTGGCATGGTGAGTCATGAACACTCAGGATGGAGTTCCCAGTCACCTACACCTTTAGATTTGCTGGGTACTGGTATCTCAGCACAGAGCTGCAGTTACGATATGACGAGAGAGCCTGCCTGAGAGCCGTCCAGAGCTCCTGAGCTTCCAGGTGGCCTCAGGGCAATTGGAACTTCATGAAGTAAAGCATAGCTATTTTTAAAGGGAGAAAAACTTAAGAAGGAGAACAAATTACATTAGTGAATCTTGCCATCTGTTGAATCATGCAGCCACCTAATACAGACAAGCTGTTTTCCCTACTCTGATGTCTTTGTGTATTGAATTTTTTACTCTAAAATATTTTCTTTGTAACGACTCACTGATATAAAAGGTGTTTCTGAACAAAATCTCTTCTATTTTCTGAAAGCCTTACTGCTCACTTTCAGCATTAGATGTTGACGTCATTACGCTGCTTCACAAGGGGTAGATTCAGAAATGGAATTACCAACCATATCAGAATGTAGACTTGGGAAAAAAAGCCGTTGTTGCCCATGTCAATTGTTGTCTTACCATACAATCTTAGGCAACTCATGTAACTTCATCATGCCCCAATTCATCAGAGATATATAGGCAATACAACACATCTCAAATTGTTTTTAAATGTTATTACATCAAATCCTCCCTCTCCTCATTTTCTAAATAAAAATAGAACCATAAGTGTCTCCCACAAAAATATGACACTTTCCTGTACAACATTCAAACTCTCCCTGAAAATCCCAGATCTAAGATGTTATCAATCTGTTATTTAAACTTTAGTCACATACTTTTTGTTCAATACACTTTTTTCTCTTTGGTTTGTGTTGCCATTAAACAAAAAATTATTTGAAACATAAGCATATTGTGTTGCCTAGCATAGTAAAAATAGTAATCCCAAATTTTCACACACGATCATATAAATTAATGAGCCTGGCTACGTCTCAAGTGGATGGAGGGAGAACCTGCACTCCTCACTGCAATTTCATGAAACCAATTTTGAAATTACTATCTAAGGATATGTTTTATCTTTGTATTTATTTCCAAGAAGCAGCAATATTGAAGGTGTGCAGAATTTCATGGGATCATAGAATCACTGAGGTTGGAAAAGACCTTTAAGATCACCCAGTCCAACCATTAACCCAACACTGCCACATTCATCACTAAACCATGTCCTGAAGCACAACATGTACACATCTTTTAAATACCCCCAGGGTTGGTGACTCAGCTACTTCCCTGGGCAGCCTCTTCCAGGGCTTGAAAGGTCATCTGAGAGCCTAGTAAAACTAAACAAGTTATAAGGAATATTCTGTCTCTAAACATGTCTTTAGAGAATACAATTTCTACAGAACTTCTTTTTCTTTTAATTAAGTTCAAAAGGAAAATCTATAAAAGCAGAATACTTTTCTAGAAATGGAATAACTTAGAGTCTTTCATGAGGTTATCCTGCTTCCTAAGGTTTGGGAAACATGTAGTAGTTAAGCAGAATAAAATTACATGCACATATGGTTAAGTGAATTTATCTAGCCATAATAGCGCAGTCTTATTTTATAAAAGTAAATGTGCACATTTAGACCAGAATGATGTCTCTTTTAGTGCAATGGAAATATTCCAAAAGGGATTCTATTTGCCATTTTAGGCTGCTGCACAGGAGGCAGCCAACACTGCAAATCCAATAAGGATATTGAAATTACTCACACAACCCCACTGGCAAGTGATCCAGAACGTTTTATTACTTATGTTGATTGTGTTCATGCCTTTTATCCCCTTTTGTTGGTAAATCACCATTTAAAGCAGAAAATTATGACTTTCATGTCTGTGTTATGTAATATCTAAGTTTAAGTCTCAAACCTGCCAAATTCTGCTTTGTCAACTGGAGTAAAATAAGCTTGGAACTTTAGACAGCAGAAATAAAAACAATAAAACCCAAAAAAACCTATATTTAAAATCTTTTTTCCCTAGATGACAGAGTAGGATGATGCACTTTACAAGAGTTAGAGATAACAGCTAATCACTCTGCTCTACATATGTAACAGATCTGCTCATCCCTGGATCTCTACTAATCTACATTTGCTGAAAATGCAGCCTCATTTTTTTGGTAACACATTACATTATATTTATTATGCACTAACTATTACTATAGAAGTTTAGTGTAAATTAGGAAACATATTTTTGATTTTTAGAGGAAACAGGGCAGGTGCAGGGAATCCTCTTCTCAATTCTGGTTAGTAAGTTTTATAACAGGAGAGTCTCATTTTCAGTGATGGCTTTGACTTTCCATATATTGCCATTGAAGAGCAGAATTTTCTTTTTTTCTCCTGCTTTTTATGTTTGTTGTGTTTTTTATTTTTGTTCATTAGGATTTTTTAAAATTCTTTTTTTGGTGTGGGAACACTATTATCACATATACTCTGAAAGATATTAAAACTAATACTGAAAACAATTATCTTCGAAAAAAAACCCAATCTATCCAGAGCAATAATTTCTTTTAATTCAAAAAAATTGTTTGTGTTTAAATATGGTGGAAAAATATTATCTCAAAGAAAAGGACTCTGGCAGGGAACATCAACAGTTTTTCTCCCTGTCAGTACCTGGCAGACTGGATGCAAATTTTTGCCATGAGATTTCACTGGCTTTATTTATTCTGAATGATGTTTAAGCATTGCAATTCAAAAATATATGACAGAAATATTAACTAAAACATGTCACATTTAATTCTCAGTTTATGCAGTCATACTAGTACAATTATTGTGCCATAATTAGGCTTCACTATACAGTGAGTTTTAAAGGAAACCTTATAATTTATAGAAGCTTTAATAGAGATACAAATCTAGGCATTTGTTGTACACAATTATTTTCTCCGGGGAAAAATATTTTGTAAAACATAAAGATAAGGACACTGGAAAGGCAGGGTTGCTGCAGGTCAGGTTGTTAGATGGATTTTATTTCAGTTGTCTAGTTCTGCTAATCTAAGATTTTAAAATAAAGTTCTAATGTATCAGTTACAATCTTGTCACTTTGACATTTCTTAGCTCTCACTAATAACTTTCTTAGGAGAGATGAGTAGATTTTCTTTGGTAAACACTTTGTAGAAGAAATTTATATTGTTAACTTTTTTTGTGTGTGAACATGTACTATTGATATGATTGAAAATGCAACCACAAACAATTATAAAAAAGCATACAATTTATTTAGTTATATAAAATAAACTAGTTTTCAGAACAGGAAATTTCTTTGCAAAACAGTTTGCCAGTATGCTATTTACCCTTCCCTTTATTGTCATTTGTTGCTGTCAGTGGGCTTTTTTCCATTGACACTCCTCACCTAATTCATGGAGGTGCTGCAGAGCTTGCGCTTAAGAGTTGCAAACATAAAGTTCTCAGTAATGGTGCTTAGAATTTATGTCTCTTATAAAACTCCAAACTCACAAATGGATCCAATAAGCTCTGCTGGACAGATTTGGTGTATGTCCAAAATGTTTTAATGCTATATTTAAAAGTCGCATGTCAAAGTTCTTCAGTTATTTTTCTCCTGCATTCTCATTTGTGTTGAATTGCAATAATATATTTTCATCATATTTTCACACAATCCTGCCTACTTCAAAGCTGAGACCAGAATCTGTTTTCTTAAACCTTTTGAAACTGTTTTCTGAAAGTCTTTTAGCAGATATTTACAGCTACTACCTTTGAAACACATTCCACACCTGCCAGCTCTTACGTATGACGAATGGATATTGCAATGTTAAGCACTTACTTAAAAGCCCTAAACCTAGGGGCCAATATGTTAGGCTTTCATTAAAAACAACAGTATTAGACTTCCTAGTTTAGAAAGTCCAGCCTATAGGTACTGTAGTTTCAGGGTGAGGGAAACTGAAATTTCAAATATGACCAGAAAAAGCATGAAATCATTATAATTGTAAATGTGTCCATGGTTGTTGCTGTCCGAGCGGGAGGGGAAAAGGCCCCAGCACTGCACAAAGGGCTCCAACAACGTCTGAAGGTCACGGGGCAACGCTCAGTTTAACGGAGATGCACGGGGGTTCTACAAACTCTGGTGGGGGATGCCCCGGAAGATGGGCTGGGGCATGAGACAGACAACCAGGGAAACGAATCGGGATGGGGATACAGGCAAAGGGGGAGGGACCGGGGAAGGAAAGGGCGAATGGTGGCTGGCTCACCTCTGCGGCTGCTTCAGCCAATCAGAGAGCGGGGCAGGGCGGCAGGGAGCGGGCAGGGCCGGGCGTGGCCGGGGAGTACAAATCTCTGGGAAGCGGGGAATGTGTATATTTGTAAACACATGATAATGGTAAAGTCCGCATAATAAAGTTCTTTCATTCCCTGCATCTATTCTTCTATTCCTGAAATCGTTCCCGTTCTGATTCTTGGTCCTCCACAAATGGTTACAGCTGTATTGTTGTTACAGGTGAGAAGAAATGAGAAGAAAAATGGAGAAGTGGACCAGAAGAATTACTTGGAGTAAAAATTGACATATTTCAGATGAATCTTGACTATCAAACAATAGGCCACTTGCCCAGCTGTGTGAGAAAATGGAATTTCTTTTAAATATGTATCAAGATTAGTTGTATGGGAAGTTAAAACCAGCCATCACCGTGTGTTCAGTTTCATTGCTTGGCTTTTGTTTGTTTGTTTCTTTGTTTCTTTGTCTGTTTTAGGAAAGCCAAACCCATCCAACTACATGAGAGGCTAATTTTGAATATATTGCCCAATTATAGAGAAAACGATATAATGTAGAAAATATAAATAATTTTGTTTCCATTCTCTCAACATCTCCTCACCTGACTGGTTTAAATAGCAGATATTTTTGGGCTTGTCTCCATTGCTCTGCATGTAAGACTTTAATAAAATACAATAAAAAAAATCTCCATAGTTGTATCTGGATAGGAGTTGAATTTATTTTTCTTGTCACTTTTGCATCAGTGTGCAGAGGAATCATTCCTATTTGAGTCAACTGAGTAAAACCATAATGTGAAAAAAGCATCTTTAGTGATTAGACATACTGGAAAATCATTTGCATAAGTATACTATGAGTGTTTTGGAGCCAGATTTCATTTTCACTGGGTTTTAAGATACAGTCATTACTTGGACTGTAAGATCTTGGATTTCCCTGAGAAAAGTACTGTACTTTTCATCTAAGTATCTGGTCAGAACAGGTTATTTGGACAGAGGAAAGTGAACAATCTAAAGCAGGGCTTTTCCCCCAGTTTTAGATGCAAAAAATGATTAAAAAAAAATTCAGTTTATCTTCAAAGAATTATTAGCAAATGTATGCTGCAATCTGAAAAGCAGAGATAACATCTAGATGTGGGTATCTTTCTTAAATTACTCTAAACATTTAATTTTATTTTTATAAATCCTAATTAATAATGCATAAATTTGTAATTTGTAAATAATTTTATAGAGGAAATTTAAAAAAAAAAAAACTTTGAGGCTAAAGACATATGGTATATAAACACACACTCATATAAAAATCTTTTCCCAGACTGTGGCCAGATGAATAAAAAAAGGTGTTATCCTTTTATAAATAAACTTCAGTATTTTGCAACTGTAACTGAATGCAAAAGGATTTTCTAAATCTAAGACATTTCAAGATTAAACAGAAAAGAAAGAAAGATAATATCCACTTGACTGAAATAAAAGAAATCAACCCATATATAAAACTCTACAGAGTCTAATAGTAGGGCCATCATGGATATAAGTCCCTGACCAAATATTTTATTTTATTTTTTTCTCCCAAACCAACAACTTAATTAACCAGGAGCATAAACTGCTTAATTAGTTATTTTGGAGAGATTTACTCTTATTATGAGATGTTATATACAAAACCATTACATAGTAATTAAAGTATTTGAAGTATTTCTGAAAAAAAAAGTTTCAATGAATAAATCTGTTTTGACAAAATATTCTCATTGAAAAATTCCTGATTTGTGCCACTTAATTCTGGTTAATATGTGATGAGACATGAAGCCATGAGGCATTGCTTGAGAGCAGTCAAAGTTACGCAACAAGTCCTATAGATCAAAAAAATAAAAGAGATTTGAGCAGCCTGTCACTGTATGAAGTCCTCAGACTGCCCATGGACCCAAACCAGTTTGGGCTGAATCTGTTCTCACTGGATACTGCTAGACACTATGGTAGCTTAAGGGATCTCATACTAAATCAGTTTATGTCAATACAGATGATGGATAGACTGTCAGTGTCTAGCAGTCAAAAGCCATCTGTATGACGTATCCTCTTAGATTCCCAAGAAGTGGAATGATGCATTTGTTTGATGGGAGGACAAAGAACTGCTTGTATATAAGGAGGGTATGATCTGCAACCTGATCATGTTGTTCTAAATGATACAGTTCCCTTGTGTTTATTTGAACTCTACATGAATATTGAAAAATCCAATTGCCACTGCAATATGATTTGCCATTTACACAACTCTCTTAATTTCAGGACTACATACTGTATGAAAAGCAAGGATTTTAAAAGTTGGAAGGAATTAGTATATTGCGGCTCAGCCTGTGGATTTGACAAATTCATAGAAGACACATAATGACAAACTTAGGGCAGAAAGAGTCAGCACAGTTCCCAAAGACTGCAATACAGGACTCAGACATGGAAAATTATATTCCTGGGTTTTTCATTTGGTGGGTTGTTTTGTGGTGTTTGTTTGCTTTTGGGCTTTTTAAAATTCTAGTTAAAATTCTAAAGTCAGTAAAGAACACTAAATAGATTTTATTAATTACAATGAAACTGACTTGTGAAGAAAATGTTTACTAACAGATTACTCATGATGCAGCCGTTCTTTTTGCTGACAGATGTTCATTTTTCCAATCCTGTTAATCTTACAAGTAATTTTTCCCCAAAATCCAATGACAAAATCTCTAAAAGCCAGAGACAATTCCTAAAGGCAGATAAGAGGTGAAGGACTTGATGGTGTTAGATTAGAAAGGCAGAGTAACAAGCAGTAAATCTATTGTTTTACAGTTAAATGTTTTCCATATCTGAGTACTGTATTTCAGTCTTTCATTCTTATCTTTTTTTTTCCAGTGGTCATTTAGCATTCCCAATAATCTGCTTATTTTCAGGAATTTCATTCATTCTTCAGCCCATGAATTTTGATGCCAAATATGTTTGCTTATTTTATGTATGCTTTTCAAACTTCCAGTGCAAGAAAGGATGCTCTTTTCCTTCAGGCTAACAAAATAGTGAATGATATTTGAGTGAGACTAAGATTTGTCTTTAGGTGAACTCTGGAGCTATATGTCAACCTCTAAATTCCCATAGGAAGAAAAGTTATTCTTTCATCGTCTTTCTGTGGTCTCTGGTGAACAAGACATCTTGCTGTGAAAAGGAGGAGCTGTTATGCTATGTAATTATTATCTAAAATTTAAATCAGAACTGCTTGAAGTTAAGATCAGAACCAAAGAACAAACTTTCATGATACTTTCAGTGGTTTGTTAAAAATCAGGTAGTTACTCAAAATTTTTGAGAAGAAATAGTGACCTATTCCATGTTGCATCCATATATTGGGCATGCTCATAATTGTGAGGGAGGGATAAGATGGCCAATTACATTTATCTCTATGAAAAACAAATCTGTGCACCCACATATCATGCCAGAAAGTGATACCTTGGACTGCAGATTGTGCAGATCGGACTTGAAATGTTCTTTTGAGGAAAGAGATGAAAACTTTAAAAGGAGATGTTTAGCTGCCAGCACCAGGCTTGATTGCCAGCCAACACAAGGACATCGGGAGTTATTTCTCATGCTGAGGGAATCATACGTAGTCTTTAGTCACCTGCCCAGACTGGGTCTCCCTTAGAGTCTGTTTCTTACTTGCTGGCTACAGAAAGATGGGTTGCACATGGTAGGGCACTTCAGATGTCAGCAAAGGCCCCTCTCTGATCAGACAACAGACCCATGTCCATGATAATGAACTTAACACTTAGAAATGTGTGCTTTTTGGCCTGGTTTTAGCTTTCATTGACATGGTATTAAGCCAAAGATCACATAAAGGAAATTGTCTATGTGCTCTTGACAGCAGATTTCTTGGCATTTTCTCCTAGACAACAGACAATAGCAACTGGTTTAGTTTTCAGCGACACAGTTTTATACAATCTTATCTATGTAGGTAGTCACCTGCTTTGCTATGTTTTGGTATTTATAGTATTTATTTCACTTTTTATTGACTGCTTTCATAATCTGTCATCCAAAGCATTTAGTATTAGTATCACAATACAATAACTTTGCATTTTAATTGTAACAGAACATGGATTTCCTTATTTTTATAGTGCTACAACAACAAACAAACAAATCCACTAAAATCCCCTAAGAAGCATCAACAAGAGCCCCAAGGTGTTCTTGACAGCACATCCAAGTATAACAACCCTTGATTTGGTTGAGTGATTGAGTCTTATTGAGATAAAAGGAGATGTATGTTGACAATAACATTTCATGAAGTGGAAGTCAAAGGATGTTAGAGTAGCTAAACTGAATACCTTTATAGTGCCGCTGCTTGCATTGCTCTTTTTTTCTTCACCTTTTATGCATTCTCTTTAGTACCTCTCCCTTTTCTAGAGTAGTATCAGTTTTACTTTCATCCCTTGTATAATCACTTTTCAAGGTTTCTGTAAATTCACTGGTTCCTTTCTCATAGGAACAGGTATAGAAAACATTGTGCTTTGCATCATTAATGTAAAAACCTTGTCATCTTCTCAGATATCATGACAAAATATTGATTCTATGTTGCATATAAAGAATGTAGAAGAGTAGATGGGACATCAAAGAGTTCTATTGAGAATATTCTTCTCAGTTAAGAGATTGGTATGAGCATCTAAATATTCTAAGACATGCCATAAATACTAAAGGAAAAGAACAAAATGCACAAATGAGCAAAACAGAGAACTGTTTTCACAGCTGATTGTAAAGGTTGTTATTTCAGTGTAGAGTTAGACCCTTCCATTTTGAAGAGAAGGAACTGTCTGTGTCACCTCTAAATGCCCAGACACAGTCATTTTGAATGTTGTTAGAAACTTTCAGTAATATTCTGGTTTCTCTTAAAAGCAGAAATGAAGATGGTGTTACAGCTATAAATCTATGGGGAAAGACAGAAGGAAAAAGAAAAGCTGAAAGAAGCAAGAAGACATATTTTGTAAATAAGTCCAAAATGTGTCAGAAGTTTTACAGAATTAGACTTCATAATTCAGCCACTCTGTTTCCCTATAAACTAAGCCTTTATCTTTTTTTAAACTTACCAGTTTTCAAGGTGGTTGTCTGATTTAGGAATATTAAGGCAATTGTTCCAAGGTTTCCCCTTGTTTAAAGTGAGGTAGAAAAAATTTCTCTGAAAAGGATTTTAAGGAAATTTTCAGACACTTTCATTAAAAACTGCAGTATTTGTAATACTTAACTGACTGTCTGCCTGAAGGGTAAAAGAGTTTACTTCTTGATCAACAGTGTAAAATTTCTAAAGTATGTATTTTGTTTTATGCATAGTTTTGTGGGTGGTCTTGGCTTGCTTATTTATGTAGCATTTTTGTACATTTATTTAGGCACAATTATGTTCAGAATAAGGTCTGGGGTTTTTTTTCCTCAGAATCTGAACAAAACAAAGTTGGTTACCTTTAGTGATTTTGGGGAAGAGATTGTTTAAATATTTGTCTTTAAGCGGTATATAAAATGTTGTATTTTGGTCCATCCCTTTACCAACCTTATTATGTATTAAAAGAAGAGTATTGTGACATAGGAAAACAAAGTATTAGAACAGTACTTGTTTTTCCAGCTTTCTTTTTTATTCAGGGTGTATTGAAGGATAGCTTCTCTTGTGCTATACGTGGCATTGCCTAAGCTATTTATTTATTTCTGACCTTAAGCAGAATTTGTCATTTGCCACTGTTTTTTCATGGAAACTTACACTGCATAATTAACAGTTTCACATCCCTTTAATCATTAAAATGCTAAATTATTTGGTACTGTGTGCTTCAGCTTGTCCTCTGTTTATTGACATTTGCTAATCTTGGTGTGAATGCACAAAGCTTCATTCTTAAGAAATTATGAACATAAACCAATGTAATAACAGTGACCAAAAAGAGTCAGCTCCTTGAAACCATTCTAATTATTTAGTTTCTAAAGCTTAAACTATTCAGGTAATGTTTCATAAGGCAAAGCTTACCATTTATTTTCCTGCTGAAGAAAGTGAGTGTCTTATGAGTGGGATACAAAATTACATTGTGTCCAAAATATGAATGTCAGATGGTAGGGCCCTGAGGCTGTCCAGCAACCTGTGTAACTCAGTGGAAGAATTAACATCTGTTTCTAGTATCATTGCTAAAGCTGAGGAAAGTCAACAAAGGATTTTGAGAGCCTCCAGATAGAGAACTTTAGAATTGGTTACGCTTATTGCAAATGTTTTGACAGCACTTTCAGCTGAATAAAGTACATTATAATGCAGAAGAATCACAAGTATGAAAGTATTTCCACATTACATGAGGGTCAGTGACGCCTTCTCAAATGTTTAGCCTTAAAATTTTACTGTGGATTTTAAAGTATATTTGAATATTAAAAGTTAAGATAAATTATTCTATCTTTATTTGCAAAAAGATTAATTCAGTCCTTATTTAATCTCTTTCTCCACTGTTCTGGAGTTGAGATCTCTTGCCAAATTGAGTATTTTTCTGAAGTACTAATATGGTCACTTTTCTCATGATTGGATACTACGCTTTCAGGTTGAGTTTAAAAAATCATTTTCCTTGGTCTTAATAGTGCAGAAATTTACAACTCGTGTGATCAATTATACTTCTTTAAATATTTTAATATATAACAAAATCTCTTTTCTTTCTCATCTGTTCCAATGGGAAAATAAAGTACAAGATTGTGGAGAATTAAGAACTGTGTTTTTCCTTTACCATATGAAAAGTGAGAAAACCCTTCAGAAATTATAGGCAATAAGCAGTGGATATTGCTCTATTCTGAAACGTAGCAGAGCATATTCAGCTGATAGGAACATTACCTTGAGGTGGTTCCTTAACAGGGATGGTGGCAAATATGGACAACTATTAAAACTCACACACTTACAAACCACTGTCAGAAAGAGAATAAATTAAGTTGATCAAAAAACAAAGCCAAGAAAGAGTGATCATAAACCTCAGAGTTCGGAAGTTTTTTTAGTTTGTTTTTTGGTGTTTTTTTGTCTGATAAACTTGTTCTGAATTTTTAAAACTATGTGAAAGACTGTTTTATCATTGAAATTTTCCACAGGGAAAAAACCCAACAAAACACGCCTGAATACAGTCTTCATATTTTCAGATTTTAACACATAGTGAATAAAATATTTGAATTAGGACAGCGTTAAGACCTGATAGTAAGGTAATTCTCTAGGTAATTATCAGGTTACAAAAGAATTCAGTTTTGTGAACATAGGGCAACAAGCTGAATTTGGCACACTGTTTTGCCAGTCTTGAACTGGAATTCAGCATGGTCATTCTCTGAACACATTGATAGTATGCAAGGACTGTTTCCTTGGACAGAATCTCTTCTGAAACTGTCTTCAGTGTAGCCTGGGTACAAAACCATGTGTTTATGTTCTGGTTTTGTCGTACTTTGCTTCATTAGGAAGGGAAAGCTGATGGTGTGAGGTGTTTTTTAAAAAAGAAAGCCACCGTGGTAATGTAGTGCACCCCACATTCAAAAAGAAATGCCTTATTTCACTGCACGGTGAGAGCAGGACAAAAGTTTTTGACAGATCCATTAAAAAAGGAAAAAAAAAAAAAAAACTATGTTGAAATGAGCTCATTAAATGCAAAATATTTTCCCAAAGAATTCAAATAAACTTGAATGAGTCAAAACATTTCCTCCCCAAAATTATTTTGCACAGCATGCTTAATTTATTTTGAAAAGCTTTTTGCTCACACTAACAAAGATAAAGCTTTATAGATTAAGTCTCTGAACTACTTGGGTTATCTTTGAGAGGATTAAAACCAAGTTATTAATGTTTCTATAGCAGTACTTAGCAATCTTACATTTATTGTAAAGAAAAAAACAAATTCACTAATTCACAGTAAGAAATAAAATTTGTAATATGTTAAGCATGATCACTAAATTTTCCAAAATACGACAGGGGACCTGACGTGTTTTATTTCCAGCAGGTTGGTGGATAAGGAGGGCAAATGAGATTAGTGATGTACCCTTTGGGAAAGAAGCTGAGTATCATAGCTGCAACTGCCTTCTTCCGTTTTATGAAATGTACATGTCTACAGAAAATTGTTTGTTTGAGATCATATGTTAAATACTTCCCTGCCCCCTCCCCCAGTTACATATCTCGTTTTGGATTTAACGCTGTTCTAGAGAAAAAGCCCTTTCATCTTTTTCAGGACCACTTTCAGGCCACCATCTGATTTCTCTGACAGCAAAACTGCACAGTCTGAGCAAAAGAGAAAAAATTAAAATCTTTCTTTAAAAATTCTGAAAGCGTATTTAATTCTCAAACCCATTCTCTATTTCCTCATTATTTGTGTATATTCATTAAGTGGTCATGCAAACTTGCTTAAATGTATGAATTCTTTACATACTGTGGAACATTTATGATTTTTTTTTTTTTTTTTGCTCCAATAGAAATTTTGTGCTAAGAAGTCCATCAAAGATAATGTACATTTCTGCTTCTTTATTCTCAGTATCTCTGTTTTCTACTTGAATAGCATGACTGGGATTACTTCCTGTTTTTATTCGGGAAGTAAATTGATATCACTAGCATTTACTTTTTACTATCATTTTTTCCTATTAAAGAAAAAAAAAAACCTGATATAGACATTTCAGATACCTCAAAATGTACTTTCCATTCCTTCTTTATTCTGCCAGTGTCCAATAATGGAACACAAATCTCATCTTTCCTTACTTACTCCTTGCTGAAACAATTGCTTGTACAGTTGTCTTATAATATTCTAACTTAGAGGTGATCTGTTTAAGGACAACTGAGGGACAAAGATCTAACGATAGACCTCTATTAGCTGCTACTCATCAAGGATAGGAACAGTTCCTTCTCATGGGTGACACAGAACCCCTCATTTCCCTTCAGTACTACATTGACTGTAACTATAAGAAAAATAACCTTATTCTAGCTGCCAATTTATCTGTTGCATTGCTCTCTCCCATGAGATTTCTTTTTCCCTTTCCTTTAGATATTTAGATAACTTCTGCCATAATACAGTCCTAATGAAGTCAACCTTTTTTTCCCCAGGGAAAAACTTGACCAGAAGTCTGATTTCTAAATTTAAAATCTCTCCCTTGAAGCCTTTTTTCACTGACTCTGCTAGAAAGCATATTTTTAATATCAAACTCAAGGAACACAGTAGAAAACAAAACTAGGGCACTGAGGTGAAGTGCATACATAAGAAACAATTCAACTTTTTTGTTTTTCAACTTTTTTAGATTTCCACATTCATCTGCATGAATGTCAAAGCTCTGATCTTTTGTCAAATTTAGCTGTGCTAAATTGTACAGTTGAAATTTGATTAATCATAAATTAATTACCCATGCCAAATACCATTTCTTTTACTAGAAAAAGGTGGTGAATAATCACATCATTTTCCAAGACATTTTTTTTCTGCCTCCTCAAAGGAATTGTATATCTTCTGAAGCAATAAGGAGAAGAACAAATAAGAGCTAAAATGTTCTTCACCTTCCATATCTAACTCAGTTCTTCATACTCATATATGCAATATTGTACAGGCTTTTTAATGGTGAAATATATATTAATTAACATTTTACTAATACTTCAGACAGGTTTTATTAAACACTGAGAAGGTGAAACCTTCTAAAATTCTGTTCAGTTTTGATATATATTTCTCAATTTTATTTTTTCATCTTCTCCTTTTTAAAGGATTATTGGCATAGTATATGTTTTCTCAAAGCATTCCGGAGGCAAATATAATGCTTTCTGTGCGTTTATTTTAAAGCTATATTGCTTTATGCCCTGCCCAGTGCAGCTGCTTTCTCAGCAACATGGCCTCAATGCTGGTGACTGCTGCCTGTTCGCCTCCCTAAGATCGTGCTCTATGGTGAACTTGCTACCGGCTGCCGCAAGAGAGGAGCCCCAAAGAGGAGATACAAGGACGCTCTGAAACAATACCTCAGCCTTGGCCGTACTGACTACCATCAATGGTCCACTCTGGCCTCCAATCGGGAGGCATGGAGACACACCATCCATAACGCCGCTGCTTCCTTTGAGAACACACGCAGAATCAGTCTGGAGGAGAAAAGACAACGCAGAAAGAACCGTGCCTCACCAACACCGCCTATGGAGACTTTCTGCTGCACCTTTTGCAACCAGACTTGCCTATCTCACATCGGCCTCTTTAGCCATCAGCGCGCTTGCAGCAAGCGTGGGTAGAGCCCTTCCCAAATCTTCGTTCGCGAAGCCTAGCCATGATGATATTGCTTTAAATGGATTATTTGAGTTTTTATGGATGTCATTTTCCCATAGATTCCTCTGAATATACATATGTAAAATATGTTTTTATGTAGTTCCCAAAGTCAAGTTTCTAAGCTAATTTTTTCCTTATATATGTAAAGTTATGGGTTTCTCCTATGGAATAACTGGTCTCATCCTCTGAAAAAGAAAAAAAGTAAGGAAAATGTGAAGTTATTTTAAAAATTAAATTCCATTTATTTCTTCACTGAGTAAAATACCTATATACACTGTCCTGTATAATTCACTAAGTAAGTTCTGTTCAATCTAAAGTACTTCTTTGTCCATTTAAGACATGGCAGGAAAAAATATGCAGTTTGAGTAATATGAAAATAAAATGGTCTTTGAAAGCTATAATTTTCTCTTTGCTTTACTGATTCCTTCATTTCATGTAAGCTTGAGCTACTGGCATTGGGAGAATTATGAGTTTTCTAGTAGATACATCATGTACCACCTTTAGAAATCCATGGAAACTCCTTTGATGGGATCCATAAATATTCCAAAATGTAGAATGTTAAAGGATGAGAAAAAAAAAAAACAGGTTCAGTGAAAGAAGAGTATTTGGAGTATCAGGATACTTTCTTGTTTTTTCCACAGACATGCCTGTTGCCATGGAGAAAAAGGAGTGAATGGTAAAAAAAAAAAAAAAGTAAAGACCTCTGAATTAAAAGAATAGGTATACTTGATACCAAGAAGCCACATCTCTTTTGGTTGCAGAAGGCAGACCCAAACTGTGGCCAACAAATTCAAACACTTGGAGTATATTCAGAAGTTCCCAAAGCAGAAAAAAAATTCATTTAACACTTTTAAAATGCAGTTTTCTAAAAGCTTGGGTAATTTTTTTTTTTTTTTTTAAAGGATATGCCATCTTTTTCTCTCAGGCATGTCACAGATTTCTGTGAATAGCAGGTTTTGATCTAAAGAGGTCTAATTTTTCTCTGTATTTGGTAATCAGAACTTACTTGGTTGTTTAACATTTTAATGCATTTTTAGGAAAACAAGATCAGGGAGTACATATCACTCCCAGATTAAATGAATCTCTAAAACGACTGCTGCTTTTAAAAATAGGAACTGTCAGATTTGGCTACTTCTTATGATAGTGTATCAATGTCTGCAGATGGGCCTCTTTACCTTCTATTTAATAAAAAGAAAATAAAATCAAACTTTAATGAATTCCTTAGCTGTAATGTGAATTTGTAAACAAAAATTAGAGCTGCAAAGCTGTTGTAACATAGATGGCTCTGTAACAGAAACTTTTTCTTAGGCCGATATGTGACTACAGGGCAGGAAAGCATGTTTTGGAAGCATGTAGAAAATACTCCAAGGTTTATAGCTTTGGGCTCTGAATGTAGTTACATTGAAACATACTTCAAATAATAAAAATTAGATCTTATTTTAGCATTACAAAGCTCTGAGCAGCTTTAAACAACTATCAATCTATTTTATTTGTTTTTCTTTGTATTTCAGGCAACCCTCACCTTCCAAGTAAGGAAATGTTAATAACTGGAAAAAAACCCCTTATCTATATTTCATGGTACACTTCTAAACAAATGCAAGAATATGAGTTATCAAAACCAGCAAACAGAAAATACTTATTTTCAAGAGAATGTACATTATTCATCTCTAGTACTGAAATGTTGGAAGTCAGCACATTTATATTTCAGTATCTTCCATAGGCTACAAATTTTCACCTTTTTTTCCCTCACATATTTCTCCTTTTTATCCACATACAGTGGACAGTTTTAGAGGTAGAAGAATACAAAACAATAGCCTTCCTATAAAGTTTCTCAACCTGTCTTTAAAAGTAGCTGTTTTCTCTAGTGTAAGATAATAAGATCAATTATGGTGTTTTGATTTGACATGGAACATCAGTTTAGATTTCCAAATGAGTTTAAAACACTTAGGAGACAATTTCTTTTGAAATTCCTTTGCCATTTTCTAGCTTTTTATCACTTGATTGTTTTTTCATGCTTAAACCAATAATTATTTTTTTTCTTAGATTTGTAAATTTTGGTCTGAGAGTACACGTGATTATTTAGCCTGTTTTCCTGCATAATATGGGCCAAATATTTCTTTTAGTAATTTCATATCTCTCCATGTATTATTTTGATGGCCTCTTAAAACTGCTCATTGTACAGGTAGGCTTAACAACCTTATCAGATGTTCTCATGCCTCTTTTAAGAGTAAAACCATTTGTGACATATATATCTATAAGCATCAGTTACAAAATGCATATAGACTGGATCCTACATGAAGTGTGTAAGCTACTTGTTTACTTGAATTTCTGTTGTCCTTTTAGTTGCTTCTCTCTTTTGTTCATGATGCTGGTGTTACCATAAAGAGGTTTTATCTTGCATTAAGGTTGATTGTAGTTTAATACGAGATCTGAAGATTGCATTTTCTCTAAATAATGGACCTCATATTTGAGGGGTTTTTTTTATTTTATTTTTAATTTTTTACCTCTACTGCATAGGGTGGAATGATATAAAAATAACTATGAGTTATCTGGTTACTGCTTAACAAGGAAATTCTCTACATCTCTGTATATGATATCCGTTTTTGTCCAGAGTTAAGTAACTGCTACTTTATATAAACTTTTATAGATTTTAAAATGTAATACAAATCTCCATAGAATACATAAGAAATAAAAACCAGAATCAAAACATAGTTACAACAGCTGTGAAAATCTGCTGTAAAAGCATGGATTGGCTTCATGTTAGAAAAAAGGACAGCTTGACATCCTGAACAGGATTAGAGTCATATGCTATGGCAGGTAAATTAGGGATGGAACAGTTTACTGAGAGAATACCAGATAATGGCCACAGTAGGTGAAAATCATGTTTCTGGTTGGAAAGACTAGAAACCCAAGAGCATAGTTCTTAAAAAAAATGTAATTTAGTCAGTTTTATGCAAAATACAGTGAAAATTCCAATATTGTAGGTACTTTTTTTTTTCCCCCCGAGGAGAAAGAAAGAGGATCTGTAAAGTTACTGAAGACTTTTGTATGTCTTTGATATTTCATATGAAACATCTCCCACTGGTAGATATAAAATGCTAGAGGTCTTTTCTCCCTGCATTTCTTTCCTGGTAAGAAGAAAGAGAAAACATTTTACTTTCTGAAGAAACTTTTTCCTTTGGGTTATGTCTGCACACAATGATCTATCTCACCTAAAAAACCCAGCACCCAAAGTGTACTTTATATGTTGACAATTGTCCTGGCAGTACTTATGGCTCTGTATTGTACTGCATCTTTTCAAACAAGGAATTATTGTGTAAGAAAATGAGTCTTAGCAATTCTTTTTTTTTTTT
>VWZG01013379.1:78797-101906 GCA_013396735.1 Grallaria varia | reverse complement strand
TTTCTTATCTTTTAATATGTTATTTATCCATGTGGGGACTTGCTCTCTTATCTCATGGTAGATTTCTTTCTTTAAGAGTCTTTGCTAAGGGATTGTGCTGATTGCCTCTGGAAATCAAAGAATGTCTTATCAATCTCTTCCTTCAAAGAACTCCTATAGATTTGTGAGTTCTGTCTCTAAAGAAGGTACTAATTCTGTTCTTTATTCTTACCAGTTTTCTCATCAGAAACAAAGATGAACAGCTATGCAGGTGGAACCTGTTGGGATCTGCCCTGGAATGCTTTCAAAAATTGGTGACATAATTACTTACCTTCAAGAGTTTGGACACCTCAGTCAGTAACTCATCTGTTACCAATGTGGATTCCTTCAGGTGTTATAGGAAAACATTTGCTGGCCCGCAGTTACTAATATTTAAAAAGACAGGTAGTCCACTTGTACATATTTCTTAGGCCATTTCCCTGATGCAACTGACAAAGGCTTAGAGAATGATAATACACCATTCAGCATGGTTTTATGGAAGCATTTGAAAAACCAGACAAATATTGGCTTTTATTGTTTTCGCAAAGTTGATATGTAAAGGTAACTACTTGGTATAGTAGGCTTCTGCTTCTACTTAATCCTGAGGAACAGGCTGAATGAAATTAGCAACATACAGTATCAGTGAACCATTATTAATCATTTCAAAAGTAGTTTAATGATAGATATCTTTGGTAATTTTAATGAAAAACAAGGATAATGTTAATAGCGTTCCACAGGAATCTATTCTTGGCCTCATGTTATTTTTATCTACAGTTTAAGTAAAAATTTTTAGAATAATAATAAATTTTTAATACTGCCAAAAATGAGCTCAAGTATCTAGGAAGAAAATTCAGCTGCTATAGGTAAAGGTGGAAGGCAGCATCACACAGCATCAATGAAGAGAGTTTCAAAATCAGCTGATGGTATTACACTTCAGATTAATGGGTGCATACCATGCATAGATAACCACGCAGAGTAGAGTCACATATGAAAGAGGAGCTACTTCCTGTGGAAGCGTCTGTGACAAACCCAGCAATTTACTGATTAATTACATTAGGTTTGCCATCAGTAATAAAAAAGGGAACTGAATAACTGGAATACAGAAGAAAAATGGCAACAGAATAACATGAGAGACACAAAATTGCCTTCTTGTGAAAAACTTAGCAAACCCTATTTGTGGAGTTTACCCATGAGAAGGTTAAGATGTGTTTTAATCCAAGCTTTGAAGTACCAACCCAGGAACTTTTTTCTGAAAATAGATGACTCTTAAAAAATATAATGAGGCACACTAGTTGGTGACTGAATATAGTCAGACTAGGAAAATAAAGGACACGTTTTTAAGACTACAGATAACTGATGTTTCATGATTTGAAGGGTCTGGATCAAGATCAAATGTCTTTCTATAACTCGGAAGTTATGAACTTCAGAAAACATGTTCTGTCTTATGCAGACGTTCATATGGCCCATTTTAGTTTTAAAATCTATACATTTCCAGATACTTTGTGTACACAAAAATTAAATTATAGCATAAGGGAACAGGAGTCTTTAAAGTAATCAATTATACCATTTCAATGATCCTTTCCAAGATTTTTTGCCATTTTTTTCCTGCTCTCATACCAGAAAAACATATTTAAATGAAATCAGTATTGTTTTGCTGGAATGTAGTTAAGGAAATAAGTCAATATATATTCTGAATAAAAAATACAGTGTGTTAAAGTTCAGATAAAATGTTTAACATGAGCAAAACCTAGTCTTATTTTCATTGTTTGTCTCTTCTACATTATTTCTGTTTATATCATGCTATTGCCAAAGGATCCAAGCAGGAGCAGAATCTCATTGCTCTAGGTCTCAGAAGAGCTTACAATTAGCAGTATAATCCATAAAGAATATTAAGCACAAAACTGTGGCTGCTTTTTTGTTTGTCTACATTCTTAGCAGTGGTTAATGGTTCTTATGAGCCCTGCCTCAGAAAGAAAAAGGTTTCAGATGTTGACATTTTTAAGGAAGATACAGATGATGAAGAATGTTATTGGTAGCAAGAATATTAATGAAAAAAATATTAGCCATTATAGTGCTAATTACCATATCCATGTATCTTCAGCTGAAGAAATTTTTTTCGCTGTCACATGAATTTCTATATTTATTATAAATCCCCCCAGAAAGTTGCATGGAAGAAACTAAATTACAGGGATAGAGACAATAAATAAATATTTATAATAAATCTGTGGTGGTTCCTACCTACGTCAGTGTAAAAGGTTCTGCTAAAGGCAAGGTGCAGCGCTCTGTCTGTGCTGTGTGTGCATATGTCTTCCATGAGTAAGACTGGATCAATTGACAAAACCCTACAGAATGCTGAGAGGCTTTAATGCTGGTTGCTGTTAGATACCATGACATAACGAGATCCAAAACGCTAGTGTTGTTGGGCCTTTCCTAAAGCGTGCTCTGACAACGACATTCATGCTAAGGAGATGTAATTGCAGCTATTCAGGATAAGCAGCAGGAAAACCCACATAATGGTAATACAGACCACTAAATAGCATTTCCCACTTAGTAATAGCCTCTGATGGGCATGATACCTTTTACTGAAAATGTTGTATCTTCTCATTTTCCATAGTCTAAAGAAAGTGGCCTCTATCACCCATAACAAGTTGCTCTGTTGGCAGACATATTCAACACACTGGAATAACCAGTGTTTTAACTTTCTGAAGCAAATATTTGTAGGAAAAAAATTTGTCAACAAGAAGCATCAACTCTGAAAATTAAAATGAGATGGTTCACTGCAACTCCTAAAGAACAAGAAACATTAGAGAAAACAGAGCTAGTAACATCATTAATGTGCCTTTTTTTTTTTTTTTTTCATTTGTTGAAGTGTTTATTTTACAAAGTTAGGGCTTTCCATAAACTTTTTTTTGCAGACATTTGAGTATTTACACATGTGCAGATGTTGAAGGAAGTTATTTAAATGCATTCAATGAAAACTGGGGGGAAGGGAGGGGAAGTGGCCTTAGCACTAAAGAAGTGCAATAAGGGATGAGAAGACATGCAGAAAAAGAAAAAAAAGAAAGAAAGAAAGGAAAGTTAAAGATAAATAAATTTGCTGTGAAAGACCACAAAAACAGAAATCTGGAGAATCTTGAACTACACCATTCATTATATAAACATCCTGGTCTCCAGCACAGAAATGGCAGATGTTTTGTGCTTGTGGTGTGATAATTTTTAAACTACAGTATCCTTTGGAGTTGCAATAAAAACCAACAGGTAGTAGAAAATATGCTGTCTTGAATTAAAAGAGATCCTTGAGACAGGCATAAATGAAGAACCTTCTATCTCACTCTTATATCAGTCTGTGCTACCATTTCTATTTTCCTGGGCTCCAAATATTGTGCTGCTTTGTCTAGTTTTATTACTTGGAAAGTTGATAAGGAAACAGCCGTAAGGTTTATACCCAAAATTATAGCTATGGGTTTATATCATTCTCTCTTTAATCTGATAGTTTTATTTCTGTCAGTTGTGCTACAGTGCCTTTTTCTAAGAACAGTACTAATACAATTTGGGTTTAGACCAGGTGTCATGGCCTCCAGCTGATCAAGGCTTTGGAATTACTTGCTGCAGTGTAGTTTAGTGCTGGGCAAATGGAGAACCTATAAAACTGCCTACATTTGGTGTCTCACAACATCATTCCCATGTTGCATTCTAGCATAAGATGTTAGTCAACTAACAGATGTACTTAACATTTACTTCAGTACTGGTGATCAGTATTCTATTTGCAGTTCTATATACATTGGGGGAGATTTTATATTACAGCATGCTTAAGCATATATTTAGATTCTGCTAAAACAATGCATTTATAACACCAGTAAAGATCATGGCTAAGTGTGACTTACCGTATTCCAAATTCAACAGAAGTGAAATTTAAACTGGACAACTTGAGTCTTCATTGTCTGTAGGATACAGGACTATCTGCATTAGTTTTGGAGACATGCCACAGGTCTGATTGAAATTAAACGCCCGGTTTTCACATAACACAGTGTAGGCAAGACAAACCTTGACCTCTATACACTATATGTAAAACATAGTAATACTTCTCTATATTTCAGTCTCAATACAGCAAAACTTATTAAGATCTTGGATCTCAAATATTAAGCCAACTGAAACCAGAAAAATATTTGAATATGATTTTGTAATGTAAAAAGAAATCTTTATCCTTGTAGGCAATTTCCAGAAAGAAATATCTTTCTTAACTTTCTTGGCCAGGTCCAAGAAAGATTTCAGTACTTAATGTCAGCTATGTTTAGCATAACATTCAAGATTTGGAATCCTGTTTCTGTATTTCTCTAACTAAAATATGTCCTTGCTAAAAATCAACTCAGCCATATATTTGCGCACAGAGTTCACAAAAATAAATAGGTATAAAAATGTGTATTTTAATTGTCTCACCCCACAGGGCCAGGATTAGATAGCCAAAATTCCTTTGCAATATAAGGTATAGCAAGTGTAAGCAATAAAGACAATAGAAATAGTAACTTAAACAAAGTCTGTAGTACTCTAAACAACTATGCAGTGAACACAGCAACAGCCTCAAGTGAGAGAAACTGAGTGCTGAGAGACTGACACTATATATTATGTTTGAAAATTACTAAGAGAAAGTTTAGAAGTTAACAAATGAACCCATTTTAAGGGAAATTGGAGCCTATCCATTTCCCTTCAAATGTGGTAGTTTAATGGTTTTGTAGGGTTCTTGCATATATGAGATAGAGAAAGAGGAGGAAAATGTGATCCTTTCAGGAGAGTAGGACTTGAAAGATAACACAGAGGTTTATACACTGGCTGGAGTTTACACTCCAAGCAAATCTAACTGTAAACAAAGAGTTCCACTTACCTAATTAGGAAGAAACAAATGCATGTAATAAAATGTTCATAGTAAATGTAATATAATTTAATTTTGATCAAAAATGTAACATCAAAATCAGTCTTTTATATACTGGTAGGAGGTCTACCTCTTTCATTTCTGGATAATAGCATCAGTTTTATATGGAAGAAGGCTGTCTTTAGTTGGTGCATTTTACCAATTCCCGCCTTTCTGAATATTTGTTGTATTTCTTAGGGAAAAAAGTAGGAAATAAAATCAATGCAAAATTAGATATTTGATTTTGAAAATTAATGTAGATTATGCAAATTACTAGAAAATAATTAACTAGGAATTTAATTTACTTTTCACACAGTGAAAATGGGCCTAATTCATGAGAAGCCTGATGAGAAATTATTAGCTTTTATATCAAGCCAGCAATTATTTTCCCTTCTGACTGACATTGTAGAAGTAGCCAAATGCATTCTTCAACTGAAATGGTAGAAGTAGAAGTCTGTGTACAGATCTGAGGAAAAAAAACCCCAGTAGCCAAAACTGAAGTCACCTCCAGTCCTTTCCTCTCCTCAGACTTACACCAAGCCCCCTGAAATCTCATGAACTATTTATGTGAACAAAGACTTAGCTATATTTCAGTTGGAAATTGTTCTGTCTTAAAAAAATCCTGTGTTGTAGTCTGTAAAATATTGTTTGCGTGTAAAAGGATTAGGTTGGGGTGGGTTTTTTTGTTTTTGTTTTTTTTTTCCTTCACATTTCCCACGCAGAACAGAAGGGATCTGAAAAAAGAAAGATGTCTGAAAAAACTTCCAAACGGTACCAAACATGCTTAGCTCCTGTATTGATTTTAACTGGAACAATTAATGTTCTTCATAGCAGCCCTAAGTTTTGGATTGGTGACCAAAATACTGTTGACAACATACCAATGTTTTATCTGTTTCTGATCAGTGCTTATGCATCATCAAGCCTTACTCTTTCCCACTCCTCCTCTCACACTGAGTAGGCTGAGGAGACAAGAGGCTGAGAGGCAACACAGCTGGGACAGTTGATGCAAATTGACCAGAGGAATAGTTCATCTTCAGTAATAAAACCAGAGGAGAGTTTATTGGGGGGTTGCCAATCTTCAGTGACTGGCTGAGTATCCATTGGCTGCTTGTGAGTGATTGCTTTTGCATCACTTGGTTTTCTTTCTTTTGTTTTCTTTTGTCTTTTTCACTTTTACTCATTAATATCTTGACTCTTGAGTTTTCTCACTTTTGCACTTCCAATTCTCTCCCCATCCTGGGGAGGGGGGATTGAGTGAGCAGCTGTGTGGTTGTTTAACTCCATATAGGAGTTAACCCACAGCAGTCCCTAATGCTGCTTTGGTGTTAAGTTTGCAGTCAATAAACCACATATAAATCATTGCTTTCATTGGTTGGGGCGTATTTTTGTCATTGCTGCTATAAATAACAGCCTATAACAGTGCAAGTACTTTTTTTAAAGCTCACTGAGTAAGACAGTGAGGAACTCTCAAAACGATACTCTATTCATAAAACCTTTTCTAGTACTCCCTCTGCGGGGAAGGTGCAGATGCACAGTCTACAACAAGATGAAATTGATCTTGGTTGAACTCTTTGAACACTTCTAGAATACTGTTACTGCTATTATTAAAAAAAAAAAAAAGGAAAAAGTTGCATGTGTGATTTGCTGAAATTACATACAACTGTCAGTAAATTGTTAGACAATGGATCAAAATTACAGACGTCAGAGGAGGTATTTTATTTCAGTTGATGCATGAACAATTTTAATGTGTATCTGGTAACATTAGGAAATAGGTGGATTTTATAATGACTGATAACAGTAGCTGTTAGACAGAGTAGGACTGGATAAAGGATTTTCCTCTGTGTTCCAGCAAATTGTTTGCAACCATTTGCTATAATTATCTTATGGGCATCCTGAAAGTAAGACCTGAAATTGACTCTGAAATAATTTCAGTGAGCACATACATCATCAGCAACCTAACCGTGTCCTGGCTAGTGACCCTGTACATGAACCAGCAGCAGGACATCAAGTTCCTGTTGTGTGGACACCTGACAGCTCTAAAAAGGAAATCTGCCAAGCATATCAAGTTAGCAAGTGATTGCTTGCAAGCAAGTGATTAGATGGTAGATTATTTTCATTTAGCAAAAGGAAGAATAATGAATCAAAAGTGTTTCAGAGGGCTGAGAGGAGTGTAAGTTGGCATATTGTGCTTGATGCAAGATGAAGTCACGGGAGCATGATTTAAAGTCAGAACAGACTGCAATAATTACTCCCTGTTTAGAAAAAGTAGTTTGCTGCTGAGGATTTGAAGGAAATCTCAGCTGCCATAAGGACCAGAATTTCTGCTGTTTGTGCTCTATCTGTCTGGTTCAAAATGTATCCAATATGCTTCTTAGTTTCAAAACACAGATATTCACTATTTATGCTCTAAAATGCAGACTCTGCAGTGATATATGGTAATGCCTACTCTTGAATTGTAACTTTTTGAAAATAAGACAAAAAGTTATTATATTAAGGAAAGATTTTTCTCTTCAGTTTGATAATGAGAAGATGGGGAGGGAGTTTTAGTAAGTTTATTAAGGTGTATTTATTATATATAGATATATTAATATATTTATTAAGATATATAGAGAGCTTGACAAATATGTTCATCAAATAAGATTATCTAATGGAATTTATTTCCTATTTCATTACATTTTCTTAGTGAATATGTTCAGATAAGAAAGCTTGATGAAACAGTGAATTCTACCTAGCATTTTTATGAAATGTCATTAAAAATCAGAAAACGTAGCTAGTCAGCAAATGAATACCAAAGGTCAAATCAGTATAAAGCAGAACAAATTAATTATTTAAATGACAATATCTCAGCAATGTCAGTGATGCGCAGATGAGATATTCAGAGAATGAGTGTAGCATCTTTTCACAGATTTTTTTCCAGTCCCACTATACAAACCTCTCAGTCATGGTGGTTGCTTACTGCTTATGACCTAGATTCCTATCACATGAAATCTGTGAGCTCAAACATATTTTTCCCATCTCAAAGTTCTTTTGAGAAATGATCTAGTGCCACGAAAAGCAGCAGTCACAACCAAATTCCTCATATGCACTAGCTAACTTGTTTTTAACAATCTTCATAGAGAAAAAACATACTTGAAATAATAAAAACAAAACACTCAAACCAAACAAACAGAAAAACAAACAAAAAAAGATTTCCCTTTACCTTCCAGTGACAATTTAAAAAAAAACAAAAACAACAATATGAGAAAAAAGTCATTTGTTCGTAAACCTTGCCTTGGTTCCAAAGTACTAAGGAGTTGTTATAGTTTTAGATTTTTCAGGATTTTTCTTTCCTCTCTGGCTAACACGAACTTTGGGGGGTGTCACTGCCTCCACCTAGATAACGATCCGAAATTCCACCTTGATGGCCCTAAGGACAGTTCTTTTGTTTTTTGTTTGGGGAGTGGTTTTGCTTCTTCACTTCACTTCTTAGGCGGAGGAGACGGAACCCGCGGATGGAGGTTGCTGCTCTTTCTGCTGCGAGTTCCAGCTTTCCTGCTTTCCTGCTCTTAGCCCGTTGGGCTCAGGGCTCCACTGGGATATACAATCTAATCTTCACTGCTTTGGACTTACTGCCATTTTTCGCCCTGAGACACCAAGGCAACAGCGAGGGAGATCCCGGACCCCTCTGCTCACCACCTTCCAGCCCCGGGGCCAGAGCCGGCCGGCTGGAGAACAAAAGGACCACGTGGTCTGCTACCGGCTGCCTGCGGGAGAGGAGCCAACTGCCCACCCCGTATCTCTACATACTTATTGTTCAGGTTTTTGGTTATATAGTTGTTATCTGTTCTGTTCTGGTGGTTCACATATACATATATGCATATATAACCATATTTAGTAGTTAAGAACTGTTATCTCTCCTTCTACATTTTTTCCTTCAAATTAAAATTTTGTTCTAAATTTAAAAGAGGCGTGATCTTTTCTTGAAAAAAGGCATTCCAAATTGTTTTGGCTTGCTCTAAACTAAGACAGGAGTGTAAGGAGTATTGAATTACATCATATGCTCTGAATTATTTATCAGTTTCTATAAATAAATCTGTACTGACTATGGACTGGAAATGTTTGAATACTATATGTAGCATACATAAAACATGCATTTACTACATCCACTCTCTCTTTTCTTCTCCCAGAAGGAATTTTCTTTACGATGAACTAAAATTAATTTCAATGATTTTCAATGGTAACTGTACTGAAGTGATCACATGAAATTATTTGATTGCCAGGAGGAAAGTCCAAAGTATTTTGTTTTCTCTCTGTAGTCACTAACACCACACACTGCACATAAGAAAGTACACAATGCCTTTGCGGGCATATTCATTTCCAAATAAAGATATAATTTGTAATTCAACTAAAGGATTAACAGGAATTCAAGTATAATCAAATGTGACAGAACAAATATAAGAATGAATATGTTGGCAAGAACCAATGTTAATGGATGGCTACGAGACTGACTTTCATTTCAAAGCACCTCCTGTGCACTTTGCTGGTACTATTACAGTTACGCGGAATAAAGCAATTTTAAATTTTCATCCAAAATTAATAGTAGAGGTCTACATAAAAATCTGTCTTGTTTTTACGAATTATTTGCATGTGCTGCATTGTGAGTATGGAAATAATCCCCAGTACTTTAGTGAGTCTTACTGAAACTTCATGTTGAGCTGGGTGGCTGAACTTATTCTCTTTTTCTACACACAAAACACCTTTGCTAATTGGGTATATATGATGTCAAAGGAATGGTCCAGCTGTATGCGATGGTTCTGTTTCTAGTGACAATTTCAATGAAACTTGAACTTGTGAACTTGTGAATCCAACACACATGCTTTTTCCTGACACGCTTGTACCTTATTTCATTTTACGTCTTTTTTTCTTGCAGTGTTTTTTGGCACATTAAACCCATACAGATATTTCTTCTCCTTCTTCAAGCACCTGTTAAAAGAAATCTACTCTGCCTCCTTAACTATGCCACATCATCTCTATCTCATAGGAAGTCATGTTTACAGCTGAAATACTTGGCAAAGAGTTATATTAAAACTCTCTTTTTCACTGAAGGATGTCAAACCATTAGTGAAAATCAAAAGTGTGTTGACAAAACTCCAGACTTTCCATACACTGGTATTTCATCTTTCCCAAAGAAAAAATTCTAGAGTGTTCATTTTGCCCACAAAATAAGGATTTCAAGGGAAAAAAAACAAAAAAACAAAAGCAAAACACACACACACACAAATGAAAAAAAAAAAAAAATCAGACAAACAAATCAGAAAAGCCCAGCAAAACAAACAAACCAACAAAGAAAAAAAATCAAACCTAAACAATATGAAAACCATACAACCGAGCATCTGAAATGTTAGGTTTCCTTGAACTGGAATGTTGTATAAAGATACAGAGAACCATAAGGATGTTTCAAGTATCCAGCACAGCACTTAGGCTGCCATGATCACACACAAAAAAATCTATCAAGTAGAAAGGTTCTGATGGATAAAAGAGCCAAAAAAATTTCACCAGAGACACAGTCCAGCAGTGGAACACATTGCCCAGAGACACTGTGCAGCCTCCATTCTGGAACGTTTTTAAGACCTAACTGGATAAAGCCCTGAGCAATCGGTTGAATTCAGTGTTCACCCAACATTGATGGGAGAAAAAGTCACAACCTCACAAAATCCCTTCTCAACCTTAACAAATCTATCAGACACAGAAAACTAAAACCAAAAATGGACACACAAAACTCCCTACAGTATATATAGGCTTGCATTTCTTTCATTTAAGAGTGGAGATTATGATTTAGAGGTTTAGTCTGTGTTACGGGTTGTTATCTTCTAACATCAATAAGTCAACAGAGAATTACAGAGAAAAACCTAACAGGTATTCTTCTTATAAAATAATTTTTCCTGAAATGTTCATATCATATAAATTTAAACCTCTTAACTATATACGTATTTCTTAACTACATATATGTATAATATCTACATAGATTATTATACATACTAAATATGTTAACTTGGTGCATATATATAAACTATGGGTGATAATTACACTTAATGTAAATCTGATAGTGTCTTAAAAACATGGTATAATAAATAGATATTTGATAACATTTCATTTGATAAACCCAGATTATATCTTTGCAAACAGAGTAAACTATTTTAGAAAAAGGACTGTAACTTTTAATGCTAGCTCTGATCTTACAGTGATGCCAGCTTTCCAGCATTCTGTCCAAGTCTTTCCTGCCTCAGCACCACCAACACACACATATACAAACTTAGGCCTGATGTTTATTTTTTTTCCCATGCAGTGTAGGAAGAAACATTATAGTCACTCATGTTCTGAAAAGTGTAATGGGACTGATGCAAGAGGAGATAGAGTTCATGCAGCTAAGACAATGCATGAATAATAAAGTAGATCTTACTTGAATAACTGCAAAAAGACCTTATTATTTTGACTTGAGAGCAATGTTTTGAAGACAGTTAAGTGTGTCAGGAGCAGGATCCAATGAAAGACTTGATCTTTCATACGTCATTACAAAGAACTTCAGAGGGGATAGGGGCCCCTTTAGGTTAGAGCACCTACTGAGCATGCAGGAGTTCTACCTATAATTGCATTTCAGGTCACACATGCAGTTTTTTTATTACCTATTTAGAAATCTGGGGGCCATTTTCAATATACGAGTTTAATTCCAGTCTGAAGAACCTCAGACACAGGCAAACTATCTGCTTCATAAATAGCTGATATTCCTTAGGTTTTCTCACTTCTTTTTTTTAAATTTTCTCCATTTTGTGGTATAAACCCTAGTCACATCCCTATGCTTTCACTCACTGCAGACCCTCCCAACTTTTTCTCGCTGCAGACCTTAACAGAAGGCTCCTATAGATCCAACTGACCATGGTTCTGCAGATAAATCAGTGTGAACGCTTTATCTCTTTAAAAAGGGTGATTCAGACTGCCAGAGTAGATGCCTCCAGATGAAGACCACCAAAATGGAAATTAATGTGGCTGATTACAGAATGAGCCAACAGTGTAGTGCAGTCATAAGAATAATAATATTGTCTTATATTTTAACTGACATTACAGATACAGTCCTACCACTGAAAGCGGAACCAGTAGGATGTTTAAAGTACTCTGTACACATCTAGGCATTTAATAAACAAAAAACAAAAAACAAAAAACAAAAAAGGTTACAGGAATGAATAAGTACAAGATTGAAGAGAAGACGAAGTAGTATTTAAAAGAGGAGGAAAAAAGAGGAAAAATTTTGTACCATTACTTACTGATATCTAGATAAATGGTGTAGAACAGCAATGTCTTTAATTTTTTTCAGATCTATAGTAAATAATGGTAAGAACAAATCAGTCTTGCAAAACATGGATAGAATATGCCTTACTTTCTAACACAGCCTCAATTGATCTCATGTTTACAGGTACGTCTAAAATCTGGTTTGAAAACTAAGAATGAAAATTACACTCACCATCTAGGTTAGCTTGAGTTTTGGAAAGCCAGAACTCTGAGAAGGCCTTTGGGAAAATGATGTATACGTTTGACTCAAGATGAACTGTAAGTGCAGCAAAATGCTAACGTAGCTGAGTGTTGTAAAAATACAGAGATGTATAAAGGAGGATGTCCTCAACTTTTTTTTTTGATGTCCACAACTTAAAAAAGCTACAGTCAAACAAAAATCATCTTAAAAAACACTACTTGAAAAACCTGCAGTTTGAAAAAGGTGGTTTGCAGAGTTTTTAGAATATCCAGGGAAAGGGTAAGAGGTGACTTGATTACAGTCTACAATTACTTACAATGAGAAGATTTCTGATTGCAAATAGCCCTTTAATTTAACAAATGAAGCATAACGAGATCCAATATTTGAAGGTGGAAGCTAGATGATTGATATTAGACTAGGTGCATATTTTTATCAGTGAATCTAATCAACTATTTGGACTATTTACCTAGGGAAGTACTTGGTTCTTCATCACTGAGAACTTTAAATGAAAATTGTGTTTCTGAAAGATATATAATAGCTCAAGCGGAAATTATAGACTTTATGCAGGAAACACTTGAAGGAATTTTGTCTTGTATTATGCTGTAGTTCTGACTAGCTGATTATTATGGCCTCTTCCAGCCTTAAAAGTTGAGTGAAATTTAGTTCCATTAAAATCAATGTGAATTTTGTCACTGTCCGGAATCAGGATTTCACCATCTGAGTTTACTCAAGATCACTTTACAGCCTCACTACGACAGTAAAAATACCCTCAAGTATGCAGAAATCTAATCATGTTTAGTTGTCCTCAACACTTCTAGGGTGATGTAAACGAGTCTTAAATGTGATACAAATCATACATAGCTAACAACTATAAATTAGTATTTCTAGAAAAGGGGGTTGAAAGATTGTGTTTAAATTAGTCTCCTACCACGAAGTTTGAAGAAGCACATACATAGATGTGTTAAGAAATCTCAACACAAGTTAAAGAGTTAGATTAAAATTTTTATAACTGGAAGCAAGAAATGGTACAGTTATTTAAAAAAATAAAATTAGGGATACTGACAAGCCAATCTTAGTTATACTACTTCCCTTCTCTCTTAGTATGAAAATAAAAGAATATGTAGTGGAATGAAGAGGAAAATCACAGGGAATTTAATTTCTTAGAGGTATTAAATAAAAAAAAAAAAAAAAAAAGAGAACTCACCATTCAAAGAACTCAATGACACCACATTGCTTGAAAACATCAGGTATTATGTCTGTTTTGTGTATCTAGATTTTCAGTAAGAGGGGTTAAATTGCTTGAAGTTTTATGTTGCTAAGTTTACATAGCATAATATGTCACTGTTACTGTGGAGCTGAAGCAGCATGTTTGTCTGTACAATACCTTGCAGGCTGGGATAGCGCTACTCTTCCCCATTCTGCAAAGAGGCACAAAATTAAATGTCCCAAGGATTTCAGCTCCTGACTGCAGACTTTGGCAAGGAACACCCAGAGGCATCTGTGAGGATGTCAGTAGTGTTATGCATCCAACAACTGAGCAAGCAGTTCAGCCACACAGGCTGAGAAACCAAACACTATAACTGTTCAGCACCAACACTGGCTGAATACTACTGTCCTTAGAAAACAGCACGTAGGTCTCATCTCAGCTGTAGGCATCCTACAGGCAGCAGTGTTGACATATAGACTGCAGGATAAATAACGTGATTTAGCCCTCTCTTTCTTTTGTGGTGTTGTAGACAGTAGAGACATAGACAAGAGGTAGACGTAGTCTACCTCTCCTTAAAGGGATGGGGAACACTGTGGGTATTGCAGGAATTCATTCATCAGATGGATTAATGACTAGATTAATCAGACAGAGAAAAAAACAACCTTATCAACATCAAAGGCATTAAAAGCTCAGCTATAGAACAGATGCATAGTGCAGAACGATGAGGCGTATTTCATAAGAAAAGCAATGTATAGGTGCCTGTATCTGAAAGAGTTCAGGGACAGGCATCCTGCGTGGGATGAGGCCCTCAGAGTCTAAGTAATGTATAGTGAGTTAGAACACATATGTATGGCATTTCCAGATGCCTATGTAGCACCCCACAGTACATCAGCTTCCTGCAACCTTTTCTGTAGTTACATCCACTTTACCAACAGAGGAAATTATGTTTTATGACTGGACTCCTTTTACCTATCTTTTTGGCGCAAAGTCCATAAATCTCTGTCATAGCAGGAACTTAAATGCTGGCTTCCTTAATCTAAGGCAGACACTCCAGCATTTCAAGTTATGAAATTTAAATCTTCTTTACAGACAAAAATAACAACTTTCATCATGTCCTTTAGGAACAGATTACATGCTCACATACATTGTGAGATTTCTTGAATTGAATTATCTAATTCTGGAAGTACGTTGGTCAAGAAGATAGCAGAGTAGTCTTTGTCTCTTTGTGAAGATAAGTCTAATTTTAAAATGTAAATAACTTAAAGACATTTGTATGTATAATCTGCATATAATTCTAAACGTTACATTATTAAAAAACCCTCAGGTAAGAGAGATTAAAAAGTCCTACTCAACTATTGCAATGAATATGATTTTTATTTATTATTAAATGGATATTAATGGACTAAAGAGATGGTAAATACATTTTACATAAAAATCATTTAGTTCTAATAGGACAAAATGGAATAATGATATGCTAATTTCTAACTTGAAAAATTCTTCCTTTCACATCTTAGCTGCTTCGTTTCCTTTTATATTGATTTTGCATTTCCAGACAATAAGATTACATTTTGAAGCATTCACACAGCAGAGCATAAGGACAGGGCTATAACAAAACAATTAGATTCATATAAATGAGTCTCTACAGACTTCAGTAAAACGTTATTCTTTGCCCAGAAAGTTACCAAATTTCTTCTTTCACCTATCCATCACAGTAAGTGGTCTGGAAGGGTTTTAAAATGGCAGATAAAGTTTTAGTCCACCAGAGAAGAAATAATTTTGATGACCCTATGCTGAAACAACTTGTTAAAAAGAAATAAAAGTTTCAGTGATGCTGTCAAATAATTCTTAGACAAGTCTGTCATTGGGTTCCTCCTGTTATTAACAAAAGATAGAAAAGTTAATGTTAAACATAACAGTGCCCTCTGTATCAATAAGACCACGTACTCATGACAAACATTTGTGTCCGTATTTCCTGTAATGCAGTACCCGTGCACTTGGGCAATAGAAAATGAAGCAAGAATATAAACTACACAGAGAAAGTCATCTTGATAAAAATGAGATCTTGAGTACTTACACACAAAACTGAACCATGCATAGATTGAATAAGTTTTTTACAAAACCTAAATTTGTTACTGGAGGTGGAAAAGTTTCTTGTAGCTCTGTGTTTCCTTGTTCTCTGTTGTCATGCCAAAGGACAAAGATGGGGAGGGAGTGGGGGGTGGTGGGGGCAGGAAGTGAAGAAGGAAATCAACAAAACTGACAGAGACTATTTCCCTGGAGCAAAGTCTCGTATGTACAAAATGTCTGTTTCAAAACCAAAACGTTTTAGGCAGACAGAGTGAAGAGAACATAAACTGACTGTAGGGACAGGAGGAGCCTACACTGCCCTACTTCATGCACTGGAAAAGCAATCCTGAAGGAGATATCACAATCTAGTCTTTTGGGTTTTTTTGGGTGTTGGTTGTTTGGTTTTGGTTTTGTTTGTTTGTTTGTTTGTTTGTTGTTTTTTTGTGTTTTTTTTGGGTTGGTTTTTTTTTTTTTTTCAAATTTGCAGCTTAGGGGTCTATACAAACAAACAAGATTAAATGACAGTTTTAAAATAATTGATTTTTTTCTCATTTAAGTATTTTACTTTGGTCAAATAAATCTTTGTGTTGTTTATTAGAACAGTAATAAAATCTATTGATTATGAGGTATCCAGAGGACATATAAATGGTAAGAAAAGACAAAAAAAATTTGCCAATTCCTATATTTGTTTATGCCTTCTCTCAGGTGACTGGTTACAGTTACACTGAGGATGCAATACAAAAGAAATAGGATCTCAGCAGAGGTCAAAGTTGTAGCATCTATTTGAACTCCTAAAAGATAGGCACTACAGAAGCTGAAAAATGGGCATGTGGCTGTACTGGGAATAGTCACTGAAGTCTTACTCCTCAGCTCCATGTAAAATTAATGCTGCCTGAAAAGTCCACATCTAAATGAAAAGAAGAGCTGACCAGGAGTCTGAAACTTTGTCTTGCACAGGTACCTGGGACAAGTACACTGAGATATAGATGAGGTCCCTCTGTATGTATAGGTAGGAAGCTATAAAATACTGGCAACCCAGGGTATGTGTGGGAGCAGAAATGCTGACATTGGAGGTTATTGATGTAAAAAACCCAGAAGAGGTATTCATTGTTTCCTGCCATCTATAGGACTGCTAAATAAGTAAATGGGGACTTGAGAAGCTGGAGAAGGATGCCAGAATTCTGTATGGAGGCTTTACATTATATTTTAGTCCCAGTTTGCTAATTTCTCTTTGTATATTTCTGCTTGCATAACTGCAAAAGCGGAAGGAGGGGCATGACTTGCACTCCCTTGTCAAAGAAATTTTGTGTGAGTAGTGCTCAGTTATCATAATTACCTCTGCAACACTCTGCCATTTGGTCTTCTGTCTAGGGAATTGTTGGCTGCTTAGCATCAATTTTTGCTTCAGCTTTCTGCTGTATCCCAGCACCACCACTACTCCATGCAACAACTAGTTTTGATGTGTAAGCCAACATATGGCCACTAAACTATTGGCTTCAATTACAAACATAAGGACTCAGAAATGTGACTTATTAGCATCAAATTATTAATTTCTTGATAGAAATGTGGCTTCATTTTTTCAGTCAAGCAAAAATACACACAAAACACTTACAAAATGTAATTCTCTCAGATGATTCTACTATTCCATTTATTGCTGTACTATAGACACAGATTTAAAAAAGCTTTTCTTTAAAGAAGTTCATCAAATTTAGATCATTTGAACCTCACATTTATGTACCTCTGCTTTGATCTTTTGATAGATGTGTTTAGGTGTGGGTTTTTTTTAAACCTTGAAAATCACAGATTCTGAATCTTCATATGTATATAGTATGTTTGATGGGGGAAAAAAAAAAAAAAAAAAAAAAGCTATCAAAAGCCCTAACTGTTTGCCTCTAAACATTATTCTCAGGAAAGGAAATTTGAATGTACTTTGGACTCCCAGGCTGGTGGAAACTCACCCAAACTTTTTGAATTGCTTGCTTAATAGTGATATACCAAGAATGTTGTTTTCTGTAAGCTCTCATCTTGCTTTCTCCATTCTGTGTAATGAATCTTTCCTGTCAAGTTTACTGTTTCCCTTTGGTATTCTCGTTAACATTAGTCATTAAAACAAGATTGGGCAAAGTGGTGGAAACACTACTCTAGGGAAAGACTTTATTTAGAAAGTACACAGCATTCTACCAGAGTAGTTTAAAGTGCTGCAGTTATTTCCCTGTAAGCTTCAGTGTCTGGGATGATTAAAATAGATTTTTGCAGCATTTGAAAAAATAGTGTATTTCGCAAATAATGAAGAAAGTACCACAGTACTCCAGACAGCCCTTGAACCTTAATTCTAAGTCCCTAAAATCATAGTGAAATGGAGTGGGAGGGACTAAAAAAGCCCCTAGCTTCTCTGTGTCCCCAAAGCAGGGTTAGCTATAATTACATATTTCTGATGGACGTTGTTCAATCTTCATATATACTAGAAAATATTTGTTACCTTCTCCATAATAATAGTAATAAAAATACTAAACTCCATAAATTAAATGCCTTTCTCTAGATGAAATATTATCTTTTATTTTGACTTGTAGCTAGTCCTAACCTTTTCCTCAGCTAATGCATCTTGGAAAATAATTACCTGCTTCCTTTTCACAGGACTCAATGAATTCACATGATGAAGGACATGATAACAAAGACAATTTGGTAAAGAGTTAGAAGTTAAGAACAACTTGGTTTGGTGCTCTGAGAAGAAAAGAGAAAGAAGAAAAAAGAAAATATTTTGTATTTTTATTTTCTAGTTTTCTCAGAAAACTTCCGCATAGATTGTGACTGAACAAACATTAAACCAAAATGGGCTTTAGCATAAATTTTCTGGTAGCTAGCATTTATGGTAAGCTGATACGAAATAAATTATAAGCAGAAAAATCAACTGTTTTGATAATAGTAACTTCCAAATGCTTCACAGACATTTCTGTGTCATAGCAAGACATCTCCTTCTGTTTAAAAAATACTTCCCTGTATTAATAATTTTCAATAATATATCACTTAGAATAGAGGGTTGGTCATACATATGAATGGAAGATGTTGTGTATCGGAAAGAAAATTAAGTGCTGCTTACTTTGCCAGAAATAACTGCTTCTGCCTTTGCATCTCCTCCTCTGAAGCAGATTTATTATTGCCATTATTCATTCCTGTATGTTGTCCTAGGGAACACTTTTATGTGGAAATGTTACTTATTTTCAGTTGCCAGTAACTTAAATTGCTTTACAGTTTCATTAAAAGCCACCATTACTGCTGGCTGCTCAGCAGACATCTCAGCTAGTAAGCTCTGATGTGCTCTTTACAGCCAAGTTGAGAGACAGTTTTAACTGGTGCCTTCCAGTTTCCCTATAAATAAAACACTTTTAAGAGCAAAATGGTCCTGTCTTCTCTTCTTCATTACCAGGCAATGAGTACCTGCCATTTTCAGAACACAGCAGGACTAAGGACCTTTCCAGTTTCTTAGGCATATAAGCCCCATCCATCATGATGGCCTGTAGCTGTGAGCATGCACCATGCTCTCTTAGGCTAGACCTCCTGTTAGTGTGGCTGCTAGCTCTCTAGTACCTTAGACCAGCCAGTTTTCTATGGGACACCAAGTACTCTTCCATTCTTTTAAACTAACATAAAACATCCTTTTTCGTCTGTGTTTAAAGAACAGGGATGACAAAATATATTGTGACAGATAGCTTGTTACCTGATTAGTTTCTATGCTAAAATTTGTACTAAAATAGACAATATGATCATTTGGGTTCAACTGAAGCAGATGTTTTCTTATTGGTTCATAACTGTCATTCTGAAAACAAAAAGGTTGTTTACCTATTTCCAAAAGTAACCCAGTCTTATGCATTCAAGTGTTAGGTTAGGCTTCACCCCAAGCTCTACTTAAACAAATATTTTAGGCTATTAATTCATGCACTGTTGACTTACAGAAAGGGATATTGACTAAGAGGGAAGAAGCCTTCAAGAATATCCAATACTAATTCCTGTTAAAAATTAAATTGTATTTTTGATGGATTGAAGTCTGGTGTAATAGAGAAATCAAACATTTCTATTTCTAGATGATGAGGGATGCAGGCAGTAAGTCCTGTCAGAAAAATACCTGAGTAAATGAGAGACTCTCTAAACTCTATCAGTAGACTTTTGTTTTGATTTTTGGAAATCTGAGAGCGCATACATGTAGGAAATACACAGGGAAGTGTGTTTTATTTGCTTGTTTCTTTCTTTGTTATTTTTATCTTATTGGCTTTAAATAATCAGATTACCATGGGTTAAAATGGGTGGAGAGCTTTGGGTTTCTTTTTATTCCTTATATAGTTCTGTGGACATTTTAAGCTGTCAGCAATTTTATTTTGAAAACAAACAAATCCCATAGCCCCCCCAAATTATTATTACTTCCAGATAAAATATTGCAAGACTGAAACTTTTTGCAATAAAAGAATTTCAGCAGTTCTTGCACCTGACTGAGATGAAATCAATTGAGCCTGTGAATCAGCAAACTCCTTGTATGCAGAGACATTGTATGACTTGGTCTGAAATCTCTCCATCTGCTGGCTGGTTAAACGCTTACTAAGCAGCTTGAGTTGCACAAATAAAGAGGAAATCCAGAGTCTTTTCAAAAAACCCTCTTTGTTAGCGTCACACAGCTTGTATTCAATCAATATAAGAAATGACAAAAACTCTTGCATGTGTTCATTATACCATAAATTTAATGTATTTACTTTCCTAAGCCATGTAAAGATTATGATGGCAGATACTGAGGCAAGAAAGCAGTAAAACAACCTCGATCATTGCCTATTTTTCAATGCATACCATGACATGCTATATCATCCTGGTCTTCTAAAGTGTATGTTAAGTGGGATATACTAAACCAAAAAATTAAAGGGAACACAGAGGAGAACAGTGTTACAGAAACATGATTACAAGTCATACCCAGAGCCTTATGGAAAATAACAACAGTATCAACCTGCTCTTACATATGTTTCATATTATCATTTTTCCTGTTTTATAAGTGGTTAACTTAAACTGCAAAGCACTGAAGTGACAACAGGTTGACAAGACTGCATTAGGCTGTGCATCCAACAGAAGTTTAGCAGCTAAATCCAGTTTAGGTTACGTATGTTTATACTGTCTGATACTCTAAAAATAAAAAGAGAACATTGTTGGGGCACAAATAACACCACAAGCCAGAACCTGGGCAGAATCAAGGAAGGCTATCAAGCCCCTGAGGTTCAAGTGATTTAAAAAAACACAAGAAAATGTTCTTCAGGTACGTTAACAACGAGCAGAAACAGAAGGAAAATGCTGGCCTGCTGTTAAACAGCCAAGGTGAATTAGTCACCAAAAAATGCTGAAAAGATAGAGGTTCACAATATTTTCTTCACTTCCATCCTTACAAGTACTGCTAGGCCTCTAGCCATGGGAACAAAAATCCAGGTTGGTGTAAACACTGATCCTTGTTCATTGCAGGAAGAGCTGGTGTGTGAACTGTCACAGGAGCATGACCCCTACAAATCGATGTTGCCTTTGCACTGGCCATCTGAGGGTGTTGAGACACCAGCTGATGTTGCTGCGCGACGCTGTGCAGAGCAGGAGACATCCCAGAAGACAAAGAAGGCTAGTGCCACCCCTATCTATAAGAAGGACTTAAATGAGGATCCAGGAAAATATATGCCCATCAATCTTTCTTCTGTCCCTGGGAAAGCTACAGAGTGAATCCTTCTGGGGGTTATCACAAGTCAGATGAAGCATGTGACCATGAAAAGCCAGCACAGATTCACCAAGGGCAAGTCTGATTGCCTTCTACAACAGAGTAAACGGCTCAGTGGTTGTGGGGGAGTGGTTTAAATTGTCAACCTGGGTTCTTCCAAGGCTTTTGATGCAATTTCCTACAGCCTCCTCCTAGAAAAATTGATGCATTGCAGCCTAGACAAGTGGTCCGTGCAGTGGGTGGAGAACTGGATGACCACATCAATAGGGGAGTGGTAAGCAGTTTCTTTTCTTACAGGTAACCTGTCACAAGTGGGGTCCTCCAGGGATTGAGACTAGGCCCAGTATGGTTTAATTACTTCAAAAGAGATCTGGAAGATGGGATCAAGTGTACCCTGATTAAGTTTGTCAATGATACCAGATGGAGTGGGGAATTGGACACTACAGAAGGGAGAGCCACACTGCAGGAAGACCTGGATAGACCAGAAGAGTGGGTGAGCAAGAACATTATGAAGGTCTGAAGTTATGAACCTTAACACAAGGACATGTGTATAGGTCTTACACCTAGGAAACCATAATCCAGGAGGGCAGTACAGGCTGGGATCTAGCCAGCTGGAGGGCAGCTCTGTGGAAAGTGACCTGGGAGTCCTGGTGGGAAAAATACTTAGTATGAGGGAACACTGAGCTGCTGCAGCAAAGCATTCCAACGGGATGTTTGGTTGCATCAACAACGGCATCACCAGCAGAGATACAGAAGTCATTATCCCACTCTACTCAGCAGTTTTTAGGCCACACCTGGAATACTGTGTTTGGTTTTGGTCCCTGCTATGAAGCAAAATTTGTGGACAGGCTGGAAAGGGTCCAGAGAAGGGCCACAAAAATGATGAAAGGACTGGGAAGCTTGCATAGGAGGAAATGCTAAGAGAACTGGTTGAGAAAAAAAGGCGTAGAGAAGACCACCACATTCCACTATTTAAAGGGTGACTACAAAGATGGAGACTTCCTTTTTACAAGAAGCCACATGGAAAAGATGAGAGGTAATGGGTCCAATTTACTTCTGGGAAGATTCCAATTAGACACAAGAGTAACATTTTTCACAATGAGAACAATCAACCATTGGAATAATCTCCGGGAAGTGCTGGATTCCCCAACAGTGGACAGTTCTGAGATCCAGATGGAAGGTGCTGGGCCATCTTGTCTAGACAATGCTTTTGACAGAAAAGTTTGGATGAGATGATCCTTGAGGTTCCCTTCTAGCCTGGTAATTTATGATTCTGTGAAACTGTTCTTTGAATTGGATTGGATATTATTAGCCATATGTTGTACATTGTCTTTCAGGACAATTTTAAGCCTCAATGAAGCCATGTTTCTGTGACTTTAAGGCTACTTCTCTCTGCTACCCTATTTTTAATAAAAAGCCATCATTTCAGTAACCTCCTTGACATGTCTTTGTGGAAATGACTTTGACATCCCTTCTTAAGGTGAACTGTAGATATATTTTATTCATGTTGACTCCTTCCTACAGACACATTTTGAAAACAACTGACCTCTTTCCTCACCTCTTAGTGGCAGTATCCTAGCACATGCCTTTTTTATAATGTTGTACAAGTTAAGACTTATCTTTGTTCATTTGTGTTTGTACACCATAGACTAAGATCACCTTACAATCAGAAATAAAAA
>VWZG01013379.1:65757-78777 GCA_013396735.1 Grallaria varia | reverse complement strand
AAAAAAAAAAAAAAAAGCATAATAATCCTTGGTTTATTGGATAGCTCTTTAAGTAAACAAAAACATGCATGAAATAATTGACCCATTTTTCTTCAAGCATATCAGAGCAGAGTCAGAGTAGTTCCACAGAGATTTGTGAAACAATGTTAACATAAAAGGATAATGAAGATGGATGCAGTGCAAACTTTGATTTTGCAGCTATTCCACAATGGTTAATAGTAGAGAAGACAGTACCTGAGGTTCACTTTGGATGCTTCTCCAAACCCAGTATACTCCGTAGATGTCAGCAAAAGGAAACAACTTTGATTGAGACAGAAACCTAATAATGGTGCTTTCTGGTGATTACAGCTCAAAATAATATGTCAAATATGATATAATTTCTTCAATGCAATCTAGCTATAAAACAGCAAGAATGTTTGGCTGTAGGGAACAAATAATCTAATCAGCCACAACGTTATATTTTTATTTCAAACTGCAAACACAGGAGACTTTCTAAAAGTTTAAGAGCATAGTAAAGTATAGTAACTTGAGTAAAGTATAGTAACTTGAGTATTCAAATCCATAATACTAAAGTATGAAAATTGAAATTTTTAACAATGGTACTTTTCTGCCAATGTTACATTCACCACTTATGATATGGCAGCAATATAAATTTCTAATAATACCCACCTACATTATATATGTCCTCCTTACCACTGAAGGTTAAAGAAAAAGAAAGCACACAATAAATCATAAGGAAAATAAGATCCTTGGGCAAATTTTGGAATAATAATAGTAATAATATTAATAAAATAATGTTAATAACAATAAGAACAATAGTAACAAAATAGTACTACTACTACTACTGCTATTACTACAACAACAAATAATTAATTAATTAGCTCCCTTGGAATTAAGAATTCATTTATCTGGCTTAATACATAACATTTTGGTATCAGTTGGTGTCAATAAAATATGGTACTGAAAAGCAGCTAATGTGGCACACCTTGCTCAGATTTTAAAGGAACTATCTTTAGGATTCCTGTATAAATTCCTGTCAATATAATGTTAAGGAGAGTTACTTATGAAATAGGGCATACAGTTTCATTATTTTCATACTTATTTTTGGACTTCCTGCTTCTCCCTTATATCATCCCAAAAGATATTCTGCTAAATGTATCTCTGATTTCCTTCCTATCATCTAATAGATTTTTAATCTGTGATTATCCAGGTAGAAAATATTAAGAATCAAGAAGAGAATCTGAATGTCAATTCACAGATGTAGATGAGTCTGAGATTCTGAGGCAACACTGGTAAAAAAGTACCTCTATCCTTCACAATGATGGTCAAAGGACAAAATCTTTCAATATGATGTGTATGATGATCTGTATAATGAAAATGGGTATGGAAAGCTGATGGTTGTTTTTAATCTCCACTGATTACTAATACAGTGTCTAACATTTCCAAGACTGGAACAGGAACAACTGATGATTCTTCACATTTAATTTTTAAAAGTCCAGTTAAAGAGGAAGAGCTTCCATATACCTAGAGGACCAAGTTTGTTCCATTTCATTTCTATTCAGAATTACATCACTTCTTCCAACATGGCAGACTTTTAGTTCTATTACACAAAAGTGCCTTTATCTGCACTTGAATGATAATAACTTGTATTTTACAAAACCATCATGTTTTACACCAATAGTGCCAAACATGGTATAAAGAGATCTTCTTCCTCATTCTAAATAACAGCCCCATCTCTGGAATGGACAATTAACAGTGAAACAAATATATTTATCATGGCGTGCCAAAAGTAAGATAAAATAAACTTCCTCAAGATTTTTTTGATTTATTTTGTATTAAAATATCAACACTGAAGATAGGAAGAAAATTGTTTTTCTTTAGAAATAGACCACATGAGAGAAAGGAGGAACAGAAAATCAATGCAGCAAATTTCTCCCCATTAATTTAGAAATGGAGAGGGGTAGTGATGTTCAACAGATTTCCATTTTAACTGTGAAAAACCTTAGTAAGTGGCTTAAACAACAACCTGAGTTAAATTTCTGGCAACATCTGACCTACAGTGGTCATTTCAGCCTGCAGAAGGATTAAGAAAGCTTTTTATACTCTTTGGTTAAAAGCAAACAAACAACCAAACCAAACCACCAAAAAAAGGCAGTCTGAGAGGGTTATGCAGAAGTAATTGACATAAAAACCTCAGGATAATTTCTATTGAATGATAGACAAAATCATCATAATTTTCCTTTAGAGGTGGTGATTTCAGTGTTTATGGTATGCTAAAGGACTTATTGTAATGGTTTACGGTAACTAGTATAGAAAAGATATTTTTTAGGTTGGGGTTTTTTTTTGTTTTTTCTTTTTTAAAACAAGGAATTATCTGATGAAAGGAATCCTCAAAACAGACCCAGTTGGCCCACTGCTAATTAAGAAACAAATTAAGAAAGCACATAGTGATTACGTGAATACAGAGCTAGGGAAACTATGTCTAGTCCTTTCCTTACAGACTTTCTGTTCTAGCCCTGAAAGGAGATAGATAGTTCCTCAGTCAGCACCCCAGGGACAAGAGTCTGCCCTGGCTGCCCTCCCTTGCCCAGGCTTTCCCCGGGGCTCAGGGGCTCAGCCCTGCCCGCCGCTGGGGCCGCTGCAGCCGCCGAGAACCCACGCCCAGGACAGATGCAATAGCACGAAAAGAGGACACATTTATTGTTCTGCTCTGCAGAAGGCAGGTATTTTTGGTGATGGGAGATGAAATATTCTGGTATCCAGATTCTTTGAAGCAGCAATTTCATAGACCTATGGAAAAAAAGCTGTAAACAAACTTTCTGCATTCAGAATTGCAAAGCTATAGTTATTCCTCCTTTCTTTTAAAGGTAATAATTTTTATTATTTATTACTATTATTTCATTATGTTACAGTATTTTCACTGTAAAATAACAAAGGCAATGAAGAGACTGCATGAAAGAGGAGATCAATAAAAGAGGCTCATCATAAATCTGTAAATAAAATAATGTTGTGGGGAAAATATTCCTGCTTGAAAAATAAACAGATGCAACCAGCAACAAAAACAATGGATATATTAGGATCAACAATACAATGGCTGGCAATCAATATGCAAATGCAATTTCTGTGCTGAAACAGGAATACTATGTGGAGCAGAATACTTATGAACTCACATGATTAGGCAACGCCTGTGTAAAGCTGACCACTTCCGTCACAGGGGCATTATGAAATGACAGCAGGGTACATGCAGGATCCACACTTGTCTCTTAAATGTAGAACCTTATATATCAAGCTGATATTTCAAGATGCCAAACTGATATTCAAACACCATTATCAACAGTCACCTCAGAAGTAATTTTATCATCTTACAAGCCATTTGAATCTAATGCAGTAATTTAATTTTGGGGTTTGTTCTGCCTTTTTTTTTTTTTTTCCTTCTTTTTTTCTCCAGATGGTTTATCATTCTCAGATTTCAGTGCACATAGATGCTGAAGACAAGCTTTCATTAAGAATTAAAGAAAAAACAAAGTGGAAAAAGGTTAAGATTATTCCACATCACAGTACTTGGGAATTTAAGGTAAGCATATGACATCATGAAGCTTCCAGAAAAATTGTGAGGGCTGGAGACATTGGAAGCTTTATATTTTTGAACTGACTCAAATAATACACCTACTAAAGGAGGAAAAGGAAGACAATAGATTCTGCTTTTCCTTTGGAGAAGGTATTTCTGTCACTTGTAACATAAGATCTTAAACATCATGTCTTATCTGTGATGTCCACTTCCCCTTCTGCTTCCACAAAGCTTTTTGCTCAGACTTCAGCTGATGTTACATATGAATCACGCAAATTTTTATTTTTTTTCTGTCTGGCAGTGACAAGAGACTGTTCAACCTAAGATGTCCAGACTAGAAATTACAGAGTAGAAAACAAATAAAGCATTTAGAATACTATGTTTTCTCTGGGAACTATAACCTGTCTAAAACCTGCACATTTCTATAAACTGACTTCACTCAGACAATTTAAACACTGATGAGCATTTGCCAAGAAAACACATTTGATATTCCTTTCATGATGTCTGTGACAGTGCAATCTCATTTTCCCTTATATCAAGACAGCCTGCTGCTCTCTGGGTTATTAGGGTCTCCTTCAGTTCTGCATTCGTTCCTCTCTGGTTTCTGATGTGTTTGCAATTTTACTGTTGTGTAAATGTTATCTTGAAATTCTCTCAAGCAGCAAGTGCAGCATGCAAAGCCTGTAACAATATCATGGCACTGTAACCTTCCAATTCACAAACCCATACCTAAGCAGTTCCCTAAACCAAAGTAAAGAGCTGTAAAAAAACAAAATCAAAAGAAGATTTTTTTTCATTAAAAACCATACATTAAATTTTTATTGAAAGATGGTATAAGAAAAAGTGGAATATAAGTTTCTTTTAAAGAAAACTGCCATATGTTTCTAATTCCAAAGGGTTCCATGCAATGAAAGCTACAAGCTTTTGACTGAGGAATAAGAAAGTTAGTTCATTTCCCTTTCTCAATAAGGGCATTAATCATAGCAGAGTTTAAATGTTTTAGTGACATTGGACCAGAATCTTTGTATTTTTAACGTATAATTAACAGGCACAAATTTTATGTATATACTATAGCTATAAATATACCTAATGCTTCATACATATATTCTAAAATTATTTATTTTGAGAGTTATCTAAATACCTGCTAAGATAATGTGTATAGGAAACAAATTTGATCATCTAGTGTAGTTTTCATACCTTTTTCTGCCGGTTTCTATCTTATGCCTGGGTTTTGGCAAAAGCAGATCACAATATTTAACATAAATATATAAAAATATTGATGACATGCTTTGGCAAATAGTGGGAGGAACAGGTATGTTTTGGAGAATATCTTCATTGCCAGTTATCACAGGCCAATTAATGTGTTTGTATGTAAATTAGTATTCTTGTACCCACTAGGTCACAGCTGTTTGATAGACATTCAGTTTCTGTGCTCTCGAGTGTAGCCAGACAGTTCCTTTGAATTTTTTCTACAACTGCTTTGGTATTATTGCTTGAGGTTACTAGATTTTTTTGACTAATGTATAAACATAAATGAATCACCAGAGATCCCAGAGACTATTCTGTTTCTCCATCTCTGCTACAATATATAAAATAATAAAAGTGATATTGAAAGGATAGCAAGCAGAAATTTCAAATCACAATGTTTTGCTCTGGAAAACAAGATGATTTAGTCATTGAAATCTATAGACTGCATTCAATAAAATACAAATTCTGATCCACAATAATTTCAAATTTCTATCCCTAAATCTATGAACTTGGATAACTAGTACCTTTAAGTTCCATGTCACAAGAACACAACAGTATGGAACTGCATGTTCAGCTTGTCAAAGCTGCAGAATTTCGTTGTAGCTCACAGAAGTGTGGAGGGCTGTATTGCAATTACAGCTGGAAAGGTTCTCACTTCTTAAGGGCAAGTGCCTCTAGTGAATATAAAACCCCACACAGTCATTCTGGTAGCCTGTGAATGTGTGCAGGACACATTCACTGGGTTGTCTGGCTTGGAGTCAGAGTTCAGTCATGACCCTGTCTTTCCTCATGCCCTCCTACTGACAATAAGAGACTAAATGCTGTCTGTGACATTGGCTCAGCAGCTCTGCTCTTCAAACACACAATATTGTGCGTGGTCAGGGCACACTTCTAGGAGTAAGATCTTAATTACAGCTGCTCTGGTTTTAAAAATCATACACACTTCAAATTGTGCATTTTACTTCCATCAAGTTGTTAGAATTGTAGATCACATACACTGGACTGACCCAAATTTTTCTTGCATCTATAGTGGGTTTATATATTGATTATTTTTACTATAATTCCTATAATATGAGCAAAGGATCAAGGCTGTACTGCACTAGGCACTACAAAGGAGAGAAAAAAATTCCTTTATTTCTCTATTTCCCTAATAAACTTTTGACAAAAATGACTGTACTATGTAATCAAAATTTACCCTGCAGCACCCTGAGACAGATGGAGTTTAAAATATGTTGAATATATGAGCTCATTCAGAGAGGAAAAACATGCAATCAGAGCTACCTTAAATGAGTAAACTCACCTGTCTGTGTATAAAAAACAGGCAAACTCTGACTACATGTGTTCCTGAATTACATCACTGATTAAAACCATTACAGAAGCATAGATAAATTTGTGCTGTCTCACCCTGGGATTACACACATCCCTTCTGTGACAATTTTCTTCCTTCTGTTACAGTATCCACTAGAAACTAATGTGCATGGACCTGTACTACCTCTAACAATATGATACACTTTATAATCACCTGTAACCACCTGTCTTTGCTTGTCCAAGAATCAAAATTTTCTTTTTAAGCAAGAAATTTGGAATGAATTCTCCTCTTGAGGAATTACTATGATGCATGTGTTATTACTTTTTATTCCAGTGTGTGGAACCCTAAATTTCGTTATTTTTTCCACTTTTTGTTTAAATAAAGAATTAAATGATGCTATAGAATCAACAAGTTACAGTTCATATTTGCAAACATTTCTATTATGACCATGCATATTTTGTGATCTCAACCAGGTGGCTGTTTTCTACAATACTTGTATTTCTACAGGGTAAAAGGTTGTGGTTTGGAGGGACAAGACTCTATGTCATATTGCTATTCTGTGAGGACAAGAAAGAGTAGGTCTTATACCTGCCAACTTGCCTTCAGAGTAAAATCCCTCTGGGAAAAAGTTTCTTAGGGGACATCCCCTAGTGCTACAGGAAGCATGCACTTAGTTCAGTGACAGATGCTCATCTGCTGAGAATAGGCACAAGGGGGTCGGGTTAAAAAAGCAGGATCTAACAAATTTGTGGCTGCCTTGGACAGGGATATCATAGCCATTTTCACCTCCTTTTAATATAGATCCTCTTAATATAGAATGTCTTAAGTTTGTATTTGAGTTTATTTACTAGGATCCAAATCAGTTACTTTTATCTATCCCTGTCTTGTAAAGTTTACCATAATTAGTACTACCATATGTAATGATCCACATTACTACCAACCATATAAACTACCTTGTAACTAAAAAAAAAAAAAAAAAAAAGAGTGCTGCAATAAAAAAAAGAACTTTCTAAAATTAAAAAATAATGACAATAGTTCTCCCACTTCTATTTATTCACAAAATCCAAGTGTTAAAATTGCTTTCATATGTGAGGGCTACTGTAACATTTATTTCAGCCAACTTAAACATCCTGAAATTTCTGACAGAAACTTTATAATATTATTATCAGAATAAAGAAAATATAATGTACAAAATTACCACAGTAACTAGGCATAAAATTATCTAGGTCCTTTAGGCGTCTGAATTTCCACTGACTTTGTGGAAGGAATGTAGATACTCTTGAAAATACTGACCAAAATTATTTTTCCAAAGTCACACAGGACATCAGTCACAGAACCATAGTCTCTGGAGTGTCAGCACAGTCTCTCAGTAAGAAGACCATCACATCACCACTAGAACAATCCTAATTGCAAACAGATTACAATTCAATTAATTACAAAAAGAGATTTTGGAAAGGAACTGAATTTTAATGAAGTTTATAACATTTTCCTCCTACAAAAAAATCCATTGAGGAAAATTTCATGTGTTTGTACAGAAGCAGAAAGTGAATCTTCCCTTTCAATAGAACACACTGTCTTTGCCAGCTATGTACTTTAGCCAAAACTGCTGAAGGATCTACGTAGTGTAACAAAAAGAACAAAAAAATATGTAACTTTTTTCTCAGTAACAACTTATTGTGACCAGGAGAAAGTCAGTAATAATTACAAGTTATCTACACATATATACTACTCTGTAAGTTGAGGAGAAGGAACACTGAAGCATGAGAAAATTTGCACTATTAAATCCCGTCAATAAGTTATTAAGAAATCAAACAAAAGCTTTTAAATTGTAGGTGACTTCCTTCTGAGGGGAACTGAGGGCCCCGTGTGCCAACCAGATCCATCCCACAGGGAAATAAAATATTACTAGAGGATTCCCAGGACTGATTTAGCTCTCTGATTATTAGCCTCTTCTGATTGTCCAGGTCAGCAGTGATGAAGCTAAGGAGAGAAGTCCTAGGGCAATCAGAAAGTACTTCAGGGCACTGGGTTGAAGGGACAGGAGCACGGTTGATGTTTTTCCTCAATCCCTTCAGTAGCCACGATGCAGCAGGGAAGCTACAACATAGTCACCATCATGGAAATGTGGTGGGATGACTCATATGACTGGAGTGCTGCAATGGATGGCTACAACCTCTTCAGAAGGGACAAGGCAAGGGGGCAGAGGCAGTGGGGCGGCTCAGTACATTATGGAGTGTTTGGACTGTATACAGCTCAAGTATAGGGATGATAACATTGAGTGCCGATGGGTAAGGATCAGGGGGAAGGTCACAAGGCAATGTCCTAGTGGGATTCTGTTATAGACCACCTAACTAGCATGAAGAAGCACAAGAAGCATTCTCTAAGTGTCTGGCTGAAGTTTCACGATAGTTAGACCTTGTTCTTCTGGGGCACTTCAATTTTCCACATATCTGCTGGAAACTCAACACAGTGGAGAGGAGACAGTCTAGGAGGTTCCTGGAGTGTGTGAAAGATAACCTCCTGACACAATTGGTAAGTAAGCCCACCAGGGGCAGTGCCTCGCTAGACCTGCTGTCTATAAATGAAGAAGGGCCAGTGGAAAATGTGGTGGTCAGGGTCTGTCTTGGACACAGCAACTTGATTCTTGGTGAAGTAAGGAAGCCGGTCAACAAAACCTCTGCCTTGGACTTCTGGAGGATGAACTTTGGCCTTTCATGGCACTGGTTCAGAGAGTTCCTTGGAAAATGATCCTTAAAAACAAAAGGCTGGAAAGCATTAAGAAGCAAATCTTAAAGGTGCAGGACCAGGCTGTTCTTGTTTGCCAAAAGATGAGCCTGCAAGGAAGCGAACAGGCCTAGCTGAACAGAGAGCTTTCACTGGAACTCAAGATAAAAAAGAGATTATGACCTTTGGCAAAGGGATTGGAAACTCAAGAAAAGTAGAAGGATGTCATTGGGTCATGTGGAGACAAAATTAGAAAAGCAAAAACTCGGCTAGGACGCAATCTGGTCACTGCTGTCAAAGATAATCAAAAGTGTTTTTATAAATACATTAACAACAAAAGATGGGTCAAGGAAAATCTCTGTTATTTATTAGATGTTGTGGGGGACATTTTCACCAAGGATGAGGAAGAGGCTGAGGTATTTAATGCCTTTTTTACCTCAGTCTTCAGCAGAAAGACCAGTTATTTTCTGGACAACCAGCCTCCCTGAGGTGGTAGGTAGGGGCATGGAGCAGAACAGACCCCCTGCAATCCAGGAGGAAGTAGTTAGTGACCTGATAAGCCACTTAGCCACTCAGGGATCAGACAGGATTCACCCAAGGGTACTAAGGGAGCTGGTGAAAGGGCTCATCAAGATAATCTCCATTATTTATCATCAGTCCTTTTTAACTGGTAGGGTCCCAGATGACTGGAGTTTGGCTGAAATGACACTTGTCTACAAGAAGGGTTGGAAGCAGGATCCAAAGAACTTGTCGACTTGACCTTGGTGGTCAGGAAGCTAATGGAGCAAGTTAATTATCTTGAGTGTGATCACACGGCAAATACAGGACAACTAGAGGATCAGGCCCAGCCAGAATGAGTTTAGGAAAGACAAGACCTACTTGACCAGTCTGATCTCCTTTTATGACCAGGAGGTTCAGGGAGGACCTTATCACTCCCCACAACTACCTGAAAGGAAATTGTAACCAGATATGGGTTGGCCTCCTCTCCTAGGCAATTAGCGATGGGATGAGAGGGCATAGCCTCAAGCTGCACCATGGGAGGTTCAGGTTGGGCATCAGGAAGAATTTCTTCACTGAAAGGGTGGTTAAGCATTGGAAGAGGCTGCACAGGAGCATAGTGGAGTCATCATTCCTTGAGGTGTTCAAAAAATGACTGGGCGTGGCACTTACTGCTACGGTTTAGTTGACAAGGTGGTGTTTGGTCAAAGATTGGATTTGATGGTCTTGGAAGTATTTTTCAACCTTAATGACTCTGTAACTAAGTTGAGACTAGTTTTTCCTGAAAGGGCAAATGCATTCTGAAACACTGTCTGTAAAGATATGCAGGGGAAACAATTCCCTTGTTTTCTGGAATATGACTCATGAAAAAAAGTGTTCCTAAAACACAAATGTGGTCAAACTAGACTTTTTTCTGAAGACTTGAGTACTTCCATGGATGCTATGGCTGGACTGGTGGTTTCTAACCTTCATCTTCTGCCTTTTAAAGCATCCTCTCTGATTTTGATGAACTACCACTCTCAGTTTGTCAAAAGAACCCTCCCCAGATGAATAAACTCCTAATTGTTCTATATTGATTCAATCAAACTTAACCCTAAAGAAAGTTTCTATTTCTTTCTTTGTATTTTGTCATATAAGTCACTTCCCAAAGGCCTCTGATTTACCAGTATATGTATTCTCTTCTTTTCCATACAAGCCAGATTTCTTTTCCATATGATTAAAGTGTCATTGCTCAGATTGGCCCTTCTCTATTTGCTGCTTGGGATAATTATTAACATTGTAAATTACCTAGCTGTCAAAGGCTTTGGTGAGGTCAACAAAAGTTACATAGAGTCCTTTGTTCTGTTCCCTGCATTTCTCTTGCAGTTGTCTGAGAACAAATACCATGTCTGTGGTACTCCTGTTGGCTCTGAAGCCACACTGGCTTTCAGGCAGAAGATCTTCTGCAATAGCAGGTACTAACCTGTTCAAAAGTATTCTTGCAAGGATTTTACCAGCAATGGAGAGTAGAGTAATACCTCGGTAGTTTGAGCAGTCCGATTTATCTCCTTTCTTCTTGTACAGGGTGATNACCAATGTGTCTGTCCTTGAACAGGCAGCAGTCACCAGTATTGAGGCCATGCTGCTGAGAACGCAGCTGCGCTGGGCAGGGCACGTCTCCAGGATGGAGGATCACCGCCTCCCTAAGATCGTGCTCTATGGTGAACTTGCCACCGGCTGCCGCAAGAGAGGAGCCCCAAAGAGGAGATACAAGGACGCTCTGAAACAATACCTCAGCCTTGGCCATATTGACTACCATCAATGGTCCACTTTGGCCTCCAATCGGGAGGCATGGAGACACACCATCTATAACGCTGCTGATTCCTTTGAGAATGCACGCAGAATCAGTCTGGAGGAGAAAAGACAACGCAGAAAGAACCGTGCCCCGCCAACACCACCTATGGAGACTTTCTGCTGTGCCTTTTGCAACCGGACTTGTCTATCTCGCATCGGCCTCTTTAGCCATCAGCGCGCTTGCAGCAAGCGTGGGTAGAGCCCTTCCCAAATCTTCGTTCGCGAAGCCTAGCCATGATGATGAAATTACCTAGCTACCTGTAGATACTAGAGTACTAAGACATTTATGCAGCTCCTACTGTCCAAATACATCTGTGTCTTGATCTGCTTGTGGTTGCCAAGTTAAACATAATGCTCCTTTCCTTTTGATCAGACTTGCATTATTTCATGCCAAAAGTTTGAATGTGGCTGTTATTATATAATGTATTTCCATGTATGTCCTCCCTAATACCCCAGGTAAGAACTGGTGAAAGCCTCTTCAGAAGAGGTGAACCTCTCCTATAAACTATGGCTTAGGCAGGGTTTTTTTCATTTCTTTAAAGGCTCTCAGATGATGTTTTGTCATTAGCATCTTTAATGGTATAAAAAGCTAATTGTGCCCTAATTAAATGCATCTGCTTTATAGATTATGGTAGTCTTTATTAGTTTAGTAGTTTAAAATTAACTTTGCTTTAAAAATTGCTTCCTATTAAGAACATATTACAACCAAATCATTATTTGAATTATTCTGGCAGGAAAAAAAAAAAAAAAAAAAAGGAATATTAAAAGAAAGGAAAAGGAAAAAAAAAGGAGAAATGGGGCAAGCAGAGGGGATGGAAACATTAAAAAAGTGCATAATTGATGTTTTAAGTATTACCTATCACATCCAAATTAGTGCCTGTTAACTAATCAAGGATGTTCACACAAGCAGCCTCTCATACAATGAAATCAAACAAGATGGTGCCTTCTGGACATAAAAAAAATCAGTATTGTCATCCTTATTTGTTCAGTTATATTCAAATTCCATCAGCTGGTTTTGTTGAGGGAAACAGGAAACAAATCAAGAGCTGAGAAAAAAGTACTGGTAGAACTCATAATTTTCATATGGACATTTTAACAGGATTTGTTCTAAACTGAAAATCCAAACTATGGCATTGAGCAAGGCAAAACAGCTGTTTTGAGTTGTAGTGCTTTGCAAAAACTGTTAGGTATAAATTGTAGGGGCGACTGAATTAAAAAGTCCTTTGGCAGAACACAGGTTACACCAAACAGGTATAAATGCATGACCTTCACTGGCTGCCTCTGACTTTGGAGTCTTAAGCCATCTTAATGCCTATTAATTTTTGGTGTTTATTTCTGCTAATGGGTTTTTGTGATGTTCATTAAACAACTAATTGTGTTTGGGGGTTTTTGTGGGTTGGTTTTTTTTTGTTGTTGTTGTTGTTGCCAATCTGCTTTCAGTCTGTTAAAAATGGAAAAATAATGTTCTATCGGTCTTGTCTTTATTATGAAACCAAAAAGCACTTATAAAGGTTTTTATCAACTTGTGTTCTTGATCAACTCACATAAACTACAATAAATAAACTCTGAAAAGAATTTGGCTTGCAATACAGGATTTTTTTACTAGTGTTATTTCAAGCTGATGTAGACAGACAAACATTTTTATTAAATGCGAAAAAAAAAATATACATTTAAGAAATTCACTTTTAAAGTGCTGAAATACTAAATCCAGACATTGCTCTGCAGGAATCATATTTACATCATTGTACAAAAAGTTTGTCTTACCAGCTTTGAAAAATGTTATAATTGTATTTCTCCATGATACTTTGCATTGGAATTTTATGGCTTGTAAAAAATTTCT
>VWZG01013379.1:27231-50456 GCA_013396735.1 Grallaria varia | reverse complement strand
TTTTTCTAATGCTGGTGTTCACATTAAACAATATTTTGTCTAACAGTAGTTTTAACAACTTTGTGCAGAGTAATATTCTTTCCAAGATGAAGGTGGCAATATCTGGTCCTTTTCAGTTAAAATGAGATTCTGGACCAGACTGTGGAAGTATTTTCATGTTCTGCAGAAAACTCCATTACAATGTCTTATCTTTGCCCTACTGGACCTGAAGTACTTGTACTATTCAGTGACATTTGTAGATTGTCTAGGTTGGTTTGGTTTGGGTTTTTTCCCCCTTTTTATTTTTTTTTTTTTTTTTAGATTATAAAAAATCAGACCTTAGGGATTAGTTTCTTCATTTTTCTGTAATTTTACAAACACAGACATTATATATAAAATAATGTAAATTGCTTGTTTGCATACACAATAGAAACTGCCTAAATCTCATTTTTCAGGCAGTAAAAGGGAAGAAAGTCACAAAATGGCAGAGCAGTAGCAAGACAATCTAGAGGTTCATCATTGCAAAATAAGCTATTTGACAATATCAAAAATAGTCAAGATAGATCTATAATCTTGGCTTTTACCCAGAACAATATCAGCAAGCAAGTTAAACGTGACTGGCCTATTCCACAGAAAAAGATTCACCACAGGAAGTGTTAGATATTTCCTAAGTGTATCTTGTTCATACTAAGTACTGAATACAATGTATCTAAAACCCTTTAGAACTGCTGTTTATTTAATTGATTGAATTAATTATACTGGAAGGAAAGAAAGCAAAGGAAATAAATTAACAGAATATTATAGATTTCTATGAGTTTGTTTGGGGACTGAATTTGACATTTTGTTGTTAGAACTATTTGTGACTTTAAAAAAAACAAACCTCTGCTGGCTTTGAGAGACTTTCATTTTTGAAAACTGTTTTATAAAGTTGATCAGATTTTTCCCTCCAGCATGTCAGTTTTTAAAGAAACTGTTTACACATCTTCCTTTACACCACACTGGCAGCACATAGGGGATTTAAAATGATAGTAATTTACCTGCAGGTCTATAACAGATACAAGGCAGCTTATAAAACGCCACTCAAGAACGGTGAAAACTCAGGTTCAGTATCCATTTCCCATCAACTCTTTTTCAAATCACACTTAAATATATCAGGAAACACAAGGATAATGAGACAAATATAATCCTTCTCTTGTTTCCATAGAAAGCTTTGAATACCTGAAAAAATGATCATATTCCAAATTCTGATTTTTTCTGTTCCAGAAAATGTTGGTAAAGGCAAATAGATAGAAACACTATAGGGCTGTGCTGATTTTGTGGTAGTTAATTTTCTTCACAGTGGCTGATATGGAGCTGTGTTTTGGATTTGTGCTGAACACTGGGTTGATAACATAGAGAAGTTTTTTTGTTATAACTGAGCAGGGCTTACACAGAGCCAAGGCCCTTTCTGCTTTTTGCACTGCCACACTGGTGAGGAAGTTGGGGGTGCATGGGAATTTGGGAGGAGACACAGCAGGGACAGATGACCCCAGCTGTCCAAGAGGCTATTCCATACATATAACATCATGCTTACTATATAGAGCTACAGTGGGGGAAGAAGGAGGAACTGGGGGTCATTTGAACTGGTGGCATTTGTCTTCCCAAGTCACTGTTATGTATGATGGGGCCCTGCTCTCCTGGAGATGGCTGAACACCTGCCTGTCCATGGGAAGTGGTGAAGGAATGCCTATTAAATTGTCTTTATCTCAACTCACAAGTTTTCTAGCTTTTACCCTTCCAGTTCTCTCACTGATTCCACTGGTGTGGAAATGCGTAAGTGGCTGTGTGGTATTTGGTGGCTGGCTGTGAATAAACCATGGCAAAGGCCCATAATGTTGTGCATGAACATACTACTGACTTGTAGGTTTTGGAAAAAAAAACAAAATTCTCCTACTGCAAAATACTAAAATAAATTTATCTAGAAACTCTGTGTTAGTAGAGTTATTTTTTTTTTTTTTTACTAAAATATCCAGTTTTGTACCCTACTTCCTACATTATTACATATTTGGATTTCTCCTGAAGTTTCCAAAATTGTGTTTGTTGGATGGTTTTCTTCTTTCTTTATTGATATCTAACTTGGGAAATAGAACTACCTAATAAAAACTGGTCATTGTTCAAATATACACAAAGAATAACATGTTAGCAAAACATTGCATCATAGTTTAAGTCACAAAAATAATGTTAAATAGTACTTGACACTGTTCTAATGATCAGGGTTAGTTGTCAGTCACATTTGAAGATGGAAGGGAATAGAAAAGTTGTTAAACTGTTGAATTAAGTTAGATCAGTTCATAAAATCAGCCAACATTCCAGTATGGGATGAGCAGCTTGCAAGGAGTTAACATGTTCTTAGCACTTTGCAGTCCAAATTACTTTCAGAAAGTAATATCCATATGGTACCTTGAAGGAAGGCCTAAGCAGTAAACTTTAACTACTGCCAGAGTTGGCAATCATTTCATAGAGACAAGACACTGCACGAGAAATTGCTCTATAAATAAGTTCCCTTACAGAAGAATTAAAATGAAATTCATATTATTGGTGTTCACTATAAGCCATAAAAAACCACAAGACAACCAGAAACTGTCACTTGTTTCAAATAACTGTCAGAAGCACCTGAAGGACACTGTCAAAGTCAGCTTGATCAATGATGATGAATGTGTTGGTCTAGCTTTCTGTGCAACTGTAATGCATTTAGAAGCCTTGACGAAATACATCTGGCAAAAATAAATGACAGATATGAGATATTCCTACTGTAAAGCTTTTCCTATGACCACAATCCAGATATGTGCCCTACCTTACTGAGAAAAGTATCTCTAAATTCTTCCCTGTCTCCTCTACAGCTCTGTTTGGATCTCTCCTGTCCTCAATTCTTTGATACAAGACCTTTGCAGAGTTACACCTTTTTATGGTTTGAAGGGAAGTCAGCAGTCTTACTGTCTGAATGAGACTTGTGATCCCCACTGCCAAATGATGCATTTTGCTAGCAGTGTCAAAAAGGAAACTGTTGTGTAATGGTTGCATTGGATCACTGACGGCTGTGCCTGGATGCTGATTTCTGTGGCCATTTACACAAGGCTGTCAGTGCCGGAAAAATGTCACATGAAAGTTTAAAGGTTTGATCTGTAAATCTGATGGGGATAATTGCTGCAGGTAGGTGGAGATGGGAGGGAAAGGTATTGAAAAGTGTATACCACCTGTTTGAACAAAGACTTCTTTATAACTTAGAAGAGTCAGACAGAAAAGAAATCAAATTGCTGGAACCAATGTCAGAAGCTCAAAGTATCCAAACCAGAAAGCAAGAAATTATATATCATTACCTAAACTGAACTGGATTACTGAAGCCCTTTCAGTAATGTCATGATTTGTTCTCCTTTATAGTTTAGTCTTTTCTTCAGACACCATATACCATGAACTACTACCACATATGGAACTTTATGAAGGGGAATGATCGATATTCTGGAGTTAGCAGTGACATTGATAGCAATACATAGCAAAAGAAACCTGTGAATGTTTGAATTTTGTATGAAATAAACTTATTTCTAGTTGGTGTTATTTTGAGAATGGTTTTCGATCAGCTTCACAGCTATGAAAAGTGACAGATTAATGTCACCAGGGCTATCAATCTGCTATTATTGCACACAACAGATATGTGCCTGTCAGCTGCTGTAGCTGTGAGCTTTAACCACATTCCTTAGGGGTGATAAGATAGCAACAAAATTGCTTAAGTACTTTGATACTTGAATAGTGTGTTGGGAAGTGTATAATACAATATACAAAATACAATACCTGGTAAAAGAGATGACAACAATTTTATTAGAGGTGATTTCTATCTATTCTTCTTTGAAGATTTATACAGCTAGTCAGAATAGTTCAAACAAATTAAATACATGTGCAAAAAATGGTTCATTAATATTTTTAATTAATAATTGTTTTGAATTAATTTTTTCCAATATTTAAAAATGTACTGTAAACACATTTGTGTTTTTGAACATTGTAAGAACTTGTTTTTACTGACCATATCTCTTGCTCCTTGCTTCTTTTTGTTCCTTCCCTTTAAATTGATTGTATTTGAAGTCATAGAATTATAGAATCATAGAATGGCTGGGGTTGGAAGGAACCTTAAAGTCTACTAGATCCAGGTCTCCTGCCATGGACAATTCAGATTCCATAAGAGCCTAAATCCTGCACATAAACTGCTTCATAATTCACACATTTGAAGAATGCCAGACAGAGCAGGCAGCAATAATTTTCAGTTTCTTTTGCCCTGTAGCCTGATTCGGCACTCTCACATAGACTACCAGCAACGTGCTTACTGTCGTGCGTTAGACATTCTTGTGCCAAGATTTGAACTGACAGCTATGCTGTATGTTTCTCCATTAGCTGAGGCTGATTTTTACAGACAGGCAAGAAAAGACAACTGAAAACATAGGAACTTTGCAATTTTATGCCCCACTGAAACACAAACAAAGAATTATTGTTTACTTTAGGCTTTCTAATGTTGGAATTAAATATGTCATTGTGCAACTACATTTCCCTCACTGGTGACACATTAGAAAAAGATAGTTTCTAAGACTCAAACAAGTAACTTAATGATTCAGGGCAAAATCAGTGATTTATACTGCAAGAGTCAAGCTCATTCATGTTCTGAACATTCTTGCAAGTGCATTTAATTTCTTGAGAAGAAAACTTTGACATGAATAACAGAGTAGTTAGGATCAAGTATAGATCTCATCATCATGCTTCATTACTTTAAGGCTGGTAAGTACTGTATGAGGTTTCCAAAGTTGGTTTATTTTGCACATTAGTCACAACCATGCTCTTTTCAATACGACAATTAAATAGTCCATTAGTCATTTTATAGGGTATTTATTCACCAGCCAAGAGGAAATTGTTATTCTGCTCTGAGATGAGCTAGGTAATTCCTGACAGATAAAATCAGAAACCTTTTTCAGAACTGTGCACATATCCAGATGCCCACCTTCAATTAATTCCAGCAGGAAGGTTTATTACCCTGTCCTTATAGAGTGCTTAAGTACCTACACGGTGAAGTTCCTTTCAGCGCTGTAGCAAATTAGTTGTTGGATCACAGAACCTGACTCTCAGGAAAGGCAGTACAAAACCTAAGGTCAATTAAGTTTAGTTTTGCAATAGCTTACAGGTTCACCTTTAGATCACCTAAAATGACACCAGTTCACAAAACCAAGTTTTTAAAGTGTGGTTTGAAACATGCCTGGCATCCTTGTAGAAAGGTAAAATAATGAAGGTCCTAAAATTTAAGTCATCTTCGGCCAAGGTAAGCCCAGTTCTCTGTTTGCAAGGTCACAACTAGCAGATGTCTCAAATTTTAACCTGTGGACTCTGCTGGGGTCTGGAGCATCTTTCTTATAAGGAGAGACTGTGGGAGCTGGGCCTGTTTAGTGTAGAGAAGACTGAGAGGGGATCTAATCAATACATACAAAGATCTCAAAAGTGGATGCCGAGAAGATGGTGCCAGACTCTTTTCAGTTTTGCCCAGTGACAGGGCAGGGAGCAAAGACCATAAACTAAAACACAAGAAATTCCACTGCAACATGAAGGAAGAACTTTCCATTGAGGGTGATAGAGCATGGGAACAGGCTTCCCAGAGAGGTTGTGGACTCTGCCTCTCAGAGATATTCAGAATCAATCTGGATCTGTTCCTGTGTCACCTGCTCTAGGTGAGTCTGCCATGTCAAGGGGGTTGGACTGGATGATCTCCAGAGGTCCCTTCCAACTCTGAGGATTCTGTGATTCTGTATAAAATATCTGTTAATACAGCTAGACTGTACATGTTCCAGCCTGACATTCAGGACACAATAACAAGTTCAGTGCTTTCTATAGCTACCTCTTTGCATGGAAAAACTGTGCCTTACTCAATGATATTGCAGTAACATCAAACACACATGTTAAGGTTTTTAATTGTGACTGCAGTGTGTCAGTTTAAATTGTGCTGATCTGAGAGGAAGGGAAAGAGGAACAAAAAGGGTACTGCTGTGGAAATATGTACTAACAAACTTATCTAGTTCATGAACACAAAAATGTTACAGATAAAAAGTATTCCATTAGCTTGCATCTTATATAATGCAAAAAGGCCAGATAAAATACTCTTGTCATGGGTTGGTCTTGTCTGGCTGCCAAATGTGTGCCCAGCCGCTCTCTCACTCTCACTCCTCAAGAAGACAGAGGGAGAAAAGATGGAAAAACTCATGGGTCATTATAAAAAGAAGGGCACTTATCAATTACTGTCATGGGCAAAACAGACAACATAGGGAAAATTGATTTGATCTATTGCCCAGTAAAATAGATTGGGATGATGAGAAAAAAAAAAATGAAAAGAACTAAACACTTTTCTTCCCATACCACTTTTTATCTTAGGTTCAACCTCACTCCTGCATCCCTGATTCCCCTATTTCCCCTGAGAGGGCAAAGCAGTGGGATGGAGAGTGGGGGGGATGCAGTCAGTCCATAACCACTCCTCTCAGCCAATCCTTCCTCCTCACACTTTTCCTTGCTCCAGCCTAGGTTTTCCCATAGGCCCCAGGGAAACACCTATCCCAGAGGGGTCTCTCCCAGTTCACAGGGGTCTTTCTAAAAAGATCGGGAAACCTTAGTTTTCAGTACTGGCAATATGAAAACAGATGGTACTTTGGAAAAATCCAAGGAGATGGGCTGATTATTGTTGATTGTGGCTAATGTGATGCATTGATGTCTGCAGTGAAGATAGGTAAAAAGCAGGGGAAAGCTATTTTACTGGGATATGAGTTGTTTGAATTTTGTTTACCTAGGACACTTATTTGCATAAGGTTCAGAGAAATACTGGAAGAAATATACTTTTCTCAACAATGGAAATGTTTTTGTTTAGTTTTTTAAGGGGTGATCAAACATTGGGACAGGCTGCCCATGGAAGTGGTCGAGTCACCATGCCTGAATGTATTTAAAAAAAATCATTTTGACATGGCACTTAGTGACATGGTTTAGTGGTGGACTTGGCAGTGCTGGGTTAATGGTTGGACCCGATGATTTTAGTTAAGGTTCTTTTCCAACATAAAGATTTATATGATTCTATGATACTAAAAGCAGAAAAATGTATCTCACCTTAGGCAGGATTCAAATGTGTTTCTGAGTATTTCAAACAGGTGAGGTCCTTCATAGTATTTAATTGGCAGAACTCCTTACAAGCAAAATTTAAAATTTGTTTGATGACAGGATTCAGCCTCACTTTTTCTCAGGTGAGAATACAGCTACCATATATTCACACCTCGGATATCTGTAGATTCTCAAAGCCTCTTCCAGGTGTGAACCAGACACAGAAACCTTATCACATGAACCATTTATTACCCTATTTAGCTGTAGACCAAGAGACACAACCTACTATGCAGAAGTTACCTTAATTTGATTTAATACTGACTGGCTGTATTCCTGGCTAGTCACCAACTAGAATAAGCAACCAAATTAGATACTACTCCTGGAATTGCTGGCAGCCAGTTCCTTTATCTGGTTTTCATGAAAACTTCTAGACTACAGAAGAAATTTAAGAAGATCTTATAGACTCTTCCACTTGAAGGGTTTTGAAAATGGCAGAAAAAGCATTCAGGCAAGCACTATGGTAAAGAAGTACATTGTCAGTCTGTTTTGATCATTTAAGATAATGGTTTCAGCCCTCCAGCAACACTAAGATAGCAGGTGGTTTAAAACAACACACTATGTCAAACAGATGTAATATTCCTGAGAATCTGCAATCTATGCCCAGGTCCACTAGTACTCTTATATTAGTGGAACTCAAAAGAATAAATCACACTATTAAAACACAATTATAAATATGTGATTTGTAGTTAATGCTAATTGAGTGAATTAGGCCCTTTTAAATGTGAATATTTCATTTGTCTGACTCATTAACCCTAATCTAAATTTCAAAATATAATCTCTCAATAAGTTGAAATATCAGGCATGACTCATTAGAAGGATGCTGAGTTTCTGAATTAACAGACCTCTCTTTTTCAAGGTACTAGCAACATTTATCTGAACTTGCGCTTTGAAATATTTTACAGTAGCTCATATGTATGTTGTGAGAAAATTGGTAAATACTTCCACTAACAGTCACAGGAATTAATCCTCAAAATTTCATCTCACTGACATGAAATTCTATCCTAACGGGTCTGCTGTGTTCCTTGCAGAATTTTGTAGATAATTTTCTTGATCTACTTCCATGACCTACTGAGTTCCATGTTGTTAACATTTTTGCTTTTTTCCCTTAGACTATCTGAATCTCTGTATTTGCTGCTCTTGCATCCATCTCTCAATCTTCATATCATATTTTGTATGAGCTCTATCCATAAGCTAACGAACAGAGTTTAGAGGAACTTCAAAATACAGTCAGGGGCACTGAACATTAATGCTTTGCTCTTGTGGATTAAAGGGTAACATTTGAGAACAGGAACTGTAAACAAAGTCACAAGGGTGATTTACTAAGTTGCTGATGATGTTTTACCAATGAGGTCTTTATCAAAATCCTTTAACAAAAAGTCAATGGTAAGGTTTTTATTTCCATCAGTGCACCAAAGAAATAATTAATGAATCCAGCCATTCCACCTTGTGCTACACATAAGTCAGTTTGTTTGAATCAGATGGAGAGGCAGGTTCCCTGAACTCTAGTGATGGCCATGTTGTGGAATCTGCTGTGTTACTTTCAGCTTTATCCCTTAGGGACCATCGGAGTAACTATTATGTTAAGCAGCACTTCATTCCGAGACAAGTCTTTTTAATTATATTAGATGATTACAGATGTGAACAAAAATGGCAGAACTGAAGACACATGGATTTTCCAACACACTTCATTAAAACACAGTTCATTCAAATATCTTGCAAGGATGTCAATTAGGTGAAAACATATAAGATAGGCAAATCAAAACTGATTATAAAAGCTGCTGAAGAAATCCGAGTAAGATAAAAGTCGACATGAAAGGTTAATTTAAGCAGTAAGACTGTTTTAAGGCCATTGGTTTTAAATGGTTGTGTAAGTTCACTGTGCTAAAATAATCTAATGATCGGTTTTAAACTTACTACAGTCTGGCCTCCAGTTTATGCAGACATTGTGAAAATTGCCTTTGGATACTAATCAAAATATCACTGTATCTCAACTCAGGATGGAGCACAAAGCCATTGAATACACTGCCAAAAATGGTGTAGCTAAACTTTGATGATAACAAGTGCACACAGCCACCCTGTGCAGAACCAGAGGCTGGAGTTCAGGATGGTAACATAGTCATTGAGCAATGCCTGCTTCTTTCCATATACCTGAGCCTGAGTGACAGAAGACATAGTCACTTCATGAGGTGAGCACAGAGGGCACAGCTCCTGAGAATGACACAGCACTGTTGAAAGGCATATCTTGCTTGTGATGATGCTTGATGAATTAGGTCTACCAACAGAACTGTTTCCAGTGTTATCAGGGTACTGACACAGGGAAACTAATCAATACATAATCTTGCTAGCATAAATCTAGTTTAGCTATTTCCATATAGATTAAGCCTTTGACTGTACTGTGGACATACTCTAATTTATTCAGTGGTGATAGTAACTGCAGATGTGTTATTTTTGTAAAGTTCCTTGCACAATCCCACAACTGTAGAAGTGTTTTGTTATGAGAACTGTGAAGTGCTGTTTTCTGTTGTTGTGTTTTTTGCTGTTTTGGTTTTTTTTTTTTTTTCTTTTTTGTTTTTTTGGGGTTTTTTTATTCCAAAGTTTATTGATACTTTGATGTGGACTTTCTTTAAGAATGTTGTCTCACTGAGTGACTTTGATATAGATGGAAGATATGGAATGGATATTAGATATTAAAAAAAATGAGTTACATTGCTGTGATGGACAGAGGCCAGGGAATATTCTGTTTTAAACAACGGGCTTGGTCTGTGGCAAGAAACTGCGTTTTATTATATTACTAACAGTATTATTGCCAGGTTGGATCAACATTGCCCTGAATGATATCCTTGTGATATTAACAATAGGTAAAAATTCTATAATTAATGGTGTCATTAACATTCTGAGTCAAGGGTTTACAGTGTACAGTAACACTGATACAACTAATAGAAGATGGAATCTGTTGTTTCAGATAATAGATCTTTAATCCAAAGATTTTACAGTCTAAATAGCTAAGAAAAAATGGTATCCTTGTATGTTTTGGCACATTTCTACTTTAAATACCAAGGCTGCAGAAAAAAATCATATTCCTTAAGTGTGTAGTCTAGAATGAGTACTTTCTTAAATATAAACGTTATTTATGAAATCTGGATCCCTTTGAATTCAGCAGCAAAGGCCCTCCAGAATTCAGTGGTCCAGAACTTTGTTCTGACACTGTTTTTCCATTACTTTTGGAAACTATCAACCCCTTCTGCACTTTCTAAAATTCAAGGTTTATATTTGTTCTCTCTTCACTCTCTTCTATAGTGTCACCATCCAAGTATTGCTGTGTGGTACAGAATGAATGTCAAGTGCTCCACATTTATAAGGGATATAGATTTGAAGTGCTAATATGCCCGCTATTGACATTTCTAAAGAATACTGCTGATTAACATTGCAGCCCAGAAGCATCTTTTAAACACTAGAGCAAAGGAGGTACATCAACAGTAGCAGTACTCAAACATAAAATTTTGACAGCATGAGACAACAAAGACTACTCTTCCTTCAAGTCATGGGAAATTCAGTTTTAAAGCTAAGGGTACATGAGACCTCTGAAGACTTACTCTTTCTCAGATTTTAATTTTACTCACACTTTGTCCTTTTTTCTACCTGCAGGCAGACATCTTCAGCATCTTACAATTTCTGCTCCAGTTATATTGACCCCTAGCTTTCTGTATTTGCTCATCTATTGATATTTTCCTTAAATACTCTCTGAATAACTGTTTTGTCGACCTTGTCCTTAAAGGCAGACAAAATCCATAGAAATCATCAAATCAAATCAGCAGAGCTATGGACAATAACAAAGAGAATGCAGCTGACTTCAGCTGATTTCTTCTTGCTGCTACACTGAGCAGACTGCTTCATTGCTCCACATACCCTAACCATAGGACACATATCTGCAATTTGCAGATAAGATTATTGCAACAATTTCTTCCTAATCCTGTTTCCTTTGTTCCTGTGATGAATGACCTGGATGCAATACCTGCCATCACAGACAACCATGTCATATAATCCCTTTCATAAACTTATCAAGTATTATTTTAAAAGTACTTAGGCCTCTTTATCGTGCTATAGCTATTTTACTCAAAACACACAGTTTTTTATTAGAATTCATTTTTATTTCTCCTCCTTATTTAATTCACAGACAGCTTTTATGCATTTGATTTGTTACCCAACATTGTGTACTCATAAGTAAGGTGAAATTATAAATATGAAGTAGGAAAATAAGCAATTTTAATTAAGAACAGCCAAAAAACTTTATTCCTATTGCACTATATCAAAGACTCCTCACTGAAAACCTGCTGACTACTGTGTCCATTCTTGAATCATATCTTATTTTTTCATGGCATTTTTGTATAACCATCCTATGACCAATTAATATATACACATTAATGGCAAGACTTAAAGAATGCAATTGTCTCAAAGCACTGTCAAAGAAGGAAATGTCCATAAGATAAGCCACCACAATAGGAACATGTGATAAACTGGCAACAACAGGAACCAGGCCTGGTAAGGCAAATCTGAACAAATATTCCCACCATGAAAAACTGTGAGAAAGGAAAGCATTAATTATAGACTTAAATTAAGGTAAAGGTATGAAATTAACACACCAACAAAATGCCACTGCATAAGCTGTGGGAAAGAAAACGACTGCTTATACCCATGCCAGACCAAGTTGTGGGAATGGCATGTACCCGTGTGAACATCTGGGACCTGAAGTGTATAAAAGTGGTATCCTAAAAGCATGAGATGGGGACCCTTACTACCGAGAAGACCAGGAGAAGGACTGGTAGGATGCTTTTGGAATCCATGTGGCGGTGATATCTTTATGTCTTTATATATTCACTTAATCTCTGTCCCTTTCTCTCACTCCCCCTGCCTCCACCTCCTGCTGCTGCTTCTTCTCTCTCTTTCTCTCTCACTCTTTATTTCTCTCTCTCTCTCTCTCCATCATATTTACTATTAAATAAAACTGTACTGTTGACTTTGGAATGTGGTTTCGTTTGTACCTTAGTTTTGGCAGACGCATCTTTTGCTAACTGGATCCTAACAATTAATTGAGAACAGTTACCTTTTAATAGTGTGCTGGCTTTAACACCAGCAGGAAATTAAACTCTGGATAAGACACTTCTCTTACTTTGCCCCTTCTGTTAAGAGAGGGACAAAAGCAGAGATTATGGTTTGAGATAACAATTTACTGAAAGCACAAGGGAATGGAATCAGACATGAACAATAACAGCAGCAGTATCAATAGCAAAAGTATACAAAAGGAGAAGGTGTATTACCCACAAAAAAGTGTCCACCACTAGGAATAAAACCAAGATGGCAGACACTTCCTGTAAGTCATGCCCATGCGGCTTCCTGAGACAAAGGCAATGTGGTGACTGTTCCACGCACCACATCACATGGCTGACGGGAACAAAAGCAAGAAGGCAGGCAGAGTTACTGGGGCTATTGTTTCCCAACCCTCCCAGCCCAAAAAAAACCCAACAAAAACAATGACAAAGAACCTCCCTAAAAGTTAGGTCATCCAAGTTGGGTCGCACCACTGCTCTGCTAGGCTCAGTTCTGTGCAGGTGCTTGTGCTGTTTTTTCTGCTGCTCCGCCGCATTGGAGGTCAGGTCCTGCAGGTTGCAGCTGCTTTTCCTACTGCTCAGCTGTTCTCCTTTCACTCAGCTCAGCTGGATTCAGCTGGACTCCCTTCTGCTCAGCTTGACAGACTTGACTGCACTGTCCTTTTCCTGTGGCAGCCTCTGCACCAGCGCTGTCAGTTCAGCAGTACTGTCAATCTGCTTTTTTGCACTTTCCTTTTCAGCACCATGTCCCACAGCCGTGCTATGGAGAAAACAGAAGGGGAACTGGTAGAGGTGACAGGGGAACTGAGTCCACAGGGATTGATCTTGACAGCCCCTCTGCTGGAGAGATAGAGGTAGAATGGCACATTTTCCATGGGACACCTGACTTTACCTCCGGAAACCATGCCAGCCAGTGATGACGTGAGTGGTATAGAATAACAACCTGACCATGCCCACACAACATTAATCTCCACCCTCTCTCTGCAATGAGGACTAAAAGAAACATCATTCCCTAGTTTTTCAGTATTATTATATATTACATATTCTATTCTATTCTATTCTATTCTATTCTATTCTATTCTATTCTATTCTATTCTATTCTATTCTATTCTATTCTATTCTATTCTATTCTAATTTCATTTATACAGTTGAGTATGAACTCTTCTGTTACTTACCTCTTTGAGATTGATCCATTAACAACATCACTCTGAGTTGATGCTCCCATTCAGTAAAACCTGTTGAAATTTTTATTTTTCCAGCCTACTTTATAAGCTTCTCTTAACCCTCTTCTTGTTTAAGAATAACTTTTTATTCATCATCCCATTGAAGACTTTATGGAAGTTCTAACAGATCAGGTGACTGTGAAACAGTCCATCTTCTCTAGGAAAGATGTAAGGTCAATCCAATACTATTTTGCTAATGCGCACCACATGCCCACCAAGGCTTTTTTGTTTCACTCAATTCCTATAATAATTATTTCCTTTAAGATTTATTTTAATTGAGTAGCCAAGGTCATTCTGAAAGTCCTGTAGCTGCCTCAGTAATTTTCTTTCTTTCCATTCAAGCAAAATGATTACTGAATATCGATAATTTTTAAAAATTTTTTTTCTTCAAGCCTCTATTTGTTCCATACTGGCTTGACAAAAAAATCCCCAACAAATTATCACTATTCCCTAGAAGCTAAAATAGAATAGAATAAGATAATGTAGGTTGGAAAATACCTGTAAGATCGTTAAGACCAATTGTTAACCAAGTACTGCCAAGTCTGCCACTAAGCTGTATCCCTAAGTGCCACATCCACATCTCTTTTAAAAACCTCCAGGGTTGGTGACTCCACCACTTCCCTGGGCAGTCTGTTCCAATGCCTGACCACCCTTTCAGTGAAGAAATTTTTCCTAATAGCCAATCTAAACCTCTCCTAGAGCAACTTGAGGCTGTGTCCACTTGTTCTATAACTTACTACTTGGGAGAAGAGACTGACTCCCACCTTGCCACAGCCTTCTTTCAAGTAGTTGTAGAGAGGAATAAGGTCTCCCCTGAGCCTCCTTTGCTCCAGGCTAAACAAGCCCAGCTCCCTTGGCTTCTCCTCATAACAGTTGTTCTCCAGACCCTTCACCAGTTTTGCTGCCCTTCTCTGGATATGCTCCAGCACCTCAATGTCTTTCTTGTAGTGAGAGGCCCAAAACTGAACACAGGACATGAGGTGCAGCCTCACCAGTACTAAATACAGAGGGACAACCCTGCTGACTACACTATTTTTGATACAAGCCAGGATGCCATTGGCATCCTTGGCCACCTGGGCACAGGGCTGACTCATGTTCAGCCAGCTGTTGAGTAGCAGCTCCAGGTTCTTTTCCGCTGGGCCACTTTACAGCCACTTTTCCCCCAGCCTGTAGCTCTGCATGATGTTGTTATGACCCAAGTTCAGGACCCAGCTCTTGATTTTGTTGAAGATCATACCGTTGGCCTTGGCCCATCAAGGCAACCTGTCCATATCCCTCCTACCCTTCAGCAAATCAACACTGCCACCCAGTTTGGCTACATCTGCAAACTGATTGACATTGTACTCCATCCCCTCACCCAGACCATCAATAAAGATATTAAACATGACTGACCCCAGTACTGATCCCTGCAGAACACCACTAGTGACTGGCTCTCATCTGGGTTTAACTCCATTCACCACCACTCCTTGGGCCTGGACATCCAGACAGATTTTCACCCAGAGAAGAGTACACCCATCAAAGTCACAAGTAACAAGTTTCTCCAAGGGAATGCTGTGGGAAATAGGGTTAAAGGCTTTACTAAAGTCCAGGTAGACAACACCCACAGGCTTTCCCTCATCTGCTGTCTGGGTCTTCCTGTAATAGAAAGCCAAGTTAGTCAAGCAGGACCTACCATTCCTAAACTCATGCAGTGTGGGCTGATCACCTGGTTGTCCTGTATGTGCCATGTAATGGCCCTCAAGATGAACTGCTCCATAACCTTCCTCAGTATCAAGGTCAGGTTGAAAGACCTGTAGTTCCTCAGACCCCACTTATGACCTAACTTCTGGATGGTCATCATAATTGCACACTTTCAGTCAACTGAGACGTCCATAGTTAGCCAGAACTGTTGGTAAAGTCATCACAGCATCAAGCCTGACAGAGTTCAAGAAGCATTTGGACAATACTCTCAGGCACACGGTGTGACTCTTGGAGATGGTCCTGTGCAGGGCTAGGAGATGGACTCGATGATCCTTGTGGGTCTCTTTCAGCTGGGCATATTCTATGATTCTGTGATTCTGTAAGTGATGGAAAGTAGCTCAATGAGCACTTCCATCAGCTCCCTCAGTTCCCTAGGATGGATTGCATTCATCCCCTTAGACTGGTGCATGTCTACATGGTGCAGCAGGTGTCTGACTTTTTCGCCTTGGAGTATGGGGGCTTTTTTCTACTTCCTGTACCTGTCTCTCAACTCAGGGGGCTGGGTACCTCAGGAACAATTTGTCTTACTATTAGGATTGAGAAAAAGAAGGAGTTAACTACCTCATCCTCTTCCTCTTCCTTTGTTACTGTGTTCCCCCCTCCATCCAATAAAGGATTCAGATGGTCCATGGCCCTCCTTTGGTCATTGATGTATTTGTAGAAATATTTTTTTATTGTCTGTAATGGCAGTAGTCAGATTAAGTTCTAGTTGAGCTTTTGCCCTTCTAATTTTCTCTATACATAACTTCACAAGAACCTTATAGTTCTCTTGAATGAGCCACTCCTTCCTCCAAAGGTCATAAACTCATCTTTTCGCCTTGAGTTCCATCCAAAGGTCCTTGTTAAGCCCAGTTAATCTTCCCCACCAGCTTGCCTTTTGGCACATGTACCTTTAAGATTTGCTTCTTGAAAGACATCCAGCCTTGCTGGATTCCTTTGCCCTTTAGGACTGTCTCCCAAAGAACTCCGTCAATTGAGACCGTAAACAGGCCAAAGTCTGCCATCAGGAAATACAAGGTGACAGTTCTGCTGACTCACATCCTTACTACTCCAAGAACCAAAACCTCCATCATCTCATGATCGTTGTGCCCAAGATGGCCTCCAACTATAACATCATCCACAAGTCCTTCTCTCTTCATAAACAACAGGTCCAGTAAGACATATTTCCTAGCTGGCTCTCACAATGGCTGTGCCAGATGTTTTCCTCTTCCCTTGAAATACAAATTCTTCTGAGTTTTGGTAGGTCTGATTTGGAGAAATTCAGGGATCTTTTATAGTAAAGTTCTTAGTATCTCAGTCAAACTGTTTTCATAATAACTATACCCACATAATATTATCAGGGTAAATTACAATCTGTAGGATAGGGTGTTTGTAGGAACACTATAAATGGTTGACTTACTTTGTGAAAAAAATGAGTTACAACCCACTTATGCATCTATGTGATCTGCTCGTAAAGTCGTTTGATAACTTTCCCACATTAGACAAACTACCACCGTCCATTATTTTATTAAAGTTATCCCAAAGAACTGAATTAGTTTTGATGACCAAGAGACACCACTCTCTCCAGGACTTTTTTGTCACCAATATATAGTGGAGAAATAATTACCATTATTGCAATATTGTTGCCATTTCTAGTAGCATAAATCTCTCTAGTAAAATACAGAAGTCTGTATTTATCTTTAACCCTTGAGGCTTGTGGAGAACTCTCATAAGACCAACGAAATCAAATTGCTTCTACAAGCTTTCCCCAAAGTAGCTTTGATAAGAATAAGTTCCTCTTTGCTCCACAGTGTCTGATTTTATTTCTTTACAATTCATCATTTCATTAACCAACAATTCTATGCCACTAACCCAGCTTTCATTATTTATTTCTGAGTATCACATAGCTTTAAATAAGGGTGCTCCAGTCACATTCTAAGATACCACAGTCAGAAGTAAAAGCACACAAATTGGGAAATACATACAGAATGAAAGCTGGGTGGTCAAACTGGTCAAAATTAGTAAAACTACAAAGCAGTAGTAAAAAAACTGGAATTTAAGGATGTGAAGGTATGTATAATCACAGGAGAAAAATAATTTAATAAATAAAAAAATAAAAAAAAAATTGATGTCATAAAAGAATCACTCAAGCACAGCATGTGAAATGCATTCAGAAGAAAAAATTCAGAATTTACTGCTTCATTGCTGTGTAGCAGCAGTTTTACCAATGTAATTTTGTTGTCCCTAGATTTTTCCTTGAATTTACCCTCAACTATTTTTTAGCCCAGATCTCATAAAGAAAATAACAGATAAATTCAAAAATTAATGGAATTTACCTGATGATACAGTAGCTTTTTCAATATAATTTAGGCAGGAATGTTTAGGGTTTTTTTTACTCCAAAGTCATATTTTAATTCCGGACAAACAGGATCAAAGCAGGAATCACATGGTCAGATGTATTTGTTTCTGTGATGCTTAGACTATTTACCTTAAAAACCCACTTAATATCTACAGCATCAGTGTCCCTCAGGGCCTTGGATGGCTCTTCAGACACCTGGCACCATTTCAGACCACAAGTATAGCCAAGACATATATAATTTTCAAAACAGATGTTATCAACTTTGCATCATCTAATTTGTTAACACCATTAATCTAACCTTCAGTGTGGGTTTTCATAACTCAGCTCAGAGTCTGCATTTCCAAGTCCAGTCCCTCAATCCTATTGCTGCCTGCTCTTGACAGGTGCATTTCTGTCATGCTTCTGCAGCATCTGCCACTGGTGGCCTGGCAGCTCAGGTGACCTCCTGAACTAATGAGAAAGGCATGGGGTCAATTGTGCCCCAGCTGTCTTCACATAGTTTCTGATCTAAGATTTTTTTAAGAATAAGTGCTGCTTTCTGTCATATGCTACCAAAACTTAAATTTTCACTCAAAGTCACTAAGTATTTTCCATATTTTAGTTATCTTATTGGGTGTTCAGAATGTGCTAATGGACTTTGCATTCTACCTGGTCTAAAATCAACAGCCTAGAAATCATTTACAAGGCTCTTTTGACTATACAATTTATGATGTACAGATTTCTAGCTCTTTGAGGTTTAGTACAGAGGCATTATGAAATGTTTAACTCTGCATCCTCAATGTTTTAAAAATTCTGTGTTCTGTAACATGCACACTAGTTTTTACAGTTAAATCAGTATAATGCTCAAAATCTCAGCAGGCATCTTTCAATATATTTCATAAGTATTTTTTACTTTAGAACACTTGACTGCTTAAAAATGTGTTTTTTTCACAATTTTAATTGTATCCATATTCACGGGAGTCAAATAAAAAAACAAAACACAATCTTCAGGTAACATTCATCCAAACTAATGTGAAACGAAGTACAAACAGGATTGAACACACTGTGTGTGCCTGCTTCATGGAAGCACTCAGCATTCTTGCTACAAACTAGCCCAGCACAGGTTAGTCACTGTCCGCAGGACGCTCAAGTATGATGGGTAGTACTGCAATTTTATGAGGTTCAGAAGTCTTAGAATAATTGCCGTGTCCTCAAAAGATACTGTTTTGAGAAAAATAACATAAAACTTTTTAATCACTACTTTAAACACAAAGTTCATGTAACTCTATGGCTAATAATTCTATAACTATATCAGTACCATGTACATTTATAAAACAACAGTTTAAATACAGGAAAGTTCTGGAGTTTTCCTTTTCACAGAAATAAATCAAAATTACATAGAATATTTCTGCAGTCTTAGAACTTCATTAATGTTTGAAATTAGAAAGTTATTTCCAGCTTCATTATTTACAGAAATAATCTCTGCACTGTAATAAAGTGTATAGATTTAAAGGATAAAAATAAGTTTATTAGTTTGCCTACTTTCAATTTACATACCCTTTTGAGTTGAAATTATAATTTTCAGTTGAGGTAGACCTTAATCCAGGCCTTAGCCACCTGTGGGTTTTGAACTACATATTTACTGGTCAAACTCCTTAGTTATTTACCTTGTTGTACTCGCTGCTTATCTAGATGGTTGTGGTGTGTTGACCCTAGTGGGACATCAGGCACCCACTTAATCTGCTCTCTTACTCCCTTCTGCAACTGGATAGAGGAAACAAAATATGACCAAGGGTTCATAAACTGCGATAAGGACCAGGAGAGAACACATACTGATCACCATCATGGGCAAAACAGACTTAAAGTGGGGATATTAATTAAATTTATTACTAACAGAATCAGAGTAGGATAATAAGCAGTAAAAGAAATCTGAAAAAAACATTCCCTACACCCTTCCCTCCTTCCCAAGTTCTTCTTCCTCCATGTCCAGTGGCTCAGGAAGTCAGAGAGTGGGGGTTATGGTCAGTTCATTACAGGTTGTTTCTGCCGCTGCTCAGAGTCTTTTCCCTGCTCCAGCATGGAGTCACTCCCACGGGAGACAGTCCTTCATGAACTTCTCCAATATGAGCTAGTCCCATTGGAAACTTTTCCATAAGGCAAAGTCCTTCAGTTACAGGCTTCTCTAGCATGGGTGCCCCACAGGGCCACAAGTACTGCCAGGAAAACCTTCTGCAGAGTGTGCTTCTCTCCCCACAGGCTGCAGGGTCCCTGCCAGGACCCTGCTCCATCATGGACCTCCCGTGGGGTCAGACCCTCTTTTGGGCATCCACCTGCTCCGGAGCAGGTTCCTCCATGGGCTGCAGATGGATCTCTGCATCCTTGTCGTCCTCCATGGGATGTAAGGGGACAGCCGCCTCACCATGGTCTACCCAATGGGCTCCCGGGGAACCTCAGCTCCAGTGTCTGGAGCATCTCTTCCTCCTCCTTCTCCACTTACCTTGGTGTCTGCAGAGTTGTTCACATGTTCTTACTCCACTCTTCTCTAGCAGGAATTTAGTCTGTGCAATAACTTTTTTTTCCTTCTTAAATAGGGTATCATGGAAGTGTTACTGTCACTATCACTATTCCTGATTGGCTCAGGCTTGGCCAGGGTGGGACCATCCTGCAACCCACTGGCACTGGCTCTACCAGACCTGGGGAAAGCTTCTGCTATAAGCCCCCGCTACCAAAACCTGGCCAGTACAAACCCAATAGAATGATCCACTAAAGCCATACAAGAATTTTGTATCCATGTAATGTTGTATAGATCTTGTATAAAAGACTATTATATAATGCTATGGATCTATGGTCTAAATATTTTATGTGCAAAGAAATGGCAGTAGTGACATTCAGGCTGAAAAGCAGATGCATCACAAACTAGAGTATTAATCTGCAAGTCGGTGTGAATAGTAAACAAAAGTAATTTCAAAGGGAGTGAGAAAACTCAAGTTTTCTCCTACTTGTAAGGTCAGTTATAGCTTGACTATACTATGTTAGAAAAATTAATGCTTGAATGACACTTTCCACATGCAATGCCAATTGTGATCTAACATTTTCTTTCCCAGGAAATCTACATATGTTTAGGGCCACAGGAATTTTTGATTTATTAAATTAGACATACTCACAAATTTTAAAAGGAAGACCTTTATGTTTGAGGAATGAAAGACTGTAATGAGTAACTCAGGAAATACGACTTAACTCAGTCTTATTAAATTTATTTTATTCACTGATTAGCTCAGAGAGCAGATTTAGACTTTGCTTGAAATATATTTGTCCTAGGGTTGATTTGGAAAGTACATAATTACCTAGCTGGCTTGAGAACTCAGTACTACATTGGGAGAGGAAAGTGCTTTTCCTTCACTTTGCATTTTGCAGGAAATAAGATACTTTTAAAAAATATTATTCATATTTATTTATATGTTACATTTACAGAGAGTGTAAGGATGTCGGTGAACATTTTTTGTTTCAGCTGTTAGCACTGGTCGTTAAAACAGAAGGTATTATCTAAACTACACTAATCAAGTGCTTCTTGTGATACTTTTCTCACATATGGGGAAATATATAGCTGAACATATAACTAAGCATACAGCTGCTCTGTTAAGCAGGAAAGACACTTCAAAAAAGAGTGTATAGTGAGTCGTCAAATACTTACAATTAATGCCATTTTAGTGCCATGTATCCTTTTCAAGTCTCATCATTCCACAGAGTTAATAACATATTCAAAGACTATTGTAAACCATTTTTATTGCTTAAGTATTCAGTGGTGCTGAAAGTACCTTTGGCTTGTTCTTGCCTTACATTTATAAGATGAATATGACACTTGAGTCATGCTTAGATCCACATTATAACCATAAAAAAAATGAAGAAAAACATGTTGATTTTGTCAAGATTGTCACTTTCAGCTGCCTCTGCTTCTGCCTTGTCAGTCTTTCTTCCCCTTTCTCATACTTGTTCTTTGTCAGAAGATAAATTAATGTTTATGATATTTAGTCACTAAACTGAGGGCCCACCTTAAAACATTATTTCTCCATTGGGAAATAGGCAGCAACAACCATGAAACAGTGCTTGTTCAGTGCAATCATTACAAAACAAAGCCTAATCTCCAAAGTTCTTTTTTGTTTTTTTTTCTTATATCCTACTCAAATCATAGCCTGCTGCTTTAAGCCCATCTTTATATAGACTGAATTCCTTCAAGTTCCCAAATATTGCATTTATATATCACATGAGTATGGCAGTCCTGATACATTACCTTTCTATCCTTTCATTTCAAGGGGTGATTCTACAAATACCACCAGAGGTCTTTAGTGCACCACCAAAATCCTCATTCCTCTCCTCATTCCTCTCCTCATTCCTCTCCTCATTCCTCTCCTCATTCCTCTCATCGCCTCCCCCCCCCTCCATTCCCTTCCCCTATGCTAAGGTTCCCATTTCATTTTAAAGCAAAGCACTCTGGTTTTTTCTTCACTGCTCATATTCTTGGTCTTACTAGCACTCCAAGTCCAGTCTGCTCAAGTTGCTACTCTCACAGGTGTCTTGAACATGACTACTCTGTGCAGAAAATGGAACCACAAGAGACCATAGCATTTCAAGGTGTTTCCTTTCATCTATTCTCATTTGCCACAAAGATAACACTTGCAAATATAAATGAATTCAAAGTTAATCCCAGATACAGTTTAATGTTTATCATTAATTTGCTATTGCAGACTCATTTATTCTTAACATTTATGGTAATTTTGTCATTCACATTCTGGATGAGGCTGAGTCAGTGTAACTCTGTATTAACTGATAATTTTTTTAATATTTCCTTTATATCTAAAATAAGCAAAACAGACCTTTTATGATAATGATACAATATATGGCCAAGGAGTATTACTAAGTAGCATGCCAGACTATTTGATTCCTTTAATTCCCATGATTTAAATGTGTTTATTCAGCATTTCATCTGGGTCAGGTACTTTATATTATTAATCTTTCACAGTGCTTCTGCAACCTTTTCTCCCTGCATGTTATATATCATTCTCCACTTTTGCTCACAGGTTCTTTCTCAAATTATCTTAACTCATTACTCATAACATCAAAATACTAATTTTTGAAATTTTACTTAAATTCAATTAATAATTTATTTACAATATAGCATGCTCACTTCTAATATAGGTGAATTCCTACATTTTCCATAGTAACTGGTAAAATTATATTTCTCTGCCTTCAGGTCTTCTTTCTTGATGATTAAATTTGTCACTGTCTGCATCTTTTTTCTTCTTCCAAATATTAACATGTGCCAATGTAACATTATTCCAGTTATTAGTTTGCTGTACCTTTACACATCTCAAATAAAGGCGCTTATAGTGTTCACTTTATTTGCTTAGCCTTGACATAACTTCAAGCTCTTTTCAGTCTGTGAAACAGCAGAAACCTGTAGTGACAGATAGAAATATTTTCTAAGACATTGTGTGTAGATGTTATGTTATGTTATGTTATGTTATGTTTATGTTACATTACCTTACGTTACGTTACGTTACGTTACTGTGGTGGGTTCACCGTGGCTGAATGCCAGGTGCCCACCCAGTTGCTCTATCACCCCCCTTCCCAGCTGGACAGGGGAGAGAGTAAGGGTGGAAA